>OX940869.1:13687500-13690000 GCA_954871525.1 Parietaria judaica
AATTCAGGCAGCAGTATAATAATACCGCGGCAGTATACAAAGAAGAATTTCATTTTTCGTCTGCTCATACTACGCCACATTCCCTGAAATTCAACTGCAGTACTGAACCATACAAAGCCCCGGCCATTTAAAATTCAAAATCAACCCGAGAGCTCCGGTAATTTGGTCATCTGGAAAAGCTGCGGCTAGGGTAATACTCAGCTGCGGTGTAATAATTTGGAGAACGGCATATGAGTATTACGCCGCGGCTACGTTCATGCTACTGCTCTGGACATGAACTAAGCCGCGGTTGTATATTATAAATCCGGTTATTTTGATGAAATTTTCTTTTTCTCGATGACTACTTTCCAAGAATTCCCACAAAAATAATCTATTCGTGCTCATTTTCTCACATCTAATTTCCGTGTGTAAATAATTAAAATACGTAAATTAAATATCATCAAAGGCATTTAACTTTATATTAAACGACAAGAAGATGTCTTTCAAAAGAAAGTCTTCGTTACAACATAATTATTGAAATCACGCCCTAACATGTGTTTTTTTTTTTTTTTTTTTTGCGGGAGTCCTCAACACATGTTGACTCTATACCTTGACGACGTAAAACAGATTCATCATAATTTTTAAAGTTTTCCATGTCTTCAATCGCCGGTAACCCTTTTGAGAACGGGAGAATATTCGTACATGTGTCTTCGTCTTTCCGATTAGCCGGATCGGTAATATAAAACACTTGAGCCGCGAGTGACGCCAAGATGAAAAGAGAGAGAGAATGAAAATCAAAATGCTGAATTAATGGAGGAAAAACGAAATGTATGCTCGAAACATTTCGCTGCCACTGCGCTTTTTATACATGGCCGAGGTACATCACACGTGGCACGATTAATTCAGGCAGCAGTATAATAATACCGCGGCAGTATACAAAGAAGAATTTCATTTTTCGTCTGCTCATACTACGCCACATTCCCTGAAATTCAACTGCAGTACTGAACCATACAAATCCCCGGCCATTTAAAATTCAAAATCAACCTGAGAGCTCCGGTAATTTGGTCATCTGGAAAAGCTGCGGCTAGGGTAATACTCAGCTGCGGTGTAATAATTTGGAGAACGGCATATGAGTATTACGCCGCGGCTACGTTCATGCTACTGCTCTGGACATGAACTAAGCCGCGGTTGTATATTATAAATCCGGTTATTTTGATGAAATTTTCTTTTTCTCGATGACTACTTTCCAAGAATTCCCACAAAAATAATCTATTCGTGCTCATTTTCTCACATCTAATTTCCGTGTGTAAATAATTAAAATACGTAAATTAAATATCATCAAAGGCATTTAACTTTATATTAAACGACAAGAAGATGTCTTTCAAAAGAAAGTCTTCGTTACAACATAATTATTGAAATCACGCCCTAACATGTGTTTTTTTTTTTTTTTTTTGCGGGAGTCCTCAACACATGTTGACTCTATACCTTGACGACGTAAAACAGATTCATCATAATTTTTAAAGTTTTCCATGTCTTCAATCGCCGGTAACCCTTTTGAGAACGAGAGAATATTCGTACATGTGTCTTCGTCTTTCCGATTAGCCGGATCGGTAATATAAAACACTTGAGCCGCGAGTGACGCCAAGATGAAAAGAGAGAGAGAATGAAAATCAAAATGCTGAATTAATGGAGGAAAAACGAAATGTATGCTCGAAACATTTCGCTGCCACTGCGCTTTTTATACATGGCCGAGGTACATCACACGTGGCACGATTAATTCAGGCAGCAGTATAATAATACCGCGGCAGTATACAAAGAAGAATTTCATTTTTCGTCTGCTCATACTACGCCACATTCCCTGAAATTCAACTGCAGTACTGAACCATACAAAGCCCCGGCCATTTAAAATTCAAAATCAACCCGAGAGCTGCGGTAATTTGGTCATCTGGAAAAGCTGCGGCTAGGGTAATACTCAGCTGCGGTGTAATAATTTGGAGAACGGCATATGAGTATTACGCCGCGGCTACGTTCATGCTACTGCTCTGGACATGAACTAAGCCGCGGTTGTATATTATAAATCCGGTTATTTTGATGAAATTTTCTTTTTCTCGATGACTACTTTCCAAGAATTCCCACAAAAATAATCTATTCGTGCTCATTTTCTCACATCTAATTTCCGTGTGTAAATAATTAAAATACGTAAATTAAATATCATCAAAGGCATTTAACTTTATATTAAACGACAAGAAGATGTCTTTCAAAAGAAAGTCTTCGTTACAACATAATTATTGAAATCACGCCCTGACATGTGTTTTTTTTTTTTTTTTTTTTTTTTTGCGGGAGTCCTCAACACATGTTGACTCTATACCTTGACGACGTAAAACAGATTCATCATAATTTTTAAAGTTTTCCATGTCTTCAATCGCCGGTAACCCTTTTGAGAACGGGAGAATATTCGTACATGTGTCTTCGTCTTTCCGATTAGCCGGATCGGTAATATTAAACACTTGAGCCGCGAGTG
>OX940869.1:15495000-15895000 GCA_954871525.1 Parietaria judaica
GAGCTTTTCCTCTATGAACTTCCCTTTTCGCGACGAGGTGTTGGGCCGGCTTTATCGGATGCTGACTTCTCGTGGGCTTCGCTTGCTGGGCCTTAATTTCTTTATTCTTTCATGGGCTTGGGTTCTTCAAGCAATCCTCCTCTCGCTTTATGTCGTTTATTCCACAAACGACAAAG
Organism: Parietaria judaica; assembly: GCA_954871525.1. NCBI lineage: Eukaryota > Viridiplantae > Streptophyta > Magnoliopsida > Rosales > Urticaceae > Parietaria > Parietaria judaica. Next base: position 15,495,177 of record OX940869.1, read on the forward strand.
GGTGGTGTTAAGAAGAGATTTGACCAAATCTGACCTTAACAGTTAGTCCCCTATTTTATCGAGTGTGAAACAGTTGATAAAATAAACCAAAATTACTCCCCGACAAGGTTTATATCCGATGAGGTTTTTCCCCGATGAAGTTATGCCTTCGAAGAGGACAATCCTCGAAGAGGTTTTTCCCTCGATGGGGGTTGTGTCCTTCGAAGACTCTTCCACTTCTTGCATGCTCACTGTGTTGGACATGTGTCCTTAAACAAGCTGTTTTAAACCCATTTGTAAAAGATTATGACTTGTCGTTGAATAAAGATAATACTTATTATGATTAAATCTTATTATAGTTTCTGGTAGAGTAAAATAGAATGTTTGATCCATAGTTCATAATGGAATGCAATTATGTTATTATCATCACACCCGAGTCAATGTGAGGAAGAATTGATAATCATAATAAATGAACTTAAATTGTCCGTGACCTGATTAACTGGGTGGGAACCCATTAATCGGATAAGGTCATTAATGTGACTAAGTGATATAATCCTATTCTGGATTAAGTGTGTGTCACACTCACTAGAAGTGCATTAAGTATGAAGTGTCTTCATACTGGACTGGACCTGAATTAAACTCCGGAAGTTATCATATAAGACCGTCACTGATAACTTGGAGTTGAGTCACTAGTAGATGATCAGATGGATATTCGATCTAAGTCCTGAGTGGTCTTGAGTCTGAGCTGCTGGCTTGATTGTTCTTTGATTTAACCGTTAAAGAACACGAAATATTACCGCTGTTCCCAACACTATTATTTTGGGAACATGATAGTCAGTAGTGAAGGTAGCTTGATCATAGATATGGGCATCACACAGCTCTCTTCAGAGTCAAGATGATTCCCTTGATTGTCGATGGTGAGAAGTGAGATTTACCCATGGCCAGCTTATGACTCGTAATCATAAGTGGGTTGCTCACAATATTACCGACTGAGTTAAGGATAAAAATGCATTGAGGGGCAATACGGTAATACCGCCTGCTCATGTGTGGATCATCAAGTGAAAGATCAATAACCCGAATTTGATTTTATCAATGGACACCTTGCTATAAAAGGGAATAATATATACTGTATCACTAAAGAGTGCAGCCTCGGGTTTATAGTGGAATTACACCGAGGTTAACGAACTTCTAGCAGTTCGTTGGAGCTTAAGTGATACGGGTCCATGGTCCCCAGGATAGCTCCGGAACGGATGATACATACGTGATTAAATATACGTTTGTTTAATCATTTGACGGGATTTATAAAACTGAAGTCTGTGTCAGATTTCGGATAGTTTTACCGCGGCAAAAGTATCAAAGTTTGGTACCAGAAATTTAACTGTCAAAAGATGAATGAATTGAATTTTGTCATCAACTGGAAAGTTGTAGAAAATTTAATTCTGTGCAATTTATCTTTTTGAACCGAGTCAATCCGACTGACGGTTTGTGATTTATAGATTTAATGATTTTAACCTAAAGTTTCGGGTTGCATTAATTAAATCACGTGTCACAAATAAAATGGTGGGTTTGTCCCACGACATTTTAATGTGTGATATGAGAGAGAAGAAATTATAATATAATTTAATTATTTGGATTTAATTATTAATAGAATTTATTCCGGATTATTAATAATTAATTAATAATTAATAGATTTATATTATATATTAATATATATGAAAGGTTTCACGCAACGTTTGAGCGTGACCGAAAAAAATACATGGAGATTGTTTTGTAACAATTAAATTCGTGTGTTTTTATATATATTAATAATGTGTATATATATATATATATATATATAAATAAAGAAAAAAGTGAAATCGAATCTGGGAGTGCGTGCCAACCAAGTATGTACGCGTGATTCCTGTTATGCAATTATTATATAATTGCAGGATAAGTACCTATTGTTTAGGTACTTGAGATAAAACCCTGAAATTAATTTAATCCATTGGATCGGTCTAGATTTAATCTTCACCGTTGGATTAGGAATTAATTTATTATATAAATAAAAAGGGATTTCGAATTTTAGACTTTTTTATCAAGTCTTGGTATTTGAATTTTCCCTAATTAATTTAATCCATTGGATTGGTTTAAGATTTAATCTTGACCATTGGATTGGAAATTAATATTTTATTTATTTAAAAGGGGATTTCGAAATTAATAAATAATGATAAGCTTGGTGACCAAGTTTGGTGGTTGAGAGAATCTCTCAGTCAATCTTATCCATTGGATCAATCTATATTTAATCTGGACTGTTGGATTAGATTTAATTATTATTTAATTTCGAAATTAATTCCCTGGATTAATCTGAGCCATTGGTTTTCGACCAATCAGATGATCCGGATGGAGGGAATTTCTCTCAGGTGGTTGGAATTGAACTCTATAAATAGGGAGCTCATTCCACACTTTTCTACACACCTCAGAGCTCAAAATTTCGTGACCCCTTATTAGGGGATGCGAAAATTGACTCTTCTCTCCCCCCCCCCCCGGTTCGGCTTTGTGAGATCTTTTCTCCGGTAGCTTCAAAAGAACCATCAGTTAAATATTTGTCAGAGTCCGGTCATCGAAGCCCACGCTTCGGTACGAGGATTCCAAGAGAATATCCCGGAAGATCACGGGAGTTTCCCTAGCACCGGCGGAGCCCTGCCAAAGTCAGAACGCACAGCCGGAAGTCGTCAATGAGGTACGGCCTTATGCATTGGGTCAATAAATGCAAAATTTCTTTTATTGTATTTATTTATTTTCCATAGACATTAGATTTAATAATGTTGTTATGAAATTAATTATGATAATTAAATTGCCAATTATTTATCCGATCGCTTTATCCAAATTACTCGATGTCAGTACGTCGTTACGGAGTAACTATTCCGACTTAAAATTATTTTAAAAGTTACCCGGACGAACTGATGAGAGCGGAATATTCGAGGTAATTTGGACGGGACGTTAAAAGTATTTTTTATGAATTTGCAATCAAAGCTATTTCGTTATTTTTTTAAGGAAAATTGGCATATTAGCAGATCCGATTTCCAATAAATGGTATCGGAGCTAGATCAAATTCCCAACAATTGGTATCAGAGCCCGTGTTCGTGGATAAATAATTACATAATTTAATTTAGGGTTTTAAATGATCGAATTATTTGATGAATTATTAATTTTAAAATTGAAATTTTGAATTTCTGGATTTTTAAAATTAATACCCGATCCAAAATATTTAGACCGGATATGAATTAGGGTTACTTTTTCGTAACCCTAACGAACCGGCCAGGGCCGAAGGGGCAAAGCCCAGGGCTGTTCGCACAGCCCTGATGGGCCGAAAAATATGGTGGGCCATTGGGCCCAACCAGCCAGCAAACCATTGGCCCAGGACTTTGAGCCAGCGAGTGGGGCTGATTGACAAGCCCCTGGGCTCGCGATGTGGCCTCTCGGCCAGCCCAAGAATGGGCTTTCAGCCCAGGCTAATGGGCCAGCGAGGTGGGTTTTCAAGCCCATAGCTATTCGCTGCCCAGCCCTATTCGAATAGGCTGGGCATGGCTCAATCCACGACACGTGGGCCCGGGTTTTAACCCGGATGGCCCACGTGTTTAATTTTGAAATAAAGGTCGGAATTCTAATCCGACCAAAAATCCGTGGATTAATTAATTTTATTTTTGAAATTGAGATTTATGAATTAAAATTAATTATGTTTGATTAATTAATTAAAATTAAAATATGGATGTTATTTTTGATAAATAACATTGTCTTATTTTAATAAATTAAAATATGGAAGTTATTTCTGGATAAATAACATTGTCTTATTTTAATAAATAAATAAATTAAAATATGGATGTTATTTTTGATAAATAACATTGTCTTATTTTAATAAATTAAAATATGGATGTTATTTCTTGATAAATAACATTGTCTTATTTTATATTATTCATAAATTAAAATATGGATGATAATTCTTTTTAGAATGATATCATTGGCTTATTTTATATTTCATAAATAATTAGTAATGGCTTTAATATGAATGATAATTCTTTTGAGAATAAGTATCATTGACATATTTTAAAGATTCATCATAGATATAATTTGTTAAAACCTATTTTCATAACATGCGAACATAGTGTCTATATTCGCTGAACATTATTAATATGTCGGAATTGGAATAGATATAAATAATGAGCAATAAAGAAGATTTATTTATTATTAGTCGGAAAAATCTCAACCGTACAATCTTGCCTAAGGAAGAGGGAATCAAAAGTGGGGCCGGTTCACCATCCACTTCTGGGTGACCGGTTAGGACCCCTCCCATCTACCTGGAGAGCGTACGTGTTGACCTATCACTACCGACGAAGTAATAAATAAATAACTAGGCTTATTAGATATTACCTCGGTAATTATAATGCCTTAATATAAACCTTTTAATGTGTCATTAAACAGTGTTTATAATAAGTTTTAAATAACTTAGATTTAAAAACGTTATTTTATAAAACCATGGCAAGTATAGAATAAATCAAAAAGGCCTCCATTATTACTGTCACAAGGTCTGCTGACCACACCGCCTCGAGTCACCCTAGAGTGTCCATTCCTTAAGGAAGGTGTGCTTGTGGAAGGTTTGACACCGTGATAGTTCCAAAAGAATATGGGGACGGAGGAATCTTGGAAATGGACCGCGAGTCACCCTAGAGTGACCATTCCCTAAGGACGACGTTTCCAAGAGAATCCCGAGAACCGAAAATAATGGGTTAAGCTTGCACGGAAGTTGGTGCTTCCCGACCGTCTATGGTGATAGTTAATAATCATGAGGAACTTTGGTAGTTCTTTGAATATTAATTGAGTTTATGACTAAAACTCAGTTTAACCAAACTACACGGTTGATACCGCGAGTCACCTTAGAGTGACCACGCCATTAAGGACGGCAAAGACGTGTACAGTCGGTTAAATTATCACGAAATAGTTATTGGGTTTATTTAACGTTTTCCCGGAACATGTTTGCATCATGTAACTATTTCAAACCTATAATTTGAAACATTCTGTCTATAATAAAGTTTAATAAGTTTCTTATTCAATGCCAGTCTAAAATGTCGATCTCTAAAATATCATTGCTATCTAAGAATCTGATGTGTATTTTGTCAAGACAATATAAGTCTAAATAAGTGATTTAATTCGCTTATCGATTATCTTTTGTTCCTAGCCAGTATTCCCACTCGAAATTACAAGGGAGTAATTCGAAAGTTCTTTAACTTGGGAAATTACTGAAAGGTAAACAATGATAAGATAATCACCCTACCCAAAGTCAATGATTGGTTAAGGTTGAAACCTTTGACTGGATCCAGGATTCAGAAGACAATCATTAATGTAAGTTTGACTATGTTCGTCAAAACATATTGGGATGATTATTTCAATTAAGGTAGTGGGAGCAAGTCGTTTATAAATAAAGCAAGTCGTTTATATATATAATAAAATGTTGTTTTCAAGAACAATATTTATTATACCCGTGACTTACGTGGAAATTCAAGTGTCCACTTATGTAAACAAAGTTTTATCATTTTAGATAATAATAATAATTATCTTAAGAAATGATCTAGTTGTTTACATTGATTGTTCGGTGAAATGAAATAAACGAGCTTTAAATGTCAACGTATATAAACAAGGATCTATCATTTTAGATAATAATTATCTTAAGAAATGATTTAATTGTTTATATGGAACGTTATGACAAATAAACAAGCTGAAACCCTTATGAAATAATAAATGAATATTATGGATATGAAATCCAGGAAAAGGTTAAAGATTGAAAGTGATTGATCATACCTAAGGCATCTTCAATATAGTCATATTAATTTAGATAAGATAAACAGGATGGACCAATGCGTGAATTGTTTGTCAATTCCCTGCCTGTTTGAGAATCTTATCTAAAGATTAAAGTGACTAAAAGACCATTTTTCTGTAAAAAGGTCTAAGAGCCACAGTTCCTATAAAGCTTGTTCATACTTGGTGTATGTGGTCCATTATACAAGCTCGAGAAGGATATGAATACTTTATCTAATGATTGGCAAGTATTCAGAGTAATGGTATGCTTGCAATGTAAATTAGAACTTTTATGAGTTCAAGAAATTTATTGCATGAACCGAGTTTTTCATTCGGTAAATCACTATTGGCTCTTCAGTTATTCTGAAAGGAATGAGTCTGAACTTTTAGTTCTATAATCTCGTAAAGGAGAAGTAAACGGTTCCTAGCACACCAGCACAATGAGGTGTTGCAGAAAGTGGGAACTCGAACCTTTTAGAAATGATTAAACTGCTGGTAATCATTTTAAAATATTCATTTAGTGGGTACTTAGACAAGACATAGTTTATAATCATATAAGAGAGTAGTCGTTTTACCAACGATAGTAGCTCTTTTGGAATATGATTATATGATATACTATGAACCTCAAAGTAAAATATTACTAGAGGAATTGTCAGAAGACATAGTAATTACATGATCAACAGCGACTGTTGAAAATCAGATTGAGGAAACCACAGGTCCCAAATCAGAACTCTGGGTACTCAGACGTAGTGGGAGGTTCAATCATTAGATTGGACGCTACGAGCACCAGAAAGAGATAAACGTTGTCGTGTCGACAGTAACGTAGTGATCCTTTGACCTTTAACAAGGCAATAAAGGATACTGATCATGGGAAACGGCAGGAAGCAATGAACCAAGAAATAGAATCTATAGATTCTAACCAAGTCTGGAAACTTGTAGACTTACTGGATGGATTCAAACCCATTGACTGTAGGTGGATCTACAATTGCGAAAAGATGAATGGACGGGAAAGTTAAAATCTTCATAGCTAGTTTACTGGACAAGGGTTGAACCCAGAGAGAAAGTATTTATTACGAGGTAACTTTCTCTTCAGTCGCTAAAGTCCATTCTGTCCATAGCCTAAAGTCTCATATATAAGATTTGGCAGATGAAAGTCAAAACCGCTTCCTGAACGGGTACTTTGACTAGAATATCTATATGGTGCAACCAGAAGGTTCATGCAGAAAGATCAAGAAAGGAAGGTTTGCAGATTACTCAAATTCATTAATGGATTAAAGCAAGCTTCCAAGATCTAGGAATCGAAAAGTTTGATGATATATCAAGACTTACGGATTCACTGAAATATCATTGAGGGCCTGCAGTTATAAACTCAATGATGATAAACGTGGTGGTTTTTCTTGTGATATACGTCGACATACTTTTGATCGGAAACGATTGAAAAAGTTATCGGACGTGAAAGCTTGGTTAGATAGTAAATTCCAAATATGGAAATTGTTAGCAGATACCATTCTACCCCAGGTATGGTTCACTAAAACAGCAGTGAAGAACGTTCTCAAGTATCTTCGGAGAACGAGAGACTATATGCTAGTGTTCAGAATATTATCTGAATTCACTATGCTACACTGACTCGGACTTTATGTCTGACCGGGACTTGAGCAAGTCCACGTCGGGAGCAGTGTACACCCTTGTTGGTGGAGCGGTATTCTGGATATGCATAAAGCAATCCTGTATCGCAGATTCCACGATGGAAACTGAAAATGTAGCAGCCGTGAGGCTGCTAAGGGATCAGTTTGGCTTAAGAATTTCTACACAGAGCTGGGAGAAATTCCAGGTGTATGATGGGTCACTAACGCTGTACTGTGATAACAGTGGCGCGGTGGCAAAATTCTAAAGAGCCCGTAAACCATAACAAGATGTAGCATATACAACGTAAATACCATCTCAGTATAGAGATTGTACGTCGAGGCGACGTAAGGGTTATGAAAATAGCTTTGAGAGACAAACTGGCTGATCCATTTGCCAAGACGTTGCCAGAGAAAATATTCAGGAGGCATCTGGAGAATATGGGTCTGAAAGACATGGGTCATCTTCTTTAAGTACAAGTGGGAGATTGTTGGACATGTGTCCTTAAACAAGCTGTTTTAAACCCATTTGTAAAAGATTATGACTTGTCGTTGAATAAAGATAATACTTATTATGATTAATCTTATTATAGTTTCTGGTAGAGTAAAATAGAATGTTTGATCCATAGTTCATAATGGAATGCAATTATGTTATTATCATCACACCCGAGTCAATGTGAGGAAGAATTGATAATCATAATAAATGAACTTAAATTGTCCGTGACCTGATTAACTGGGTGGGAACCCATTAATCGGATAAGGTCATTAATGTGACTAAGTGATATAATCCTATTCTGGATTAAGTGTGTGTCACACTCACTAGAAGTGCATTAAGTATGAAGTGTCTTCATACTGGACTGGACCTGACTTAAACTCCGGAAGTTATCATATAAGACCGTCACTGATAACTTGGAGTTGAGTCACTAGTAGATGATCAGATGGATATTCGATCTAAGTCCTGAGTGGTCTTGAGTCTGAGCTGCTGGCTTGATTGTTCTTTGATTTAACCGTTAAAGAACACGAAATATTACCGCTGTTCCCAACACTATTATTTTGGGAACATGATAGTCAGTAGTGAAGGTAGCTTGATCATAGATATGGGCATCACACAGCTCTCTTCAGAGTCAAGATGATTCCCTTGATTGTCGATGGTGAGAAGTGAGATTTACCCATGGCCAGCTTATGACTCGTAATCATAAGTGGGTTGCTCACAATATTACCGACTGAGTTAAGGATGAAAATGCATTGAGGGGCAATACGGTAATACCGCCTGCTCATGTGTGGATCATCAAGTGAAAGATCAATAACCCGAATTTGATTGTATCAATGGACACCTTGCTATAAAAGGGAATAATATATACTGTATCACTAAAGAGTGCAGCCTCGGGTTTATAGTGGAATTACACCGAGGTTAACGAACTTCTAGCAGTTCGTTGGAGCTTAAGTGATACGGGTCCATGGTCCCCAGGATAGCTCCGGAACGGATGATACGTACGTGATTATATATACGTTTGTTTAATTATTTGACGGGATTTATAAAACTGAAGTCTGTGTCAGATTTCGGATAGTTTTACCGCGGCAAAAGTATCAAAGTTTGGTACCAGAAATTTAACTGTCAAAAGATGAATGAATTGAATTTTGTCATCAACTGGAAAGTTGTATAAAATTTAATTCTATGCAATTTATCTTTTTGAACCGAGTCAATCCGACTGACGGTTTGTGATTTATAGATTTAATGATTTTAACCTAAAGTTTCGGGTTGCATTAATTAAATCACGTGTCACAAATAAAATGGTGGGTTTGTCCCACGACATTTTAATGTGTGATATGAGAGAGAAGAAATTATAATATAATTTAATTATTTGGATTTAATTATTAATAGGATTTATTCCGGATTATTAATAATTAATTAATAATTAATAGATTTATATTATATATTAATATATATGAAAGGTTTCACGCAACGTTTGAGCGTGACCGAAAAAAATACATGGAGATTGTTTTGTAACAATTAAATTCGTGTGTTTTTATATATATTAATAATGTGTATATATATATATATATATATAAAAATAAAGAAAAAAGTGAAATCGAATCTGGGAGTGCGTGCCAACCAAGGATGTACGCGTGATTCCTGTTATGCAATTATTATATAATTGCAGGATAAGTACCTATTGTTTAGGTACTTGAGATAAAACCCTGAAATTAATTTAATCCATTGGATCGGTCTAGATTTAATCTTCACCGTTGGATTAGGAATTAATTTATTATATAAATAAAAAGGGATTTCGAATTTTAGACTTGTTTATCAAGTCTTGGTATTTGAATTTTCCCTAATTAATTTAATCCATTGGATTGGTTTAAGATTTAATCTTGACCATTGGATTGAAAATTAATATTTTATTTATTTAAAAGGGGATTTCGAAATTAATAAATAATGATAAGCTTGGTGACCAAGTTTGGTGGTTGAGAGAATCTCTCAGTCAATCTTATCCATTGGATCAATCTATATTTAATCTGGACTGTTGGATTAGATTTAATTATTATTTAATTTCGAAATTAATTCCCTGGATTAATCTGAGCCATTGGTTTTCGACCAATCAGATGATCCGGATGGAGGGAATTTCTCTCAGGTGGTTGGAATTGAACTCTATAAATAGGGAGCTCATTCCACACTTTTCTACACACCTCAGAGCTCAAAATTTCGTGACCCCTTATTAGGGGATGCGAAAATTGACTCTTCTCTCCCCCCCCCGGTTCGGCTTTGTGAGATCTTTTCTCCGGTAGCTTCAAAAGAACCATCAGTTAAATATTTGTCAGAGTCCTGTCATCGAAGCCCACGCTTCGGTACGAGGATTCCAGGAGAATATCCCGGAAGATCACGGGAGTTTCCCTAGCACCGGCGGAGCCCTGCCAAAGTCAGAACGCACAGCCGGAAGTCGTCAATGAGGTACGGCCTTATGCATTGGGTCAATAAATGCAAAATTTCTTTTATTGTATTTATTTATTTTCCATAGACATTAGATTTAATAATGTTGTTATGAAATTAATTATGATAATTAAATTGCCAATTATTTATCCGATCGCTTTATCCAAATTACTCGATGTCAGTACGTCGTTACGGAGTAACTATTCCGACTTAAAATTATTTTAAAAGTTACCCGGACGAACTGATGAGAGCGGAATATTCGAGGTAATTTGGACGGGACGTTAAAAGTATTTTTTATGAATTTGCAATCAAAGCTATTTCGTTATTTTTTTTAAGGAAAATTGGCATATTAGCAGATCCGATTTCCAATAAATGGTATCGGAGCTAGATCAAATTCCCAACACACTGATGGCCTCGAGTTCCTACGTAGTGCTGACTGGGCGCGATTCTCCAGGCTGTCAGATCTTGGAAATCGCCGTCAATCATTTCTCATTAAATGCGGGGTTTTCTCGCACTCGAGTGCCTTCGGGCTTTGCAACGACTCTTTTGATCTTCACCGTTGGATGATTTCTCCCGCTTCGATCCTGGGCCATTGGATCCAAATGTGTCTCTTCAAATTTGCAAGATTTCCTCTATAAATTCAAACCTCGCCTTCGACTCAAACACTTTGTTTCAGACTTTTTCTCTAAATTCTTTCTGCAATTTTCTTTCTCAACTCTCTTCTTCTTAAGAAAATCTTCAAACTTTCTTTCCGTTCACCCTCTTCTTTTCCGGTCGAGAAGATGTCGAATCCGGGAAAGATTTTCAAGACTCGATCGCCGAAGTCTATAATGACCGAGAGGCATCTCGAGGATTTGAAGAAACACTACGTGGACTCCAGTCCCTGTTACCTGCGACTCCCTCAGTCCGGCGAGCTTGGCGACGAGCCCCCGGAAGGGTACATCACTCTTTACGAACACTTCTTCCGGTCGGTGGAACTGCACCTTCCACTGCCTCATCTCATCGTGTGCTTCCTCCATGCGTACAAGATGTCGATCAGTCAGGTCAGCCCTAATTCGCTTCGCCTTCTCGTCTGCACCATGGCCATCGCTCTTGAGCAGAAAGTGGCCCTGACCTTGGAGGATTTGATGCGGCTTTTCAAATGGTCGAAGAACCCAAAAAATCTGGGCCGGTTCTTCCTCTCCTCCGCCGCGGGTGTCCATGTCATCACCCACACGCCGAACAACGAGTCCGGGTGGGAGAATAGGTATTTCTTCACGCATCTCGATCGTCACACCCTTGGGCCGCACTGGGAGGCGCTTCCCACCAAGTGGGTCGACGAGAAAGAAGTGCTGAGGTTCAGGCCCATCGCGAATAAAGAGGACGACGAGCGCTTCGCTGGGGTCGTTCGGGCTCTGCTGGAAAATCCTCGTCGGAATTGGACGACGGACTTCTTAGGGACCCGCGTTCAAGAGTCGGGACTCTATCAACTCTGCCACATCGCGGGTAAACCACCGGCATCTTTGTGGCCGGTTGGGTTCCGCCTCGAAGAGGTCAAAGATGTGGACCCTTCGTCCCCCGCTGTTCGGCAATCTCCTAAGCCGAAGAAGAGAACTCAAAAGTCCAACCGTGGATCATCGGAGCCACGGCAATGTCAAGGCCAAGATCCAGGACAAGGAGGTGGATCCTCCGATTCTCATCGGGATCTATCAAAAACTGGCTTCTTGGGCATCGGCCCTCGGACTGGTGCTGACCGGTTTGTTTCAAGCGATAAAACTCTTCCTCCGAAGAGCAGTTCGGAGAAGCGAACAAAACATAAGCACGACGCTGGTGCTTCTCGCTCTTCGGGGGTATCGACTTCCTCGGGGACGACTCGCTCTCGGGACGCGCCTCGTCCTTCGGAGAGCCGTCGCGAACCCGAGACTCATACTTCTTCGCGGGCACCTCCTCGCGAGAAAGTCGTCTCGAAGAGGAAAATTGCCGAAGAGGTACGCGACGCTCCTCCTCCGAAGAAGAACAAAACCTCCGAGTCATCTAAGGAGATCGATGCGACTCCATCGGCTTCGGAGACTGTCACCGTCGCTTCTCGCGAGGGGACCGTTCTCGCCGGGGCGACCGCGTCGACCGTTCTTGCTTCGACTCCTCCGACCGAGGCCGGCGGAACCGTCGATGGGGCTCATGGGACCCCCCGTCCTTCTCCCACTTCTCGGGAGCGTTTCCGCTTTGATGATGACTTCATCGATTTGGTGTCGTCGCTGGACCTCTCGGCCTCCGAGGTAACATCTAGTTTTCCCTCTGCACTTTTCGCAATGTTCCCAAATTTCGTGTGTCTAATGGGTATGTATATGTATATTTTCTTCGTAATTTCAGACTCCGACTCGCGCCAACGCGCCTCCTTGCTTGGAGGTTTCTTCCTTAGCGCCTCCCGCACCTGCCGCGGAAAGACTTTCAGTCACCGTTCCTACGGGTAACGGGGAGGTTTTGTTATTCGAAGAGGCACTTGATGCTGCCGACGCGCTCCTTGTCTTGGGGCCCGTCGGACGGCCCGGTGCTTCGGAGGGGGCTCCTCTACCTTCTGAAGAGGTTTTGATCAAGGGCCACCCCGAGGGAGAGGATGGCCTTCTTGCGGACGTCACTCCTCCCGATGTTTCTACTCTTCCCGAAGTGCCTCGTCCGGAGGGCTCTTCGGAGCCGAACGACGATGCCGGTGCTTCTGGGGTTAACGCCTCTTCGTCCGACGACGTCGGGATTTCTCTTTCTCCGCTGCCGAAGTTTCTTCCCAACTCCGGACCAGGAGGTTTTTCTCTTCCTCCTTGGGAGCGATTTCCGGCAGTTCCTACTTCGGAGTCTCCGCCGGAAGAGTGGAAAGCATACTCGCTTCGGGTCCTTCGGGACCTGTTCTGGCCCGAACCTTCTCGGACTAACGGCTTGTCTCTAGGCGATGTCAGGGGTTATGGCCGGGCTGCCGCTACGCTTTTCCAGGCCCTCGCCCGCTTCAACACCGTTATTCTCGAAGAGAACATGAGCAGGGGCGAGAGCGCTCAGGAGATGAGCGACCTCCGAGCTAAACTTGCCGACACCGAATCGCACCTCGGGGTTTCCGTCCTTGGGGAGCGAAAATATCGGGAAGCAGCCGAGCGGACTTCCAATGAACTGGAGGTCGCGAGGGCCAAATTGGCGGAAGAGACTTCGCTTCGCCAAACTCAGGAGAGGGAGCTTGCCGAGTGCAAGGCTAAGGCCGAGGCGGAGGTTGCGGCGCTGAAGGCCGAGTTGGATGGGGAGCGTAGGCGTCACTCCATGATAGTGAAAAGCTACGAGAAGCATCTCGAGGCGAAGAAGTGGCGGCTGGCCAAAATCAGCGAGGCGGTGGGCGTGCCTGTCGAGCAGGAGAGCCGGCTTGCCTCTCGAGTGGCCTCGTGCCTGAAACGCCTCGGAAAGGAACTCGAGGTGTCGCAGACAGAGGCGAAATCTGAGCGCGAAGCGCGCCTGCACCTCTTCGACAGGGCTCAGGAAAAAGCGCAGCGCGCCTCGGCGAGGTATAAAGCTTTGGAGGAGTCTATCAATTTTCATCGCCGCTCCGCCGCGTATGGGGCCAACGCTCGCCTTCTTGAGAAAGCTCCTCCCACGGCGACCATTGAGAGTCTTCTGCCTCGTCTTCCGAAGTATAAGACTTTGGAAGAAGAGAACGAGGCTAAAGCCCGCGAGCTGGATGACAGGTCTCTCCTCGATCCTGGTTCTCCTCCGCTTACTCCTGGTGCTCCTTCTTCTGCTGGTATCGATTGGGCGACCCGCTTCGTAGGTGGGGATGCCTCTTCGGCCTCCGATGGCCTTGATGAGTATGGTACCAATGACGGGGTAGTCACTTCCACCAACGGAGCGGTTGCCACCGAAGTGGTCGCCTCTACCGTCGAAGCGGTTACCAACGAAGCGGTAGGGGGGGAGGAAGTTTCTTAGGCCTTTTCTCACAGCTTTCCTATGTACATTTATTTGCATTGTCTTTCCGTTGTAACTCCTTTGAGGGATTTTATCAATGAAGAGACCTTTCTTTAGCTTTAACTTGTTGTTTATGCACTTATTGCTTCTTTTGCGTTCCTGTCATTACTTCCTGGCTAAACTTCTTTCCTCAGGGTGACGAATTCTTCTATACCTCGGAACCGTTATTTTACTACGAGGATGTGCTAGCTTCTTTTCTTGCGATCGACGAGGAACATCCCGCCATCCTCGAGGAGTTTGTCCAAGATATGGTAAGGCGTGTGGCTGCCTCTCTTTCCGGAGTCACGGACGACGAGACTCCCTTTAGTCCTTCTTCGGCCTACGTGATCGAATTTATGATGCTGAGGCCTGTAAATTATGCCGCCGTAGAAGATCTTCTTCGGGACGTCCTCTCCGAGAATGGGGAGTTCGTTATAGAATAAATTGCCGATAGGGTTGTTCGGGAGGATTGACCTTCCCCTGCTGTATCTGGATAGATTTGTATAAAGTATTGTATTTGTAACGAAGTTTTATCAATAAAATCTATGACTTTCGTACGCTATCGATGAAGTATGGGAGTATGTGTACTCCGCTTTTTTTTTTTTTTTTTTGGCGATGAGCTTATCGGTGTGCACCGGGCTCTGTCGCGACGAAGTGCTTGGCACTGATTTGTCGGCGATGAGCTTGTCGGTATGCACCGGGCTCTGTCGCGATGAAGTGCTTGGCACTGATTTGTCGGCGATGAGCTTGTCGGTATGCACCGGGCTCTGTCGCGATGAAGTGCTTGGCACTGATTTCATTTTGTGATACGTGTTTATTTGAATCAGCGATAGAATATTGTCTTAAGAGACGAGCCTCGTTAAACCCTTCGAGTCCCCCAATGGGTGCGGCTCGCGAGGGAAGAGTACTCCATGTTGTATTGAATAAAGCCGGAGCCAATCGTGCGGATCCCGAACAAGTAGGGTCGGGAGTCCCCTGTTAAATAAACTTAAAATAAAATAGAAAGACTTAAGAAAAATAGAAAAGAAATCTTAACTAAAAACCGAAATCGTAAGGCGCCGATGACGTTCTTTATTGGTAGAATTTCTTCAAGTGCTTGACATTCCACCTTCTTATGACCTTGACTCCATCGGTGTTCTTGAGTTCGTATACCCCTGGCTTGACGATGTGGGTCACTGTATAAGGGCCTTCCCAGCTTTCACCTAGCTTTCCCGCGTTAAGCTCGGCCGTGTTCTGGAACACCCTTCTGAGGACCAGCTCTCCGACTCGGAACCTTCTCGGTCGCACCTTTTTGCTATATGAACTCTGGCTCGCTCCCGTCTTTCGTCTATATGGTCGAGCTGGTGAAGCAGGTCCTGGTTATTGTCTTCTTCGTGGTTTGGTGCCCAGGATCGCAGGAAACTGGGGACTCCTACTTCCGCCGGGATCACCGCTTCCACCCCAAATGTTAGAGCAAAAGGAGTTTCTCCGGTGGCTGAGTGTGGCGTTGTCCGATAAGCCCAAAGTACTCCAGGGAGTTCATCTGCCCATAGCCCTTTCTTCTTGTCGAGCCGCTTCTTGAGGTTGTCGGTGATCGTTCGATTGATTGCTTCGGCGTTTCCGTTCCCCTGAGGATATCTTGGCGTCGAAGTGTTTAGCTTTATCTTCCATCGTGCGCAAAAATCTCTGAACTTCTTCGAGATGAATTGTGACCCGTTGTCTGCGATTATCTCCCTGGGGAGTCCGAAGCGAGTGATTACGTTCTTCCAAACGTAACTCTCGACATCGGAATCCTTGATATTGGCGTAGGCTTCGGCTTCGGTCCATTTGGTGAAGAAGTCCGTGACCACCAGCATGAACCTCTTCTGTCTTGCTCCGATTGGCATAGGACCGACGATGTCCATGGACCACTTCATGAAGGGGTAGGGCACCGATACTACCGATAGTTCTTCGGCCGGGCAGTTGATTGCTGGGGCGTGTCGCTGCCATTTCTCGCACTTCCTGGCGTGGTTGGTGCAATCCGCTCGCATTGTTTCCCAGAAGAAACCTTGTAGCTTGGCTTTCCTCAATAGGTTGCGTCCGCCTGAGTGGTTACCGCACTCTCCGCTGTGGATTTCTTCCATGACGTAGTTCGCCTCTTCTTTGTCTAGACAGCGTAGGTAGGGGCCTACGAGGCTTCTGAAGTAAAGCCTTCGGTCTATGATCGTGTATCGAGAGCTCTTAGTCTTTATTTTCCGCGCCTCTTGTCGATCTTCGGGTAGCTTTCCTTCGACCAAATATGCTCGGATGGGGGTCCGCCAATCTTCGTCTTCGGTCTCTTCTACTATTCCTGGTTCTTCGTCCTCGCTCTCTTCTTCTGCTATGAGCTGAGTTTCTTCGTTGTTTTCCTTCTGGACGTCGTCGCTGTCACGAGTGCTGTCCTCCTCGTTGGTTTGTCCTTCTTCGCTTACTTTTAGCTTCTTCTTATCGGGCCCTTCGCTTCTCTTGATGCTAGGCGTCTGAAGCGTTTCTACCGTAGTCGATCGGAACTCTCCTACCTGGGTGGTCGACCCCAGGCTCGCCAAGGCGTCCGCGTGGTTGTTGTCTCCTCTGGACACTTGTGTTAAAGTGAAGAAATCGAACTTCTTTTCGAGAGACCTGACAATCCCAGCGTAGGCCTCCATTCTTTCGTCATTCGTTTCGTACTCTCCGCTGACTTGCTTTACGACTAGCTGAGAATCCGAAAAGGCGTTCAAACTCTTTACTCCGATGGCCGTGGCTGATTGCATCCCGACGATGAGCGCCTCATATTCCGCTTCGTTGTTGGTGGAGCGATAGGCGAGGCGGCAGGCCTTCTCGATCACTTCTCCCATCGGGGAGATGAGCCGGACCCCGATTCCTGATCCCATCGAAGTCGCCGATCCGTCGACGCAGAGTTTCCAAGTGCCGGCCTCATCGCTCAGCTCCACGGGCTCCCTAGGTAGCTCGATGAGGAAATCGGCTAATACTTGCGACTTCAGACTCGTCCGCAGCTGGTATTCGATGTCGTACGCTCCTAGCTTTATGTTCCACTTCGTGATTCTTCCGGATTGGTTCGGGCTTTGAATGATGGAGCGAATCGGCCTGTCCGTCATAACGATGATCGTGTGGGCTTGGAAGTGGAAACGTAGTCTCTCCGATGCGTCGTATACGGCTAATGCTAGCTTCTCGATGGTGGGATACCTCGTTTCGGCGTCGAGGAGCTTTCTGCTGATATACGAGACTGGCTTTTGCTCCCCTTTCTCCTCTCGAACTAGCACCTGGCTTATTGCTTGATTGGACACGGCGATGTACAGGTAGAGCGGCTCTCCGGGTTCTGGCTTCGTCATAACGGGCGGCGACGATAGATAGGTCTTTAGTGCTTGGAAAGCTTCTTCGCACTTGTCGGTCCATTCGAACTTCTTGTTTTTCCTCAATAGCTCGTAGAATAGAAGAGTTCGGTCCGCTTGTCGTGAAATGAACTGCCTTAGCGCGTTGATCCTTCCTGTCAGCTTCTGAACCTCTCGCCGGTTTCTTGGCGATGGCATGCTCTGAATGGCTTCGACCTGTTCGGGGTTTGCTTCGATTCCTCGTCGGGTGACCATCTGACCTAAGAATTTCCCGGATGATACGCCGAAGGTGCACTTAGTGGGGTTCAGCTTCATCTGGTGTTTGTTGAGGACGCCGAAGCATTCCTCCAAGTGCTCCACGTGCATTGCCGCTTTTAGAGATTTGACGACTATGTCGTCGATGTATACCTCCATGCTCTTCCCGATCTATTCGTGGAACATCTTCGTCATTAGCCTCTGGTAGGTCGCCCCGGCATTTTTCAGACCGAAGGGCATAACCTTATAGCAGTAGGTTCCTCTTTCGCTGACGAAGGCTGTCTTCTCTTCGTCGTCTGGATGCATTCGGATCTGGTGGTAGCCTGAATAGGCATCCATGAAGCTTAAGAGCTCGTACCCGTAAGTGGCTTCGACAAGGCGATCGATGTTCGGCATCGGGAAGCTGTCCTTCGGGCATGCTTTGTTGAGATCCGTGAAGTCGACGCACACTCTCCACTTGCCATTCTTCTTTTTAACCACAACGGTGTTGGCTAACCACTGGGGATATTTTACCTCCCTGATGGTCCCCATAGCGAGCAGCTTGTCTACTTCCTCGTTGATGATCTTGTTCCGGTCGGAGGCCATCTTTCTTCGCTTCTGTATGACGGGCTTGTGCCCGGGGTCCGTGTTGAGCCGGTGGGTGACCATCGTCGGATCGATCCCGGGCATGTCTTCTTCAGGAATTCGACCAGCTGAGCTTTGATATCTGGCTCGAGTCCTGCGCCTATACCGACGGTTCGGGTTGGATCGGAGTCATCGATGCAAACCTGTTCTACCTCTTCGAGCTGCGGGCCTCCTAGTCTTTCTTCGGCTGTTTGGTCGTCCACGTCTTCCGCGTTGAGGATCTTGGGGGTGCCCGGGGGTCCTCCTTTTCCCTTTTTCCTGCGTCGCTTCCTCCTGATCGTCGATGGTGGAGGCGGAGCAGACGCGGCTAGCTGCTATTGAGCGGCTAGCTTGCTGCCGCTGCACTCAGCCTTCTCGACGTCCTTGGGCGCGCTCATTGCTCGGAAGTGCATCATGTAACAGATGCGATAGGCTTCGCTGCTTCCTCGGACTTCATCGATGGTTCCTTCTACCCGTCCGGGGAATTTTATGCATCGGTGATATGTGGACGGGACGGCCTTCATCGAATGAATCCATGGTCTCCCGAGGATTACGTTGAAGTGCGATCGCACGTCCAATACCATGAACTCGGTCATCCGATGGATGGTTCCGGCGTAGACGGGGAGATTCACCGTTCCCAGCGAGATAGCTACGTCTCCGTTGAAGCCAGACACCTTGCGCGGACGGCCTCCGATGGCCAAATCTTCGATCTCCATTCGTGTCAGACAGTCGTAAGTGATGACGTCGACCGAGCTTCCATTGTCAACGAGGACGCGAGCAACGTCGCATCCTCCTATGTTGAGCTCTAAAACTAGGGCGTCGTCGTGCTTGTCTGCGCATACTTCTTCGTCGACGAACTCTATCGTCGTCTTCTGACCGGTCATCCGCGCATCTTCCTGAGCGGACTCCTTCCCTCTGCGTTGGTAGGCCTTGATGTTGTTGATGGAATCTTCGCAGAGGCGGGATCCTCCCATGATCAGGTCGATCCTTGGTCTTGCGGCTGGTCTCCCATCGTTCGGGCGTTCCCCCGATGCTTCCTCGATCGTGAGGCTTCTTTTTGGGGCCTCCTGGTTTCCTCCCGCGCGCTGTGCTGGCGCCTCCTGCTTGTTCGGCCACGATCGGTTGTCGTTGTTCCATGGCTGAGTGGGCTTTTGGGAGACGTCTTGGAATTCCCCCTGCTCGATCCTCCTTTGGATCATCTTCTTCAGAGTGGCGCACTCGTCGGTCGCATGACCGTGGTATTCGTGGAAAGAGCAGTACTTGCTCATGTCTCTCGGCCAAGGCTTTCTCTCGTAGCTGCCTCGGCCGCCGGAATGACCTCCTCGGCCACCCGAAAATCCTCCTCGGCCTCCAGAATAGCCTCCTCGGTTGCCAGAGTAACCTCCTCGATTCTCCGGAAAGCTTCCCTGGTTGCTCGGGAAGTATCCTGGTTGTGAGTTTCCTTGTGGGAGTTCCTCCTGCCGATTGCCTTCGCGGTTGCCGAGCGCCTCTTTCTTTCCGTCCATCTGGTAGACTCCGTGTCCAGGGTTTTCCCTGATCCTTCGCTCGTCAGCCCCGTCTCTGCTTCTCCGATCTCGTCGTTCCCCTTCTCTCCTTGTTCTGGACGACGATCCCTCTCGTCCGTCTCTAGTTTCCTTCCTTTCTAGCCTGGTTCGGCCTTCAGCTTCCTCTTCTAACCTTTTCTTGATCGCCTTATTTTCCTCCATGTCCATGTAGATTGTCGCTTTGTGGAGCGCGTCTTCTATCGAGTTTGGCAGCGAGACGCACAGTTCGTCGTTGAACGGAGATTGGTAGTACAAGCCATGCTTCAGAGCTTGGACCGAGACGACGTCCTCGATCTTCGGGATTCGGAACATGACGTTCTTGAATTTTTCTATGTATTGCCGAAGAGGTTCGTTCTTCCCTTGCTTGACATCGAAGAGGTTGGATACCGTCAGCTCCGTCTGTACGTAGATGGAGAAGTGTTTTAAGAAGAGGGCGACCAACTCGTCGGAGGTGTTGATGGAGCCCGGCGTTAATCTTGCGAACCAGTCGCTGGCGCGGCCCTGCAAACTCGCGATGAAAAGTCTGCACAAGATGGCTTCCTTCCGGACCTCCTCGCCCCCGATGTGGTCCGTCGCGATTCGAAATGACTTCACGTGTGTATGGGGATCCGTATCCCCTTTGTATGTCGTGAGTCTGATCTTTGGTAATTCCTCCAGCTCTATCCCCCGAATCCTCGTCGTGAATGGGGTGATTCTGGCTTCCCGCACCATCCTGTCGATTTCTGGCGCCGAACTC
Organism: Parietaria judaica; assembly: GCA_954871525.1. Classification (NCBI taxonomy): domain Eukaryota; kingdom Viridiplantae; phylum Streptophyta; class Magnoliopsida; order Rosales; family Urticaceae; genus Parietaria; species Parietaria judaica. Next base: position 15,515,951 of record OX940869.1, read on the forward strand.
GTCGCCTGGTGCACCTGCGATGCGACTTGTCCGAGTTTGGCCTCCATCTTTGCTGACATTAAGGCCATCGCCTTGGCCACCTCTTCGGCCACTCTCGCCGCCACGTTCGTCGTCGCATTGCCCTGTGTGTTCCCCGGCGTGTCCTCCACTCGATTCGCCGTGGTTGGCTGGACTGCGTCCGTGTCGAAAAGGTTCCTGATGAGCGATGGGGTTGACATGCCTACCGGTGCGTCCGTCGTCACCGTGTCTCTGCTGGCGCTTCCCCCGGCCCCTCGTGCGGCCGATTCTGCTATCTGGTTCGTCGGGCGCGGTCTCTCCGCGCGCTCTAGGAGGCTTGCGAGGCGTCTGTTCTCCGCGGCCTGCTCCTCTATCTTTCGGGCGGACTCCTCGGCTCTGCTTGTGACCTCCGTCATCTTTGCGATGGCTTCGGCCAGCTGCTGTTGCGTTCGCTGCATGGTTTGCTCCTGGGCGGAGCTGGCTTCCTCGGCTGACATTCTCCTTCCTCCCTTCGATTTCCTGGCTGTGCGATAGAAAGAAACAAAGCCCCTCGGTGGGCGCCAAACTGTAGAGGGCGATTTTTACCGCCGTGCAGTCACAAAGATAATCGAATTAATTAAATAATTATGGACAATACGAATATCTCGGATTTATTATGATTCCGAGAGGACCCGGTTTCTTTCGTTTGATAGCTTGGACAATCGAAGATTACACACTCTAACCCTTGGGAGATCGAGAATGCTATGAATAAGCGAACTCGAAGACTCAAGGATTTATTCTCTCAAACTCACGATAATAATGGGTACTGAATACTAAAAATCTCTCCATTTATGCTAGGTTTACATTCGTATTTATAGGTTTGAAGGTCTTCTAGAATATTCCTCAAATCTTGCTAGGGTTCCCTTCTGAATCGCTATGATCGTTGTTGACCTTCCTTATTTTGCGTTGGATATCCCACGAAATCTTTAACCGAATAAGCCAATCTTCCCTTCTTTCTCGCGATCTCGAATGAGTTCCTCTTTTAACGCGATTAGGCTTTCCCGAAGAGCTTTTCCTCGATGAACTTCCCTTTTCGCGACGAGGTGTTGGGCCGGCTTTATCGGATGCTGACTTCTCGTGGGCTTCGCTTGCTGGGCCTTAATTTCTTTATTCTTTCATGGGCTTGGGTTCTTCAAGCAATCCTCCTCTCGCTTTATGTCGTTTATTCCACAAACGACAAAGGGTGGTGTTAAGAAGAGATTTGACCAAATCTGACCTTAACAGCTTTAGTTTTTTTGCGCATGTGTTTTCATTTTTAAGCTTCTCTACTCTAGAGCTGCAACTGCCGACGCGGAGGAGGGCGTCGCGATCGTCGCGACGGGAAGGGTGGCGATGGCGATGATTCGCGATGAGCTCGAGCCGTGGCGACGAGTCCCTCTCTCCCCCTCTCTCTCTCAGTCTGTGTCTCTCTCTCTCCTCTCTCTCAACGTCGCGACGATCGCGACTCTCGGAACCACGACCCGTCGCGACGCCAAGTTTCGCGATTTCCGGCGACTTCGCCACGACCCGTCGCGACGTCGGCAGTTTCAGCACTACTCTAGTCTATCATTTCCAACTTCTATATCGTTTTTCTCCTCTGTCTAAAGTGACGTATTCTTTGTCTGATCATTTGGAGTGAATTATACTCCTCCTGTTTGTATTTGGAATTTTCTTTTGGCAAAAGTTACAGTTCATTAATTATAATTACACATATGTAATTACATTTCAGTTACAAAAAGTTACAGTTCAAGAAATTACTGTTCCGTTATTATAATTACACATATGTAATTATAGCTCAGTAATTATAATTACAGTTAAGTAACTAAAATTACAATTTCGTAATTATAATTCTAAGCAATAAAAATCAAAATTTTAATTATACATATACAATTATAAATGCAGTTTTGTAAATATTAACAGTTACGTAATTCAAGTTACAATTTAACCCCTCTAGGCTTGACCGTTATTTCTATACGTTTGGAACTCAAACTCTAGTGTTAATTGCTATTGCATTAGAGTCTAGCCATTGGCTTCATGGCACAAGTGTGTTTGAAATCTATATGCACATTGAAGAGGGGAGTAAAACCGTGAAAGTGAAACCGGTATTTTGGTTCCCCATTTTTTGAAGTATGAAATATTGAGCAACTTTTTTATTAATAGAAACTAGTTTTATGAATACTAATTTTTTAAATCGACTTCGATGTAAAAACCGGTTTTATAGAAATAAACTTGCTACAAAAATGACTTTTTTGAAAGAGAAAAATAACTAATTCTTAATTATTTTTATGTTTAACATCAATGTTCAATTAGAAATAAGTTTTCAGTAGTTAACAAATTAATAACAAAAAATGTGCAAAAGTAAAAATCTCTAAAATAACCTTTACACTTCTATTCTATATATAATCGAGAGTAGGGGTGTGCAAAATAACTAGTAACCGAATTTTAAAACCGTAACCGAAAATCATCCGGTTTAAAATAACCGTAATCGAATTCTTTTGAAAACAGGTTAAGGTTAATCGTATCCGGTTTCAAACAGGATAATGTTACATGTTATTTATTTTTCAAAACAGGTTATTTTAGTAACCGGTTTTAATATTAATTTTTTTATTTAAATATTTTAAAATTAAATTAAGTAGGGTTTTCTCTCTTTCCGTCAAAACTTCTTCGACTTCTTTCTCGTTCTTTTTCTCGCCTACACTTTCTTCTTTCCTCCTCCTCGATTTTCTCTTCTTTTTTTCTCGCCTAATCTTCTTTGATCTTGTTCATTATCTATTATTGTTATGCTTCATATTATTTATTCAAGTTTTATTATTATTTTTCATTTGGACCGATATGTTTAATCGTCGCGATAAACTCTGTTGAATGTTATTTTTTTTTAACAAAAAACAGGTTAAGGTTATTAAACAGGTTAATTAGATTTTGATAACCGGAAATTAGGTTAACCGGTTTCAAAAACAGGTTAAGGTTATTAAAACATGACTAACCGGAATTAGGTTAAGGATACCAAATAGTGAAAAATAAACAGGTTAACCGACCGGTTGCAGCCCTAATCGAGAGACATTGGACACTGGTATGGAACCTTTTTTAAAGGTTTTGGTTAGAAGCTGAATAGATTTTTTTTAACTGGTTATTAGTGCATAAACCGTTTTCATCCCTAACTGTTGGACAAGTTTTATAATATGCCATCTATTCAGATGCTAATCCCCTTCACTAAGATTATGGCTTCTTTCCTTGTAAAGATAATACAACTTATTAATGATAATCATATATAGTTATATCTTAATGATATTATAAAATTAAATGTTTCATCCCAAAGTTCTATACGATTTACAATTATGCTACGTCATCACACAAAGTCTACGTGTGAAGAGGTTTGACCTGCATAAGTTAAGAACTTAAAGATAATGTTCATGGTTAGATTAAAAAGTGAGAGCTTCGAATTAGCAAAAACCATTAGTGATTTCAAAACACCATAGGTGATGATCTACTACCGGATCAGGTGCTGGTCCTGCACTTTTGAGAGTCACTGGGTATTGGAGTGTCTCCATACCGAACGGACAGACTTAACACCTGAAATCATCAAGTAAGACCGTCACTGATGAAAGTAAGATTAGGTCACAAAGATGATAAGATGGAATCGGTTGAAGTCCTGAGCTTCATGGGCTTGTACGATTCAACTCATATGATCTTTGATTTGATTGTTAAAGAATACATTGGTATTCCTAATCACTTTCATTTTGGGATCGGAAGGTTGACCGGGACAAGTTGCATGGATGCAGATATAGATAACAAGTTTATGATTTCTTTATTGTGACTCGTGGGAAACAAATAAGTACTCATGTACAACTCATTGATTTAATAAACCAATGAGTGAGTAGTTTGTAAGATTCATAGAATAAAGAGTGTGTCATCAAAGGGAAGTACGGCAGCTAGTACCCTTTGATGAGAATCATAATAAATACGAAAACCATGATTACCAGAATCTGATTGTATCAATGGACTCCTGTGTCAGAATCTGATTTATAATTGGAATTTGACTCCTGGACAAGCACATTATTTTGGGAAATCAAATTCTAGAAAGTTAGCAATTTGAATCACGTCATTCTAATGAATGGAGCGAGAGTTATGCTCAAAACAGTAATTCGAGTAAAAGTAGGATTAGGGTCTGTACAGAGCTGCGAATTTGAAACAAAATTAAATATTGGATTTATTTCCTAGAATATTTAATTGATAATATAACTTTAATTATCGGATTTAATTATTGATATTTATTATTAATAATTAATTCTAATGAATGGAGCGAGAGTTATGCTCAAAACAGTAATTCGAGTAAAAGTAGGATTAGGGTCTGTACAGAGCTGCAAATTTGAAACAAAATTAAATATTGGATTTATTTCCTAGAATATTTAATAGATAATATAACTTTAATTATCGGATTTAATTATTGATATTTATTATTAATAATTAATTATAATTAAATAAATTTATATTAGATTTAAAATTAACCCTAAATTCGATTTTATTAAGATTCGAATTTAATATTATTTTCGAAATTAAAATAATATATATTGGTTATACATTAATTCGAAAATATGGAGATATGAATTTGGAAGATTTGATTCCAGAAAGATTCGTTATCCTATCTTTAGATTTAAATCTTTTTGGATAAAGATTTAATAAGATTTGATATTATTCATATCTTTTAAAAATAATGAGATAATATCTCCAGGTGGTTAAGATTTGTTTTTCCCTATAGATAGGAAAGACCTGAAATCAGAAATCACAACTTCATAACCTCACAATTTAGAAAAAATCGTATTCTCTCTCTACTCTCTCTCTAGAATTTGAAATTCAGAGTAGTCAGAGTTCTGTTCCCGGTTCGAGCTTGAAGGTTTCGTGGTCATCCTTGGAGCCCACACATCCAGGCGGTCTAACTCCGGAGCATACATCGGAAGGCTTTTGGGAGAAATCAACAAACAGAAATTCGCAGAAGCCGATTAAGAAATCAGAGAACGCAGGTGGAATAAAGGTTAGTATTATTTATTATTTAGATAATTATCTATTTTCTCAAACCCTTAAATCGAAATCATATTGGATAATGAATTAATTTTGTTGATAAAAATCGAATAAGATGATCAGGACCAGTTAATTAATTTTTATATTTCTTAAACCGGATAGAATAATGAGAATCGTGGTATGGGACACGATTTTAGGTTTTACCCATTAAGAACAAAGTTTATTCTACGCGTTTATTTAATCAGACAAATATTAATTATTCCAGAGAAATTTTAAAACCTGTGGATTCGATGCCATTTTGATATCGATTCCTAGCAATTGGTTACTGAGCTTACTCGAATACCAAGCTATTGGTATAAGATCAAAAATCAGTTCCAGCAGTAACACCCTTCTTTATTTTACAGGCTGGTGATTTTTCAAACGGAGATGGTATGACAGTAGTCTACTAACTTACTCTTAAGTCTTAATAAGGGTTTAATTCACGTTTTTGTTAGATATTAAGTTGTGTTAATGTGGTTAATACACATTTAAATTAGATATTAGGTTGTATTAATGTGAGATTTTACCTCGCATTGGTTGTATTAAATATTAATGTGGTTAATACACATTTAAGTTAGATATTAGGTTATATTAATGTTAGATATTATGTTTTATTGGTTGTATTAATATGGTTAATTCATTTTTATGTTAGATATAATGAAGAGGACGAGATCAAGTGCGAAGAAGCAAACGGCAGTGGAACCAGCAATGGACATATACTCACGTTCATATATCATTGATGATATATTAACATGAAACATAATCTAGTTTTCGATCAGAATTAACATGTATCTCCAGTGTTAATACAATGTTATAATGTTTGTATTAGCTTATAATATGTTATGTTATTTTAATGTGGTTGAACAATATGCCGTTAATTCGTTATTTTGAACATAAATACACAACGTTAATATGTGGTTGAAATGTCGCTCGAACAGTATGCTTAAGTGTCGAACATATTAACCAGAAATAGCAACATTAATCTGGAAATAAGATGTACTTAAATGTTTTATGTGTTTTGAAAATATTAAAGTGGTGATGATAACCAGAAATTCATGATCTATCTATTAGAGCTGATGGGTTATCGTTTACACACATGTAAAACCTTGATATTCACAAAAAATAACCACGATAATACGAAATACAATGTTATACGTTTATTGTATATAAGGATTTATGAGAGCTAATGTGTTTCTTTTTTCATTTAAAACCTTTATATTAATTTGAAATAACCACGAAAATATGAGATAACCAAAAATAACCGGAATTAACCACGTTAATATGAAATAATAGCATGAAATAATAACCGGAATTAGTCACGTTAATATGAAATAATAACCATCAACTTATTTTCCATAATAATAGCATTACTGCTACATTTTTAAACGGGTATTATAGCGTAATAGCCAAATAGGAAGTTTATATTTGCTAAATAGCCAACTTTTGGTTTATATTTATCCATAGCCAATTAACCATGTTAATAAATATAAAATGACTTATATACCCTTAAATATCAAATTTATATATTCTGATTTTAATATCTAATTATAAATATCGATATTCTGTTCCACTAATTTAGAATTCGAATTTTCTTTTTAATATTAAATTTAATATCGAATTTTCTTTTTAATATTAAATTTAATATGAAAATCATATTTGAATTTGAAAATCGCTAAAATTAGGGAATACAGCCCTCTTCTTAAGCATACCACCGAGAAAAACCTAGCCATTTGTCATCACCTCGCCGACTCATTCACGGCGTCGACTCATTCAGGACGATTTTTTCCCAGCCGTCTTCTTAAGCGTTTATTAACCGTTGTTACTTAGATTTATTTTGAATAACGCTATATTAACCGTTGGTACGTAGGTTTATTTCGAATATGCGATGTCGATTCTTGTTTTTATTAACCCATCAATCCATTCACGGCGAAGAACATAGTCCGTAAAGGGTAAGTTTTATTTTGAACAAATACTTGTTTTGGTTTATATATGATTTATTTCGAATAAATCATGGTTTTTGGTTAATATGGTTTATATTAACCATTGATACTTAGGTTTATTTCGAATTGGCATCTTCGATTCTTGGTATATTAACGCTATATTAACAGTTGGTACTTAAGTTTATTTCGAATATGCGTTGCCAATTCTTGTTTATACTAACCGTTGGTACTTTAGGTTTATTTCAAACACGATTCAAACAACATAATTTTGTCTAAATGAGAAGCTGTAGATGATGATTCAAGAGTCGCCATTGGAGAATTCGATACAGATGGCTATCAGCACGGAAAACGTCCAGATTTCTATGCTGAATAATATGAGAAAACTTTCTATGGCAAAAATGGTTCAAACGTTCAGCCAAGAACACGTTCAAACGTATGAACACGTTCAAATTTATGAACAAGAAAATACAGCTGGATATAATGATATTCTTTTATTGAATAATATATTATTGACCAAATCAAATTAGAGAGTTAACGTATTAATCAAATTAAATTTATAATAATACAGCTGGATGTTCATTATCAAATTTTAAAGATTATGAATTTATTTACAAAATATTTTCCATGTTAATAGGCATTATCACATTTAATATTTAAAAAAATATCAATATTAATATAAAGTAGTTACAAATTTTATACTTGGCTAAAATTAAGGATATTTTTTTTATTTAATTTTGAAGGATTAACGCATATTTTTGGTATATTATTGCATATGTTTAGGATATTAACCGTTAATTAACTATTTTATCACGTTTAATATTATAAAAATATCAATATTACGTTTTATATTTAAAAAAAAAATCAATATTAATAACAAATTAGTTACAAAATTTATACGTAGCTAAAATTAAGCATATTTCCTATTTAATTTTAGGTATATTAACGGTTAATTCACTGGAATTTTGAACGTGTGAATAAATATAATTAAAAGGGTATAATAGGAATAAAAACTGATATTAAAATGCCACCTCATACATATTGGCTATTTCAGAAATATTAAGTAAAGGTTGGCTATTTTGCTAATCAAACGTTTCTATTTGGCTATTCGGAGCAATTTTTCTTTTTAAACGTGGTGAAGAATATTATCAGTATTCATTGTAGTTGAATTTTATTATTGCTTATTAAATGTACTTGATCTTTTATTTCCTATTAAAAATACTCCATAGTAATAGGCAATCTGTTAATGCCAAATAAACGTGGCTTCGAAATATTAAACAAAAATTAAGGATAATTAAGGTATAAAAGGCAGAAAATGCCCGAATCGGGATTTGAGTCCATTGGGCTTTCCGGGTCTGACCCGACTACAACAAACAGGTTGCGGGCCCACTCGGCCCGAATGATAATTATGACGATAATTAATATGATTAATTAATTAATAATAACCTAATGGGCTTAGGCCCAATCATTGGGCCATAAAGCCCATTAGGTCATTAATGGACTATAGACTATAAATACCTAAAGTCTAATCATAATTGATATGATTTTGACATTCCTAAAAACCCTAAAAGAGAGAAAAACGACCAACCCCAATCACATGGCCGTGGTCGTGTTTTTCTCCTCCCCGTGCCTCCGTTAGTTCGCCATCCAATCCCCGAGGAAGACCTAGCTGTCTTACGAGGAGATTTCTGTTAAGGTGTAAACTCGTTCCGTAATTGGAATGATAAGGTCAATAATTAAATTTACTATTCATATAATTTAAAGACCAAAGTTGTGAATATAATTGAATATTCGCATAAATGGTCTTGTGAGATACATGAACAAAAGCCCAATGAGCACCTAACAATGCTCGATCCCGATCAGAATCTAAAGCCCAAAATGCTAAGGCTCGTCCCGAGCAGAAAGTGCTCCAGAGGGACACGAGCAGAGAATGTGTCCAGATGATGAAGAACCCGAGCAGAATGTGAACACCACATCAGCCCAAGGCAGAAGCCCAATACATTTGGCTAAGGCCCATGACCGACTAGGTCTGCCAGCTCATAGATTCAAAGCTCAAGCCCGACCAGGCTTGTTGGCCTAAAAATTCAGAAGCTTGTCCCGGGCAAAAATTGCCATAAAGGGATCCGAGCAGGAATACGTTCCCAACAAAGAAGTTCGAGCAAGAACACACCAACTAAGCATTGGATCCCGGGGAGACCAAGTCAACAGCTTTGATTCAAACCTCCAGAACCCGACCAAGAAAATAGCCACGACCAAGATTCAAACTCCCACGACGTTGAGTAAAAGTCCAGCACTGCGCGATTCTCTCAAGAAGTGGCCCACGTGTCAGCTCGACAGAAAGTCAAGCTCCGAACTCGAAGCCACTACTAACGTCTACCACCAACGGGTAGAAACTGAAGGCCTATAAAAGCAAGAAGACAACCCTATCACACGCATGCACGCATTTACCCTGAGAGATAAGAGTCTATGAGATTTGTATTTTTCATAGTGTTTTCATCTTTTCTTCTGATCATCTCAGAATCGGCTTGTGGTTCTGGTTGATCTCTTTCAAATCAATAAACTTACAGAGGACGTAGTCAACTACCGTATTGGGACGAACCTCTCTAAAAAACCTCTGGTGTCTGTTCGTTTCATTTTTTCTCATTGTCGAGAGTATTGACGACGCAGAGGTCAAGATCCACAAAGTTCTTAGCATCCTTAAATCGAAATCCCATTCACAAATCACATGACTGTTGGTGTGCGAAACCACGTCAATAGTTTGACACCGTCTATGAGAAACTTTGATCTCGCTAACTCTGTCATACTCGACGCACGATGAGTTTGGGAGAGAATCCTGTCTCTGACACTCCCGTGGAGGCAACTTCCAACCAGGATGCAGAAGGGCAGGTTCTGAGAACCCAACTCCAAGAAAAGGCAGCAAAAAATGAAGAGCTCAAAAGGCAAATTGAGCTCCTCATGGGCAGCCGGACCCGGTTCGACCAGAGGTCCTACTCTGTGAACGAGCCCTGGCAAGCCTCTGGGAAAAGGAATCACGAGCGGGTCAATGCGGTCCAGTTTGACTTCTTGGACCCCAACGATCCCCGAGCCCAGAGAACCACCCAACCGCCTCTTCCGACAGGCACACCCCTGGGCACGCCACCTTTTCTGAGGGACACGCCCACGGGCACACTGCCGTTGCCGCCGAGCGTCGGCACCCCCCAGTTCCGAACTCCCATGTTCGGGACTAATCCAATGGATATAATTAATTAAGAAATTTCAAAATCCATGCTTGGTCACCAAGTCATTTTTTAATTTAGCTTTCCAAATTAATTATCACGATCCAACAGTTAAGATGAAACTTGACCGATCTAATGAACCAAATTAATTTCAAGGTTTTCCATTAATACCTAAACATAGGTACTTATGCCGCATATTTGAAAAGTCCAAATCCAAGCAAATTCGTGTAAGCCCAACTTACACATTCACTTGGGCCGTATTATTTCTTCACATTCATATATATACCAAACATATATTTTTATTTAAATAACATAAATCTATTAATTATTAATTAATTATTAATAAGAATATTAATAATTAAATCCAAATAATTAAAATATATTATTAACCTCTGATCTCAATGTCACACATTAAATGTCGTGGTGCAACACCATCATTTAAATTCGTGATATGTGATTAAATTTCAAATATTTACGAAAACGATCATAAACTTGGAAATTCTCAAAATCACAAACCGTACGTCGAAACGACTAGGTTCCAAAAGCAAAGGCTCTTAGAATTTAACTTCCAACAACTTTGAAGTTGATGAAAAATCTAAATTCAACTTTCTTTTATCAGTTAAATTTTCAGTACCAAACTTTTGTACTTTTGCCACGTCAAAAATAAAACTTCTATAGTCTGACACAGACTCTAGTTTTATGAATCATGACAGATGATAAAACATGCCGAATGCTTAAATCACGTACGTATCTTGTGTTCTGGAGCTATCTTGGGGACCATGGACCCGTATCACTGAAGTTTCAACGAACTGTTAGTGGTTCGTCAAATCTCGGCGTTATTCCACTATAAACCCGAGGCTGCACTCTTTAGTGATACAGTATATATTATTCCCTTTATAGCAAGGTGTCAATTGATATAATCAAATTCGGTTTATTGATCTTTCACTTGATGATCCACACACGAGCAGGCGATTTTTACCTTTTTGCCTCTCATTGCATTTTCATCCTCAACTCAGTTAGTAATATTGTGAGTAACCCACTTATGGTTTTGATTCATAAGTTGCGCACGAGTACCTCTCACTTCTCACCACTAAAAATCAAGGGAATCATCTTGACTCTGAAGAGAGCTTTGTGATGTCCGTGTGTATGACCAAGCTACCCTTATCTGTTGACTATCATGTTCCCAAAATAGCAGCATTGGGAACGACAATAAAATGTGTTCTTTAACAGTTAAATCAAAGAACAATCATGTCAACAATCCAGGCTCGAGGTCACTCAGAACTTAGATCGAATATCCATTTCATCATCTACTAGTGACTCAACTCCAAGTTATCAGTGATCGTCTTATATAACAACTTCCGAAGTTTAACTCAGGTCCAGTCCAATATGAAGCCGCTTCATACTTAATGCACTTCTAGTGAGTGTGACACACACACTTAATCCAGAATAGGATTATCACTTAGTCACATTAATGACCTTATACGATTAATGGGCTCCCACCCAGTTTTAAGTTCATTTATTATGATTATTAATTCTTCCTCACATTGACTCGGTTGTGATAATAATAACATAATTGCATCCTTTACGAACTATGGAACAAACATTCTATTTTACTCTACCAGAAACTATAATAAGATTAACATAATAAGTAACATCTTTTATTCAACGACTTTGGTCAAAATCTTTTACAATTAGGGAAAAGACAACTTGTTTAAGGACACATGTCCAACACTTTACCCCTTATGGGCCAAACAACTACCATTTGCGACCAGAGGGTAGGCAAGTAGGCTCATACCCTCAGCATACTTAACCTGAGCTTTTTTCCCAGAACAGCTCCGAGCTGGATGACCTCAAACGCACCATGAAGCAGATAGGAGAGAAACTCTCCAAAGTGGACTCCCGAGTACATAGCGCGGTATCTGCCGCCCCCGAAATCGAGCGTCTGGTCGAAGAGTCGCAATGGGACGGGAAAACCTGGATGTCCACGAGTTGGACGCCGGGCGTTGCCAGTACTTTGCTGAATACCTCACGGGGGCAGCAGTGGAATGGTTCTCTAAGTTAGAACCAAGATCGATCGATAATTTCGAGCAACTAACCGTGGTGTTTCTCAAACATTTTTCCATGTTCATGGAAATCGAGACCACTGTGGCAAACCTGTACGCCCTACAGTAAAGGGAAAACGAGCCTCTCAGAGACTTCATGATGAGGTTGAAGGCTAAAATGGTCCGGATTAACGGACTAGCGGACGAAACGGCCATTGCCGCTCTAACCAGCGCACTATGGTACGACTGCAGATTTAAGACCGACATTCTGGTCAACCGGTACACCTCGATAGAGGACGTGATCCACCGTGCCTCCAATTGGATCAAGCATGACGAGGAGCACGAAGCTCTAAAGAGAAAGTTTGGGTCATCCCCGAATGTACCAAGGCCCGGGGTACATCCACCTCAGTCAAGGAATGGGCAGCCACCCCCTTCTAGGGCCCCAGGAACCACGTTCCTACCAGGGGATCCAATCCCCAACGCGGAGTATCCCAATCCGGGGGAAGAGCACGCCCCCAGAACTAGGTCTACAATCTAAACTCAGAACCTGAGGAGGAAACTGAAGTCGACGAGCAAGGAGAACTGTATATGAGCGCCGGTGACATGGCGTCCAATAACAGGGACCTCAGCGCCTGGTGTAAATTCCACCAGAGGTATGGACACCATACCATAAATTGCATGGTCCTGCGGGCCCGTCTCGCTGACAAATACCTGAAGGGCGAGCTCGGAGATCTGCCGTTTGACTTCTTTAGGTCGGAAGGGAAGCGCGCCGAGCAGGCCCAACAGCCGAATGCTAACCAAGACAATGGCGGGAGGCCCAAGCAGAAGCAACCGACCAAAGGAAATAACCCTCCCCCCAACAAGCGAGGCAAAGTCCTCATGTTAGAAGAACAAGCCGACCAGGAGTCGGAAGATCTGGAGGAACCGGTGACTGAAGAGGCCATCGGGGGAATCTACACCATCGTTGGAGGATCACAGTTCTACGGGAACTCTATCAACTCCATCAAAGCTCACCAGAGGAGGTTAAAAGCTGGCCCCGTAGTCCTCCCACGGGAAGAACCCGACTATGAAATCTTCTTCAAAGACAGCGAGGCATCGACCCTGGTCGGACCTCATGATGACGCTCTGGTCATCTCCCTCCTAGTCTCCGGCTACACAACAGATCGAATCCTAGTCGACAATGGTAGTCCGGTAGACGTGATCTTCTTGTCGTGTCTACGTAAGATGGGGGTAGATGAGACATAAATCAATAGGGGGAATATCCCTCTGACCGGTTTCAACAGAGAAACGGTCGACACCCTGGGGACAGTCAGACTGTCCATTGTCGCACGTGGAATAGGCAAGATAAAAAATTTCCTGGTACTGGACTGCCCCACAGTCTACAATATGATCCTCGGGAGACCCTGGATCCAATTGATGAAGGCCGTGCCATCCACCTACCACCAAACCATCCGCTTCCCAAGGGCGTACGGATCTGTCGTAGAAGTGAAGGGTAACCAAAAACAGGCCCGAATCTGCTACATGACGTCCTTCCGGATGTCACACATGCCTTAGACGCGGGCAAAAGCGCCAAAAACCGACCAATAGCAATAAATGTTGGTAGAGGAAAAAGGCCTAGCTTAAGAAAGGGACGATGGTAACGAATGCCCCGACTTGGAAATGACACACCAGGTCCAGATCGACCCACAAAATCCCGACCACAAAGTGGGAATCGGGGTCAACTTGGACAATGAAGTCAGGAAAAAGCTGATCAAGTTCCTCACTAGGAACCACGACTGCTTTGTGTTGTCCCACGAAGATATGCCGGGAATCGACCCAAGCATAACCGCCCATCGCCTCAACGTAGACCCGAGTCACAAACCAGTGAAACAAAAGAGGAGAAAATTGGGACATGACCGGGCCCAGTCGGTAAATGATGAGGTCGAGAAACTACTGAAAATTGGCTCCAACCGGGAGGTAAAATATCCAGATTGGCTAGCCAACACGGTAGTGGTAAAAAAGAGGAACGGGAAGGCAAGAGTCTGTATCGACTTCACCGACCTGAACAAAGCGTGTCCGAAGGACAGCTTCCCTATGCCTCACATCGATAGCTTAATGGAAGCAACATGCGGACACGAACTGCTGTCCTTTATGGACACATTCTCGGGATATAATCAAATCTTGATGCATCCCGAAGATCAAGAGAAAACTGCATTCGTGACTGACCGAGGAATTTACTGCTACAAAGTAATGCCCTTCGGACTCAAGAACGCAGGAGTGACGTACCAACGATTAGTCAATCAGATGTTCACCGAGCAGCTCGGTAAAACAATGGAGGTCTACATCGACGATATGCTCGTAAAATCTACCAAGGCTACAGACTATGTGTCTCACTTGGAAGAATGCTTCGGGATACTCAGGAAGTATCAAATGAAGCTTAACCCCGCCAAATATACATTCGGGATAACATCTGGAAAGTTCCTCGGCTACGTAGTAACCCAACGAGGAATAGAGGCCAACCCTGATCAGATCAAAGCTCTTCTGAACTTGCCCTCCCCGAGGACTGTTCGGGAAACGCAGAGATTGACCGGGAGAATAGCAGCCCACGGGCACACTGCCGTTGCCGCCGAGCGTCGGCACCCCCCAGTTCCGAACTCCCATGTTCGGGACTAATCCAATGGATATAATTAATTAAGAAATTTCAAAATCCATGCTTGGTCACCAAGTCATTTTTTAATTTAGCTTTCCAAATTAATTATCACGATCCAACAGTTAAGATGAAACTTGACCGATCTAATGAACCAAATTAATTTCAAGGTTTTCCATTAATACCTAAACATAGGTACTTATGCCGCATATTTGAAAAGTCCAAATCCAAGCAAATTCGTGTAAGCCCAACTTACACATTCACTTGGGCCGTATTATTTCTTCACATTCATATATATACCAAACATATATTTTTATTTAAATAACATAAATCTATTAATTATTAATTAATTATTAATAAGAATATTAATAATTAAATCCAAATAATTAAAATATATTATTAACCTCTGATCTCAATGTCACACATTAAATGTCGTGGTGCAACACCATCATTTAAATTCGTGATATGTGATTAAATTTCAAATATTTACGAAAACGATCATAAACTTGGAAATTCTCAAAATCACAAACCGTACGTCGAAACGACTAGGTTCCTAAAGCAAAGTCTCTTAGAATTTAATTTCCAACAACTTTGCAGTTGATTAAAAATCTAAATTCAACTTTCATTTATCAGTTAAATTTCCAGTACCAAACTCTTGTACTTTTGCCACGTCAAAAATAAAACTTCTAAAGTCTGACACAGACTCTAGTTTTATGAATCCTGACAAACGATAAAACATGCCGAATGCTTAAATCACGTACATATCTTCTGTTCCGGAGCTATCTTGGGGACCATGGACCCGTATCACTGAAGTTCCAACGAACTGTTAGTGGTTCGTCAAATCTCGGTGTTATTCCACTATAAACCCGAGGCTGCACTCTTTAGTGATACAGTATATATTATTCCCTTTATAGCAAGGTGTCAATTGATATAATCAAATTCGGGTTATTGATCTTTCACTTGATGATCCACACACGAGCAGGCGATTTTTACCTTTTTGCCTCTCATTGCATTTTCATCCTCAACTCAGTTAGTAATATTGTGAGTAACCCACTTATGATTTTGATTCATAAGTTGCGCACGAGTACCTCTCACTTCTCACCACTAAAAATCAAGGGAATCATCTTGACTCTGAAGAGAGCTTTCTAATGTCCGTGTCTATGACCAAGCTACCTTTATCTGTTGACTATCATGTTCCCAAAATAGCAGCATTGGGAACGACAATAAAATGTGTTCTTTAACAGTTAAATCAAAGAACAATCACGCCAACAGTCCAGGCTCGAGGTCACTCAGAACTTAGATCGAATATCCATTTCATCATCAACTAGTGACTCAACTCCAAGTTGTCAGTGACGGTCTTATATAACAACTTCCGGAGCTTAAGTCAGGTCCAGTCCAGTATGAAGCCGCTTCATACTTAATGCACTTCTAGTGAGTGTGACACGCATACTTAATCCATAATAGGATTATCACTTAGTCACATTAATGACCTTATATGATTAATGGGCTCCTACACAGTTAATCAGGTCACGGACATTTTAAGTTCATTTATTATGATTATTAATTCTTCCTCACATTGACTCGGTTGTGCTAATAATAACATAATTGCATCCTTTATGAACTATGGAACAAACATTCTATTTTACTCTACCAGAAACTATAATAATATTAACATAATAAGTAACATCTTTTATTCAACGACTTTGGTCAAAATCTTTTACAATTAGGGAAATGACAGCTTATTTAAGGACACATATCCAACACCATACCCTTTCTTTGCGAGTTACATACTCTGCCCGGGTACCATACCCTTTCTGTGCGAGTTTACATACTCTGCCCGGGTATCATACCCTTTCTTTGCGAGTTGCATGCTCTGCCTGGGTAACAAACACTATTCTACTCGGGTATCAAGCCCTACTTCATTTGGGCATCAAGACCTGCCTCTAAGGATCTACATGCCCTGCTCGGTCACAAACTCCGTTGCAAGACTACATAAGGTACAACAAGTAGGCGTCTGGTGACCAGGCCTAAATCCCCCAAGGTACTAAAATCTTACTAAGTATTTATTTCCTTTTCATTGTCACCTATGATGGGAATCCCAAGTCCCGTAGTGAAAAAAATTTAACTTGGAAATAGAATCGGGATATTCGACCTGAAATTAAACTTTCTGGTATAATATACCGACCAGCCGCTTTACAAAAAAAAAAAATCACTAAAACTATGTTGCTATAATGAAGAAAAAGTCTGCAAGGAAATAACAATATTAATTTAAGAAAGGCCCTAACCATGAGCAAGAGTATTTGCAAAAGAAAAATAAAGGAAATTACAGAAAAAGGGTTCAGGTCCCACGACCTTCCCAAAGCGAAAGCCCTAACCACGAGTAGAAATATTATTTGAAACTTATTAAAAAAGAAGAAGCAAAGAGCTCAAAGATGATTGCTTTCTCTAAGCAACGTCGGGGTTAGCTCAGGTGACTCGGTCGGGACGGGCTTAGGTGACTCGGTCGAGGTTGGCTCGGTCGGATCATGGTCGGTCAGGGTCGGGTGTCTCTCGGTCAGGGTCGGCTCGTGCTCGGTCGGGGCTGGCTCGGTTGGGGTCGGCTCGATTGGGGCGCTTTCGTCGGAGGCTGCCTCGATCGAGAACGTTCTGTCTTGGCTTGGCTCGGCAAGGGTCGGCTGGTCCACCTGAAGGACTTCCAGATCTGCAACATCAGCACCCTCCGTCAAGTCTTGTTCGGGGAAGAGAGATGGAGAATCCACCACGGGTGCCGGCTGCCCGGCCAAGAGGTCCTCGTAAGCAGACTTATCCTCCGTGAGGATATCCAGCTCGCCTGGAAAGTCGGTCAGCTTGCCCTCGAGGATCTCACCTATAATGGCCATGTTACCTTGAAAGTCGGTGAGCTTGCCCTCGAGGTCCTCATAGGCGATCTTTTTATGATGAGCGATCACGGCATCCCTCTGCTGCACTTGCTTTTGATACTTGCGCCGAACAGCCTTGGCCGCCTCCTTCTCGGTAGAGGCCTCCTCCCGGGCCTGGGTCAGCGCTTTGATGGCATAGTTCTGCTCTACCTTCAGTGCAATCAACTCCTCGCGGAGTTCCTTCAAGCTATTCTCGGCCCGACCCAGCGCGGCATCGGAAGTTGTAAGCATCCCGATCGCCTTGTTATCGTTCGCTTGAGCTTCAGACACCAAGGCCGATGCATTGACGAGCTTCTCCCTGAGGTCCAACTCGGTGATCTCCAGCGCCTTGATGTTGTTGTCCCTAATACCGATATGGCGCTTCAGCTCGACGATATCCTTTTTCTTCATGGTCAGCTCCCCAAAATTCTTCTGGAGCTCGGCATTCACCCGGTCAAGCTGCTCCTTCTTCTCATCCAGTTCGGCCTTCATCCCCTCACCCTCGGCGACGGTCAGCCTATCCTTTAACTCTTTGATCGAGCCCTCGTATTTGAGAACCAGATCGTTGGCATATGCCCCGAGCTAATAACAAAGAAAATGGAAATTACTTAGATAATTTCTTAAAAAAAAATAAAAGGAGAACAAAAGGGGCGAAGATCGTAACACCTGGTTACCTTAGCTTGCAAGGAAGCCAAAGCGTTGTACTCCCGAGGGTGGGAGACGTCAGCATCTTGGACATGGGATATTCCCTTGCCCGTCAACTGCTTCATCAGGTTCCCTGCCACCGTGGGAGCCTCATCAAGGCCCTTATCTCCTAACCAGGCCACCTTAGCGGTCCTTCTGATTTTGGATTCAGGGCCCGAGCTACCTGCCTTGGCAGGCGCAACCTCGCGAGGAGGGTTCTCGACTCTCTGATCGGAAGAATCCCGGGTCGAAGCCCGATTTTGACCAACCGTCTTCTTGTAGGTGACCCCTTGCTTCCCAGAGCCATGGCCCTTGTTGGAGGACTTGGTGCTGCTGGGGCGAGCCACCTCGGAAGAAGGCTTGGTCGTCTTCTGAGCAGGCTTGTCTCCCTTGGGATTTTTGCGGGCAGCCTCCTCCTCTGCGGAGCGGGCTTGTTTTCCCTGACCAGGAGAGCTTGTGGTTTCGACTGGCGACAGTACGGGCTCCTCGTCAGATATGACAACGAACTCCCTCTCAGCCACGGCCCGAGCAGCCTCTTGCTCAGCCGCATATTGGACAGTCCCCTCCAAGACCTGCTTCGGCGCCATATCCAGCCTAGACTCCACTTCATGCCCCCCGACGGGCTGAACTGGAGCTGCTTTCCGAGACCCGCTCTTCTTGGGAGCCTCCTTATACCGACCAGATTGGTCGGTACGGGAGGAGCTCCCAACCCCTGAGGATCAACCTCCTTTCCCTTGGCAGCAGCTTTGGCAGCTGCGCGCTGAGCCCTCAACTCCCGGTAGTTTGGCTCGGAAGTCATATCTGCAAAAAGAAAATTCCTGTTAGAAAAATCCGAACAAACAAAATGTGTCTACCCGAGCTCAAAATAAAATCTTGCCCGAAAATCATACCTTCGTTCCCGACTTGCTCTTTTACAACTTCTTCTTCGACCTCGATCTGGTCGTATACCCGGAAGGTGTAGTCGGGACCGCGATACCAGACCCAGAGGCAAAGAACCTCTCCTCAGTAAACTCTTTCCACTCGATGTCTCCCCCAGGGAACAGAACCTCGTTCTTAGCTTCCCACTCGACGCTAAGAGGTCTCGACTTCACTTTCCTTCCTTTCAGATCTGAGAAACAAAAAGAAAACAAATCAGAAAAGATCCGAACAAGAACAAATTTGAGCAAAAAAATTATCTGAAATTTACCAATTTCGTGAGCCCAAACATTGGCATAACTATCCCAAGTACCAAAAGACCCCGGGCAAGGCTTGAAAAATAAATACCTATCCTGCCACCCGTCATCCTTGTTCGGGATTCCCCTAATAAAGTCACCCTTGTGACCCTTGACCGAAATATAAAACCTACCCTCGGCCTTAGAATTCCTCTTGACCGTGAACACTTCGAGCATGTCGAAAAGTGACAGGTCACAACCCTCCTCCCTACACCTAACGAGATAGGCTAGCAAGATCCTGTAGGAATTCGGGCTCAAATGAGCCAGGGAGATGTCCATCTGATTGACATACCTAAGAATAGGTTTTGGGATCGGGAACCTTAGCCTGTAATCCTTGAAGAATCGTTCATAGATGCAGACCCAATCATCCCTGACCGTGTCTGCGAACTCATCGAAATCTGGGACCCGAAGAAGGATAGATTCCGGAATGTCGTATTCCGACCTAAGCCGAGGGATAAAAATATCCAGAAAATACTAAACCCAGACTGTCGAGCAAACCCAGATCTTCAAACCAAAAAACCCAGAAATCTAAGCACAATCAGAGCTTAAAAAAAGCCTAAATATACCCTTGGTCGAAAATGACAACATAACCTAGAACAAGGAGCAAAGCAATGAAAGAACCGGGAAAACCTAAAGTAAGGAAGCTCGAAGATGGTTGCAGAGATTCAACAATGGCGCAAGGAAAAGCTCTGGTTCTTTCAAGTGCGAAAATGAAGAAAGAGAAAGGAGAAGGGTTTAAATAGA
Organism: Parietaria judaica; assembly: GCA_954871525.1. NCBI lineage: Eukaryota > Viridiplantae > Streptophyta > Magnoliopsida > Rosales > Urticaceae > Parietaria > Parietaria judaica. The sequence continues at coordinate 15,536,377 of OX940869.1, forward strand.
GAAAGAAGAAATGACTGATTGGACCTCATCAACAGCGCACTCGAGTGCTTTTATACTCGAAGATCGACCCGCATCGTAACGCTAGGGTTCCCTCAATTCTCGCGCCTCATCTCATCCAACTGCCAAGATCAAATCTCTGGTCGGGACATGTCAGCACGACAATGAGCTGACCAGGTCAGCAGGAGTCGAAGACGTTGATTTCTTTCTTCGAACCCCGGGCAGAACGACACGTGTCGTAACTGTTCCCCCCAAAAAATTTGAAATCATTTCGATTTCAAAAAGAATTCCAGCTCGGTCCCTGAAGAGTGTGATATTATCATAAAAACAGTTCTGATGTCTCTCAATTAATTCGATTTTGTGGCAAAAGTTACGAAAGTTTATGAAATCGCAAATTTAATTAATTTTCATCACGAATTTTTATATGATTATATCAACTTTAATACTATAAATAATACTTCGTATTTTTTATAGTATGATGCTAAATGTTGATGTGTAAATTCGTTCCGTAATTGGAATGATAAGGTCTCTAAAAAACCTCGCTTCATTTTTCATTTTTTTTATCAATGTCGAGAGTATTGACGACGCGGAGGTCAAGATCCATAAAGTTCTTATCATCCTCAAATCGAAATCCCATTCACAAATCACGTGACTGTTGGTGTGCGAAACCACGCCAACAATTTCCGGTCTATAAAATGTTCCCGCAGTGACGTGGTGGACGAGTTATAGGCTTTACACTTGTGAAGCTATGATCCGGAAAAAACGCAGCAACCTCCACACACAAACCGAGGAGGAATCGGCCAAATCTTCTACAATTGGCAAAAGTATCAAAAGTCTGGTAACGTATGAAACTGATTCTCTTGATTTTCAATTTAGTCTAGATCTATGTTTCGATGATATCCCGTGATTTCTGCCTCAGGATTGAGAAAAGTCATCGAAAAACCCAACATAAACGTGGCTGCAAAATATTTCCTTTTTAATTAATAACGCAAATAATGGATAATTAGAAAGGGTATTATGGGAATAAAAACATATATTAAAATGTCACCTCATAAATTTTGGCTATTTTGCAAAGATAGAGAAAATATTAGCTATTTTGCTAATCAAACGTTTCTATTGGCTATTAGAAGCAATTTTTCTTTTTAATAAGATAAAAATAAAATAAAAATTCAGCACAAAGCATCTTTACTCTTTTGTATTAAAACAATCTTTTATTATTATTATTATTATTATTATTATTATTATTATTATTATTATTATTATTATCACCATATATCTTAGTATTATTGTGTTATCATACCCAATGCCAATGGCTTCTACATTGTATGATCTGAGCAGAGCTTCAATGGCAGTAATGCCCAAACCAGCAATACTTGTCTCCCTCGCACCTCTCTTCCTCAGCGTACCTACTGTGGACCCACCACAGCAGATTACTGAGGGAGTTCCCATCATCGTACCCTGTCAGAGACCGGATCTTCCCCAGCGCAGCCTCCCTGTCGCCCACCCCTTCCAGCGCGTACGCGAACCCCTTCCAACCCTCGCCCACCCCGTCCCGCCCCAGCGCCGGCCTCGTCCACTCCGCGGCTGCCCGCGCGAACCCCGCGTCCGCAAACAGCGCCTCGCTGATCGGCAGCAGGGGCAGCAGCTGGATCCCCAGCCTGCACTCCCGCCACTCGGGCGGAGCGAACCACAGCCCACTGTCCCGCTTGTTTGCCCACAGCACCCCGACAAACCGGTTCTCCGCGGTGAACTCGCGCTCGTAGAGCGCGTCCCCGTCGCGCACGTGCCACCACGTCTGCGCGGCGCTGATCTCCAGCGACGTCAGCGCGGAGGCTGCGCTGACGAGGTGGGCGTCGCCGTACGCTAGCCCGAGCAGCGCAGCGGAGTAGTAGGCGTTGACAGCCTCGCTCGTGCTCTCCTGGTTGCGGCCGTCGGCGAACTCCGTCAGCCCGCCTGCCCATGAGTGCAGCTTGTAGAGGTCGAAGCACCGCAGTCGCGTGTAGCTCGCAGGCGGGGCACGCGGCGAGCCCTTACGGGCCGACATCGTCATGAAGTCCGCCATCATCGAGTAGGCCTGCGCGCGGAACTTCCTCCCCCAGGCGACGTCGATCTTCGCCAGCACGGCGATACCGTACAGGAAGTAGCCGAGGTGGTAATGGTGGTCGTTGTAGATTCCGAATCCGAAATCCGCCCCGGGATCGGCGATTCCCTGCTTTGTCACGATCCCGCCCCATTTGTCGTCGAACAGGAAGCCGTTAGCGGCAAAGCTCCCGTCGAGCCACGGCTCGATCGCCTCCTTCAAGAACTTCGTGACCGCCAGAATCACCTCGGTCAAGCAAATCTCCTCAGCGATGAGAGCCAGCCTCGCCCCTCTGGCGATCAATTTTCCGTAAAAGTACGACGAGCTCGTCGCGATCGCCTTTGCATCAAGACCCTCGACGTCCCTGCGCAGAGCCGACGCAATCTCGGCCCGAGACTCTTCCCTCACGCCTTTAACCGAATGCCACGTGACAGAGATCGGCTCCGGCTTCAACGCCCACGAGTCCCCGACGACACCGACGAGCTCGCCGTCCATACTGTTGTACTTGAACTTCTCGAGAACATGGGCGCCGCCGCAGCCGTGGCCCGCCATGAGCTTCACGTGGAGAGGGTGAGCGAGCATGAGCAGATCTCCCCAGCCCTTCTTCTCCCATTTGTACTCCAAACAGAACGGCTTCGTGAACGAGGCCTCGCCGGAGACTGGGTAGCACGGGCTGAACCGGTCCAGAACTGGCTCCAACTCGGAGTCGGAGTTCGGCAGCGCAGCGACCCGCACAACCCCGGAGAACGCAGCCGAGGACTCCAAGCGATTCAGGCTCTGCGAGAACGTGACCGGAGAAGAAGAGTAGATCAGCCACGTCTGGTTGTTGTTGAGCTTGACCGTGTGCTTCGTCTGCGCGGGGTTCGCCGAGAGCGAGAGGATCGCGTGGATGGTTGAGATCACGAGCGGCGAGCCGCCACGGAGGTCGCACGTCACGAAGGGGCTTCCCCGGACGAGGAACGCCCGGAGGTTCGCGGCGGGAACGTCCAGCGTCACGCTCAGGTCGTTGAACGCCGACACGACGTGGCTCCTCGCCGAGGCGGGTTTCGCGGCTGCGGCGGAGGAGATGGAGAGATCGGCGTTGAAGACCTGGTAGACGAAAGCCTTGGTGCTGAAGCGAGTCGGGTAACAGACGGAGAGAGACGAGTCCGCGGATTTGACGAGGTAAGGGTGTATGTACTCGGGCTGATCGCCATTTTTGAGGACGAAGTTCTGGAAGAAGGAGTTGGTGGGGAGAGGGTCGGAGAGGAGGGTCGGGGAGAAGAACGCCGACGGGTCGGGGAGCACCGTGGACTGGGCTTTGGGGAAGAGGAAGGGGCTACTCTTCGCCATTGTTGTTGTTGTTGTTGTTGTCGAGCTTGGTTGTGGCTCTTCTGGGTTCTTCTTGGGTTTGTTCGATTTCTTCTTCAAAGGTTTGGCGAGGAGTGTTTTGACTCTTCTTCTGAGTTTGGTTAGCATAGTGATCCGATTATATAGATATCGATGAAGGAGATTGGTTAAGACTTTTGGGAACGGAATTGAAGAGAGCGCGTTGATGGTGTGACCACTATTTTGGGGAGGCTCGCTTAAGGGGGTGACAAAGATGACCCAAACGGTTGGGAAATGTTCAACGTTGAGTGAGGGAGGGGATTCTCGTCGCGGATAACAGCGGTAAAAGTATTTAAATGTTAACTAAATATTGTAACCGTTTCCCGGTTTTGTCCCGGTTCCGGTACTGGTTCTGAACCGATTTTTTTAAAAAATCCGGAAAATTTAGATTAAAATCGGGAATCGAAACCGGTACCTAAAAAATATTTCCCGGTTTTTGGTATCGGTTCTGGTTTTAAACTACATGTCATTTTTAAGTTTTTAGTATGTCGCTTTTAGTATAATATATATTTTTATTGTCGTTTTTTATACTATGTGTAATTTTTAATTACTAATTTTTCAAAAACTACATGTCATTTTTAAGTCAAACACTTTTAGAACTAGGAAATTTAGAATCGGAACCAGGAAATTTTAGAAATGGAACCGTAACCGAAATCGGAACCCGGAAATTTTGGAATCGGGAACCGTTACCAGAACCGGAACCGTTACAAAAAAAAATCTCGATTTTTCGGAACAGGGACGAAAAAAGCTAATTTCCCGGCTACCGGTTCCGGTTTCACCCCCTAACTAAGACAATATGGGTTAAAAGGGAAAATAGAGATAAAAATATCTAGAGTCGGTAAATATGAGAGAAAATGCTCGATAGTTGGAGGAGTTCCCTAAAGTCAACAAATGTGAAGCGATATATTTTTGTCTAAAGTTTTTATGGTCGGATTCAAATAAGATAGATGTTAGATTACTGAATGAACACATAAATATATATCTATTGAATGATTTAATTGTACTATGCAAAAATATTTACTAACATCCATAAATAAATAAAAAAGATAAAATGAAACACTTTATTATTGTTGATTTTATGTATTTTTACTATATTGTTCACTTTAAACCCTTACCGTTCGATTACTTTTGCGCGATTCCCGGATCCTAATAAATGGTAAATGAGCAAAAATCTGTTGAATTTGAAGCAATGGCGAACAAAATTATTTTATGATATGTCTAATTGTTTTCGTAAAATGGAGTTTGAACAAATTATTTTGAAAGGACATCCTTCGAACTTCAATATTTTTTTTTTTTAACAATTTTTTATTTTTTTTTACTTTCAAAATATAGCAAATTACCTTACAAAAAATACCGGAAATGTTAACAAGTGTAAACACACGATTATTTTAAGATATTTCGTCAATATCTTAGTTCAATATTTTTGGGCCTTTTGCCATAACTTCCCTACATATAATCTTGCACATAAATGTAGTTTGTCCAGTGAAGGAAGGAATAAACCATTTGGGAATTCAATAAAATGCCTTAATGGATAAGGAATTTTAGCTTGCCTTAACCTTGTATCTTTCATGCTCTGCGCGTATGAAATGATTTCTTTATCCTCTTATTAAACAATAGATGGATCATGCCTAAGTTTATGACATATAATAATCATTCAAAAGAGTCGGAGATTACTAATATTTAGTATTTAGATGATTTCTTAATAAGAACTACATGTACATAAACAAAGTCAAGGTGTTTCTTAATAGAGACTTTAATTCAGAGAAGACCTAGATTGACACTTAATTTACGAAATAGTGGATGAGACTTGTCTTTCTTTCTTAGTTAGCTTAAATTAACATAAACTATTATATATGATCGGACAAAAAGTTTTTGATTTAGCTCATAAGATTGAATATTTTTTTATGTCTTTCAAAGATTCAATAGTAAAGGTATTAAGGTAGTTATTCAGTAAGTAAACAACACGTTTTACTATTTCCATAAAAAGTACATGCAAAAGCTATAAAGTATTATCAAGTACATGGACCAAACCAAACAAAATTATAATTCTAAAATATTGGATCTGAATTCTTAGACGCGACGCGTCCAATTTTGTTCAAATTGACTACTCCCCTCTATATTTATTATGGAGTTAATACCGGCTTATATTCCTAAGTTGGTAAAAAAGTGTCAACATAGACCAATATTTTTTTTTTCCAGTATTATATATTCTCAAGTTGTAGTATTTTAAATTTTTTGAGATTTCCATCCAAACGGACATTAACTCTGACTCTTTTTCTCTTTATTTTTTCATTGTTTCTTAATAAAAAAATTATATTTTAAAATATAAAATCAAATGTTTTAATTTTATATTTAGTTTTATTTCAGCACACAATTTTACGTTAAGCCATAGATAAAACTCATTTCCCAAAAAAAATTCTTCCAAGAACCCTAAACTCAAGGAAAAGAGCCCAAAATTCTCGACGACGGAAAGAATACCAAATTTACGATTCACAACGGAGAACGACACGAAGCGCGAAGATGACGATTTCATTCCCGCATTTCGCAATCCATATTGACTCCTTCTGAAAGTAAGTCACGGAGTTCCATTATGTGTTTGTGGTTCTGAAATTTGGAAGTTTGTTAGTTCTTTGTCAATACGACGTAAAGTTGTCTTTTTTGTGTATTTAAAGTTGCATGGATGGAGCGAGAATTTTTATTAATAAAAACGAATAAAACAAAGAGAAAAAGAGGATGGAAAAATAATAAAAATTATAAATTGGAAATTTATAACATGAAAAAAAAACTTAGGTCTATATTGACACATTTTTGAACCACTTGAGAATATCTACTGTATTAACCCTTTATTATATGAAAACAACATATACTCTAATTTCTATTTTATAATATATTATGAAATTTACCTTACATTTTAGCCAATTTTACTTATAAATAAGTAAATAATGTCAACTTATCAGGCTGGACCAAAATGATTAAAGACATGGTTGATGGTATTATGCCTCCAATTCATAGGCTAGGGCTGAAACCGGGTAAAAAACCCGGTTTTTTTCGATACCCGAAATCCGAACCCGGATTTTCAGGTTTTGATTTTTCAAATCCGAACCCGGATTTTAAAAAGAAAAACCCGGAAATTCGGGTTTGGGTTTTTACCCTGATTTTATTTGAAAATCGGAATTTTGAACCCGAACCGAATTTTAATTGAAAAAAATAAACAAAAAATTACAAAACATAAATTCATATTTAAAATTGAGCAATCACAATTACAAAATATAAATTTAGAATTTTGTTGAACATTTTAAACCAAAATTCAACAAACATAATCAAAATAAAAACTTTAAAAACTATTTTATAAATATTATATAAATAAATTGTATATTTATAAATATTTAATTAAAAATCTTGGTTTTAGTAACCTACTAACCAGGTTTTGGGTTTTATAACTCAAAACTTAGAACCCGAAACCGGTTTAATCCGGTTGCGGGTTTTTTAAAATTCGGTTTCGGTTTAACCCGATTTTAATTCGGTTTCGGTTTTTTAAAACTGGATTTGGTCCGATTTTGGTTAAAAACCCGCATTTTCGGGTTTTATGCATAGGCCTAGGCCCAACCCAAGGTTTTAGGCTTTAGCTTGCATGGCCATAACACTTGAATAGTTAAGGGAAATAATTTGCTAAAAGACTTTGGTTGTGATTTCATTAAAAAACATACCCTCCAATACCCCCCATGCCAAGAAACAAAACACTTTTCGAAAAGGGTACGAATCTTAATGAAAACCCAAATAAGTTTATTCTCCGTAAAGACCCATAGCTAAGGCCGTCCCAAAATTATAAGTTATGAAGCATCACGTGTCTCGGAAAAGAATGAGACATGTGAAGAACGAGTCAATTGAGCTATTGTGCGGGTATGTATATGATTAAATTAATCATAATGGAAATTTTTTATGTCCACATTTTTAAATCATTGTGGTTAAAGTACCAATTCTTTTTGGGTGGTAAAATAACAAGTTTTTACGTCCATTTTTTTTAAAATTATTTCGGTTGAAGTACCGATTCTTATTGGGTGGTAATAGTACCAGAAAGAGTTTTCTAAAAGACCTTGATTGAGATTTCATTAAAAAACATACCTTCCAATACCCCTCATGCCATCAACAGTACCATAAACAATTTATTATTGCAGTTAAAATACCCATTATTTTAGGTGCTAAAAGTACATTTTTTACATTGACACCCTTAAATTATTATAGTTAAAGTACTAATTTTTTGGAAGGTAAAAGTATATATAAAAAAAAACATACATATTATTATTGGAGTTGAAGTATTAATTCTTTTTAGTTGGTAAAAGTACTAACTTTACCGTGGACGGAAGAAATGTGGATGTAAAAAATTGGTACTCTCCCCATAATTACTGTCAATTAGAAGCACTTTTTTTTTACAATAATTTTTTAAAACGGTTAATTGCAGTAAAAAGACCCAAACTTTGGTCAAATGCTCTGCTGTGTATACAACCTCCCTAAATGGCGGCAAAAGTACCAAAACTCGGCATTTGGGAGTTGACCGAGGAAATCTGTCCATGTGGCTATTAGGCTTTGCCACATGGCACTTGGCCGCCACGTGACATGCAACATAATTATGTTGGAAGTTGATATCACACTGATGCCAATTCTGTTGGGAATCAGAATCGATATGTGATACCGGTTCCGAGTCGTATCTGCGTATCTAGATCTCAAAGATCTCCGTAGACTCCTAATTGATTAGAATTTAAGATAAAGTATACGGTTTGACCTTTAAAAATATTTTCTGGATTAGAGTCCGATACCAATAATCCTGTCAAAACCGTCTTGTACAATATCAATCAAATTAATTTGTCCCGATCGATATGAATTAATTATTTTAATTTTCCAACGCATAGATTTTAATACTGAGCGATGAGTAAGCAAATAAAAAAAATGTGATCAATAAATATACAAAATCGTGTACCTTTTATCTTGGAGGTTTCTTGACACGATTCTTGATTCTTGAAATCTTTGACTCCGATCTTTAGTAATTTGCGATTTTCTATGAGGAAGAATATCCAGAAGCCTTCCGATGTATTCTCCGGGACTACGTCGCGGAGATGTATGGGCTCCCACTGGATAAAACACTAAAACCCTAATCGAAAAACCTGAGGGAATAAACCCTAGGAAAATCGCCTAAACTGAGTGAGTGAGAGAGAGAGAGAGAGAGAGAGAGAGAGAGAGAGAGAGTTTTCGAAAATTCTCAACGAGAATCAATGTTGTGGTGTTTGGTTTTTGGTTTCAGGCCCTCTCTATTTATAGGGAAAGCCCTAACCAATTTAGAGAAAATATCTCAACCAATTTGAGAGATTTACTCCAACCTATTTGGAGATATTCACTCAAAGATTTGATTTAAATCAAATAAAGAATAAATCAAAAATAAATCTTTTGTGAAAAAACCCTAAAAGATTTGATAAGATTCAAATCTTTATTTTTCAAGATTTAATTTATTGAAATCGAAAACTATATATATATAATTCGATTTTCATTATTTTCTCTTATTAAATATATATGGTATAAATACCTATATTTAATTTCCCTAATTTCGATTTAAATAACAGTGTCAATTTTAGTCAAGGACCCAAAACTGTTATTGTCATAAATCTTAAACCGTAAGTCCGATTGACACGATTCAAAAAGATATCTGTATCAGAATTTAATTTCCCACGTTCCTAGGAATGTCTTAGGATCAAATTCATACATATTTTTCAGTTTTAACATGCATACCAAACTTTGGTACTTTTGCCACTATTTAGGGTAATCGCAATTTGTGAGTAGACTATCACAAATTAAACCTGATTTGAAATTATCCTATTCAAATGACACATTTGAATATTATTTGCGATGTCATCCTTATGGAGCTACAAAGGGGACTAATGGACGTACTCGACCTACGGTAAAAGTGTAGGCTTTTACCAACCTCGATTACATTCCACTATAGCTCTCGGCTGAACTCTCAAGTGTGTATGATATTTATCTTCCTGAACACAGGTGTCCATTGATTTAATCAGATATGTGGTATAATAGGTTTTCGTGTTATTATGATACTCAACAAGAGGGTATCAATGTTTCCGTACTGCCCTCTTGATGACACCATCTTATTCTTATGATTCATACAAACCACTCACTCAGAAGATGATGAATCTAATGAGCTGATCATGAGTGCTTGTTTGTTTCTCCAGAAACACAATAAGAATATAATAAAGATATTGTCCATATCTGCCATTATGCAACTTATCCCGGTCAATCGTCTAATCCCAAAATAACGGTTGTGGGAGTACTAAATGTACTCTGTAACTATTATTTCAAAGATTATGTAAACCGAACCGTATAAGTTCATAATGCTCAGGACTTCAACCTACTCCTATCCGATCATCTAAGTGACTCTATCGTACTATCATCAGTGACGGTCTTAATTGATGATTTCTGATTTGAGTCTTGTCCGTCTAATATGAAGACACTTCATACTTGATAAACTTAACAGTACAAGCACCATACTATGATCCGGTAATAGATCATCACATAATGTGATTAAGTTTATCAATGATCTTTCAAGCCTTGGAAATTCCCATTTCCAATCTAGATCATGGACCGTTTTAAGTTCTTTAATCGTGATAGTCAAACCTCCTCACAATAGACTACTTGTGATGACTAAACACGGTAGCAATTTAAAGAACTATGGATAAACATTCATTTTATATTGGCTATTTATAATCCGAAGATAACTATATGGGATAACTTTAATAACCTTTGTTCATTCTTAGGTTCGACCACGATCTTATACAAGTGACATTAACATCTGAATAGAGGGCATACAAAATATGTCCAACAAATTATTATTTTTAAATAATTTTTATAAAAAAAGTATTTTTATTTTTTATTTTTAATAATATAAATAATGAATATTTAAGTTTAAATATTCATTATTGGTTATAATTATTTATTTTTAAAAAAAGTGGGTAGAACGAAAGAAAAATAACCATTCATGGTTCACTTGAATTCCGTTTCCCGGTTCACGCGTCGAATAAAATTGTTTAATATGTTTAATAATAATAATCAATAAACACATACATATTGTTTAAAAAGCCAATACATAATTAAATACACACCACTTATTCCAAAAAAAAAAAAAGCAGTCATATTTATATTTAACGAAAATTGTTTTTATTTGTTTGCATGATTTTTTTTTTGTATTTGCATTTTAATAATAATAATAATAATTGTTTAATATTTTTTTATATTATTCTTTTTTAAAAAATTCTCATTAAATAATCATATGAATATTATTGGTTATTATTATTAAACATATTAAGCGATTTTGTTCCACCCGTGAACCGGATCGGAGGCGGAGCTTGAGTGAACCGTAAACGGTGATTTTTTTCTTTATTTATTTCGTTTGAGCCACTTTTCTAAAATTAATAATTATATTTAATAATAACCAATAATGAATATTTAAATTTAAATATTCATTATTGGTTATTATTGAAAAATAATTTAATTTTTTTTAAAAATTATAAAGTTTTAAAAGACTAATATTTTTTTAAAAATAATAATTACGTGGCATGCCACGTGGCAGCCAAGTGCCATGTGGCATGTCATGTGGCAAAGGTGAACAGTCACATGGATAGATTTTCTCGGTCAACTCCCGAACACTGAGTTTGGGTGGGTATTATTGCCGCCATTTATGGAAGTTGGGTACACGGGAGAGAATTTGATCAAAGATTGAGTCTTTTTGCCGCAATTAACGCTAATTCTAAAAACTACACAACAATGAGAAACTGGACATAGCCAACTATTGCTACATAAGAAACCCCTGTAAATTTCATCGTGACATTGTATTTTTTCGCATATATAATATTTATTTAGCAACTTAACAAAAAATTGCTAAGGATAACAATAAATTGAATGGAATCATTAGTGACGAACTATGTTTTATAAAATGAGAAGGTAAGTTACAACAAAAATACAAACTCAAATTCTTGTAAAATCATGCGTGTCTAAATTTTAAAAACATCAACAAGTTGCACTTATAAAAGCTCAACTCAATTGAACCAAGCTTGTTTGGCCAAGTGGTGACTCCACCACTCCTCTATTCAAGAGGTCATGGGTTCAAACCCTCATGGGACTCAAAATGAGTGCCCCCTTTACATTATTGTAAACTTGGCCAATAGTGTCACCTGTTCTTACACTGAATATATCTAAGTCATGCGAGAGTGCATTGTAACCTTGGCCGATAGTGCCACCCCATTAAAAAAAAAAAAAGCTCAACTCAATTGTTATCGAGCTCAGTATTGGGCCCACATAGTAGGCCTCTCCAGTAATGGGCTTCAACCCGACCCGACCCGGCTCAAACGGTTCTCTCCTTCGCCTGTTCTGCTCGGAATCAAACCGAGAGAGAGAGAGAGAGAATGGCGGGGTTGTTTGCATGGGCGGCGGACGTTGTCGGCGGAGGGCAAGCCAAGGACGGAGAAGGCGGCGACGGCGCGGAGGCGGTACCGATCATCTACACGGCGGAGCAGCAGAGGTACGCGCTGGAGCTTGACCGGAAAGCGCAGTCTCTGAGCCGAGCGATCCAGGATCTGCGGCTGAGGCTGCCTCCGCCGGACATCTCGCAGCGTCTCCCCCACCTCCACGCGCACTCGCTCGCCTCCAACGCCGATCTCGCTCTCCAGCTCAACTCCCACTCCGCCACTCGCCACCAGGTCTCTCTCTCTCTCGTTGTCAATTCGGGTTGAGAGCGAGAATTCGCGGTTCTGATCTGTGGTTTGTTTAGGCTCAATTGAGAGAGGCGGCTCTGCAAGAGGAAAACGCGGCTTACGAGAAGGCGATATTGAGCTGCGAGGGTAAGATTCAGGAGAGAGTGCAGGAAGCGAAGCTCCTATGGCAGAAGTTAGAGGTGAGCCTGAAAGTTCCAAACTCGTTTTGCGCTTTTGCTTAGTTTATCGGAATTTCGATGCTTTCCCACGGTGAAATCACTGCATTCCGGTCTGGTTTGATGTAGTTTTAGAAGGAGAAATGCTGAGAATTCGATTCGTGTTTCTTCGCATCGATTCATGTTTTTCAGGAAATGGAGGAGACAGAGAAGGCTCTAAGGGTTCAGTTAGAAGATGCCAAGGCCGGTCAATCGGGAAGAATCGAGGATTCAGTGCATGAATCCGTGAACGCGTTTGAATCGGAACAAGATGCAGAAGCCCGGAATTCAGCCATGCTCGACGATTTGGAGAACAAGAAGAAGGAATTGGTTTGCATCTTCTCTTTTGATCTCAAAGTTCTTGGCTTTCTCTCTTATAATCACATAATACTTATGTTACCTTCTGTAGAGTTCAATTGAAGAAAAAATTCGAGTATTAGAGCGAGAGTGGGCGCAAGTACAAGATAATGCTCTAAAGCAGCCCTCTCCCGGTACTTCATACCGTCTATTTACTCGGAAAAAAACCGTCATTTGCAGTTCTTGAATGTTTGCAATGAACTCACAATTTTGCAGCACAAAGAGAGAAGATACTGGATAAACAGCTTCACAGCCTCATCGAACAACTGGCTTCGAAACAGGTTTGTTACTTGGATAATCGGTTCACGAGAATTATTTTTCTAATCGGTATAATTTTCTAAATCATATGTACGGTTTTTTCGCTTTAAATCCGCAGGCTCAAGCAGAAGGGCTCGTCGGGGAAATTCACGTTAAAGAGATTGAACTTGAAAAGCTAAACGGGGTATGGACACGGCTCGAGAGTAGCAACATAGAGGCCAATGCAGCTCGAAATCGGTTCGGACGAAGTGCGTATGAGAGGGACTCGTCTGTTTCGGACTACCACAAGGATCTGTACAGCAATGGCGGTCGGAACGAGAGTCAGCAGAGGCTTATGCTGCTCAGGTCATCGTTTGTGCTTTACATCTTACTTTTACACATCTTAGTGTTCATCAAGATTTCGTTGTGAAGAGTTTAGTCTATGGTACTCTCGCTATTAAACTGATTCAATTCCTCGTTTCTGCCTCGTGTATTACCATTAATACCTAGGATTAATAGTGGCAAATGTATCCAATTTGTACTCAACTGGAATGGTAATATGATATAGACTCCAATATTTTTCAGTGGCAAATGTACTCAAGTTTCATATTTGTAAGGATATGGGATTTTTTCTTCTTCTTGGTATATTCAAGTTGAACATTGCGTATATTCAAACTGCAGTGAAGTGGAAATTGGGTGTATTCATGCCTTAGTAAAGTGAAAAAGGTACATTGTTGCCATTTAAGCCGCTGGAATCGAATACAACTTGAGTACATTTGCCACAATGTGTGTAATTTACATAGTCAAATGAGAAAACTAAGAATTGATATTGATATTGATACTACGTAATTGACCTTGTTCTCCCCCAAGTTTGGGCATTTGTTGCATTTGCCCCCCTTGTGCTTGTTTTGCTGCATTTTTTCCTTTTATGTTTCAATTTGTTGCATAGAGCTCCTTTTATATTAAAATACAATTTGGAGAATGCATATTAGTCTTCAAATAGTTAGAATCAAAATGCAACAAAATAAACATAACGGGGCAAGTGCAACTATTGTCGTACCGAAGGGGCGAACGACGCCAACTAGCAATTACGCTTTAATTATTTAAGATCATATGTCTTCCTATTTCATTAGTAAAATTTGTAGCAAAAAATAGAAACAAAGTATAATTTTGAGTTGTACTATTTGCTTAAGTTACGTGATATATTCGCAATGAAAATGAAAAAGAGATAATACTATTAGCGAAATTACTTGCAATACATAAGCATTATAAACAATAGTATAAGATGCTATCTCGATAATCTTGACGAAAATATCACTTCACCAACAAGGGCGGACTTGGGACATAAAACTTGGAAGAGCGGACATGTCTTTCGGGGCCGATAATTATACTTCAAATTAAAAAAAAATAAAAAAAATATGAAAAATTAAGGGTAAAAAAGAGACAAACAAATAAAGTACATGTTGTGAGCTTGTGATATGTGTTGGCAAAGCAAGCTGGCCATCAGGGCTAAATATCAGACAGAATAATTTCTAGTGTAAACGACAAACAGTAAAGCAAAGTAATCTCTCCATTCAATCAGACCCTCAAGTCTCAAAAATTGACAAATTCACCCCGCCTTTGTAAATATCTATCAGAACTTTATTCTTTCTTTCATTAATTAATGATAATAGTAAAAAAAAAAAAAGTGGAACAAATTAACAACTCGAAGCTCAACTCATGAATCATGATATAGTTTGCTATATACACCGCGAATCACAAATTCACAATTGAAGAGTATCATAAATACATACATGTGTGTATAATTGTACCTATTATTATAAGGCTGTACTATTATTGGGAGTGAGAGTCCTCAAAATGTATAGGAACATCTCGTTCCACGTGTCGATCGGCCCGGGCAAGCACCAGTGCACGCAGTCTGCCACCGACATGTTCCGCTGCGCCGAGTGGCCGTAGAAGTTGGGGTGTCCGTCGGGCCTCATGTACATGGCCCCGGTCGTGTCCATCACCCGAAACTCCAACCCTCTCTTGCGCCCCGCCTTGGCCGCAGCACGGAACTCCTCGACCTGAACTCTACGCAACTCGTTGATGAAGTAGGGCGCCTCCACGTCCCGCCCGAACGGCTGCGTTCTCCCGCAGCTACCGCCATTGTTCCACGCGCCGTTTTCAAAATGTGCTGGCGAGAATGTCCTCATGAACGTTACTCCCTACACGTCGCGAATCAAGCCGTTGCGAAAAGTTAATATATATGCTATAAATTATTGACAAAATCACAGAGAATTGAATGATTTATAGATCCGTACCTTATAGTTTGGAAGGCCGAGGAGCGTGTTGAAGACCGTACGGAACGCCCTTCGGTAAAGATTGAAGTGCGTAACTTCGGTGATGCCAGTGTGATCAGGGCTGCAGCTGGTGCAGCCGATGAGGGTTCGATTTTCGTACAGCATTGTGGGGCGGAAGAACCACTGCCCCGCCGAGATAACCACGTAGTCGAAGGTCGCCACTTGGGCGTACCACCCCTCGCTAGGCTCGTCCAGGTACAGATTCATCCGGCTGTTCTTTGAGTACCCGTTCGGGTCCGAATCCTCCGCCTGCACCAGAAACGGCGCCCACAGCGTGCCCACCGTGAAGTTGTACTCATTGTAGATGTACCGCTTGAAATACGTCGTGTTCTTCGAGTACTTCTCGCTCACATCCTCTGGATAACCCACCTGCGGAACCGGTGAACTCCGCAAGATTAACCGTCTTTCGGGGTTCAAGCATTCGTGACACCGATTTTTTTAATTTTAAAATAACCCTTTTTTTATAGGAAAATAACGGTACTTAAACTTGTATTTTAAAGGTTCAAACTTCAAACTATACAAAAATAAATAAATAAAAATATTCATCAGAAATAAGATTAGTTCAAGTGGTTGAATATTTGAACATGTATCTTGCTGGCAAGGACGAAACCGGAAATATATACCAGGAATGAATTTCGAAGGGACCGGATATATTATTTGTTTAAAAATAATTATTTTTCATCTTTGGAAAAAAAAAATCTGTTTATTTGGTTTTGTGAGTGCTTACATTGGCCAGAAGGCAGAGCAGGGAGTACATTTGGTTCTTGCCGACGGAGTCGCCGAGGAAGGCGAGGGACTTGCCCCGGAGACGCTCGAGAAACTCGGGCGTGTCAAACAACGGAAGCTCGCACCCGTCCGGCTTCCATCGCCACTTGAGGTAGTCCCGGTCCGGCCTCCCGAACTTCATGCAGTTGTGCTCGTCTATGATGAGGCCGCAAGTCTCGTTCGTATAGTACGGCTCCCCGGCGCGCGGGACCCACGTGCCCTTGAAGAGGTCGCACGTCGAGCCGCCGTCCCCGTCCCCGTCCGCGGCTCCGAGCTCCGGGGAAATGCGGCGCAGGTAGAGCGGGAGAATGGTGAGGGTGATGAAGAAGAGGACGAGGAAGACGAGCTTTCTGGTGGAGCTGGGCTGTGGGGCGAGCTTCACATATGGGAGCTCGTGAACGTGATGGTGCTTCATTGTGGAACTCAAGAGATAGAAATCTTTTGGATTTTTCTTTTGATGCGTGTGTGTCTCTCTAATATTAATATATATATATATATGTGTGTGTGTGTGTGTGTGTGTGTGTGTGTATTGTTTTGTGGTGGTGTATGTTTGTGTTTTGTGTTAGCAGTTAGCACAGCTTTGAAGCTTCGTTGGACTAATATTTGCGGCACAAATACCGATGCGTTACCAGAAGTATGACTTCTATTTTTCAATATTTTTTTAGTGGTGCAATTTTTCAATGTTATGAAAAAATTGGTTGGGCGAAACTAATTAAGTTTTTCTGGTAACTCCGTACGGTGAAGTTTCACGTGGCAATGTATGATTCGTCCACGCGTATAAGTTATTAAAGCTTTAAAGAGTTGATAACGAACACTAAGTTCTAGTAGCCAGAACATATACAAAACAATTAATCAGCCATGTCGTCACATGATTAAAAAGGGTGAAACCTGGTCAAAAGGAGTGAAAATGTGGATAAATTAGAATTCATCATGTTAAACTTCACGATATGGAGCTAACAGAAAAATTAATTACTTATGTCAATTTTTTTTCATATCATTCGGAATATGTGTTTCTAAAAAAGATTGAGAATATAAGTCAAACTTTTTTAAAATATGGGTATTTTTGCCGTGAATATCCCGTCTATTTGTGTGCTGAACCAGATCATCACAACTGTTGAGCTTTGATTATTTGGTGAAACATCATTAATCATAATTAAGAGTGCTAATCTTCGTGTACTGGATATCACTAAGTTTAAATATCACCTACTGGATTTATTTCATTACTCCCAATGTGTTATTATTGTGTAGTTTGAAAGTAGATATGGGTTATTCGGAACCGTAAAATTCCGATTTGACAAAAAAAAAAAAAAAAGGTTAGTCGGGATTAAAAGTAAGGAATTCGGTACCATAAATTCCGTCCCATTTTCATATATTCTATATACAGAAAACGGAAATGGTATTCCAAAATCAAGAACTTGATATTCATAAATTCAATCCTATTTTTTATATTTTTCATATAAAATACGGAACCGGAATTTAAAATCATAAATCCAGAATTCATTAATTTCATCCTATTTTCATATACTCCATGCTACACAAAATGAAACCGGAAAAAAAATTATGAATTCATAAGAATCTTTAATCTTGTATTAACAAGACAAGAGTATCATGATTATGAATTATATCAAGTCAACGCAAACTCAAAATGTTCAAAATCACAGGTATGTCCGTGGCAGAAGTCAACAGTACAAAAGTATAAGCACGTTAATTTTATCAACAGTATGGCAGAAGTACTGACTCTTGTTATTTTTTCGATTTTTTTTTCTTTCTCTTTGTTATTGGCGATGTACAGAGAATCTCTGCTGTTCAATTAAATCAATGCCTCTGATTATAATAAAATATTGTGTTTTGTAGTTTGAATGTTGATTCATAGAATATATGTTTGATAGTATTTTAATGTGCAAAGCGATAACAAACTTCCAATCATCCCACAACGCAAATATAAATATTATTTCTCATGAAGTATGAATTTTTAGGGATAATTATGGCAAGAGCTCTTAAATATTGACAAATTTAAGTTAAAACTGTTACCTCTAAAAAATAAAATTTGAAACATGCCTTAAATTTTTTAGCGTACTTCAAAGTACTTTACCTATATTATCCCATCAATCATCAAATGATATCATCATATTAGATTACGAGTTGTTATAATGAAAGGCCCATAAAATTGAAGAAATTTAAAGATATCGATAGAACACTAAAAAAAGATAGGTATGGCGAATAAACGCGAAAAGCAGAATTTGAGTGAGTGAAATCAAGGTATAAAATTTTGCGAATTTCCATGCGAAATTCGTTTTTCGAGGAAATGCGGTTCGAAATTCGTGCCCTTTTTACCAAATTTCGTGAAATTCGCATGGGCACGGGTGTGGAAAATCTTTCGGCAAAAATAATTATACTCACACAAGATCCACTCCACTCCACCCTGCCACGGCCGGTCGGACGGCGGCGCGCGCGTGTGGTGGTGTAACATTTGTGTGAGTCCTCCCCCATCCACAAAATCCTATGACCCAAAGGGCCCAAGCCCTTGTCCCTAATATTTGGTATATAAACATCACTAACTCTTGTCATCTATCAATGTGGGACTTTTTGTTATTCATTCAACTAATATCACACCTTCACACTTAACATACACATACACTTCACCTAATAATTTAACTTAATATTATACACTTCAAATAATATTATACACTTAACATATATATTAACTTCACCTAACATACACATACGCTTAATATACATATTCATTTAATATTATACACTTCAACTAATATTAAATTTGTTAACATACATATACAATTAACATGCATATTCACTTAATATTACACACTTAATTAACATACATATTAACTTCACATAATAATTTGACTTAATATTATACACTTCAACTAATAAAGTGACTTAATATTATACATTTCACCTACATATTTAAGTTACAAATATCTTGTATTTATTAAATATGTAGTTTTGAACTTATATAAATATCTTGCTTAAATACTCAAATATTTTTTACAGAATATCCGTCGAAAACCCCATCGACATGTTGTATGCCCATGCGAAAAGTGCGGTATATGCGGCATGCGGTATGTCCTTTTTTTACGATTTGCCCATCGGCATACCCATCGGCAAGCGATATATCCGTAAAACAAAAAATGCGAAACGACATCGGCAAGCGGTATTTAAAACCTTGAGTGAAATACAATAATTCAAAGGGCTAAGTGCAACGACATGCAAAGTTGAAGGGCATGAGTTCAATTACTCAAAAGAATAAGAAAGCAAAGCATGGAATGGGAATATTTGGCACTGATTAATTAGTGTAATGTGTTAGTTCACTTTTGAAGGCTTGTCATTTTCTGCAATAATAATTATTTATTACCATTATTATAGTGCCAGGTCACAAATTGGCGTGGCTTGGGAGTGAAGTTAATTATTTATTATTACAATTTACAAACTTCAATTAGCTTCGAAAATGGTCGCTCTCTCGCATAGCTTTCATATTTTGGATGCTTCCTTTATATTTTTATTTTTCATATTTTGGAAATGATTCCTTTATATTTTTAATCAAATTATTAACACTAAAAAAGTGCCAATAATTTTGGCTGATACAAAAACAAAGCTTTTGTCGGCAATGTTGGTGTGTTTTCCATATGAGAATTTGGCTAAAACTTTAAATCATGAAAAATGGTTTTCTTTAATGAACCATGCACAATTATTTACTTATCGAGACTTTTTCCATGGCAATAAATTTAAATTAGAGCAATTCGTTAGATCGCCCTTGAACTTGTCGACTTTGGCGAGATTGCCCCTAAACTTATTTCTTAGCGCAATTACTCACTATATTCAAACTTTTGTGCACAAAACTCCATTCCGTCAAATCCAATTATCTTGTGACAAAACTATTGCCCATGTGAATGGGGCTTGCGTAATTTAAGGGGTTGTGCAACATGCGGGCAACGACCCCGCCCCGTAATTCTTCCTAAGCCAAGTGGGGGGAGAATACCGGAGCAAGTACAAGCTTCCGCCTTACGCACGGAAGAGGATTGCCTGAATCACGAATGGACTTACATGCACTAAAATTCAAATTCAGGGGTACCTACGAAAAAAAATATCATTTTGGAGGGCAATCACGCTGAAAATGAAAAGTTTGGAGGGGTAATCTTACAAATTGCTCATTGAATTATACTAATTGGTCAATTCTAGATAATCTGAAAAGAGAAATAAGAAGATTAGTTTCTTAGTTTAGTGGATCTGAATCTTTTCCAAAGCCTACCACGGCTTCTCAAAAGTTTTTTTTTTTTTGACGAAAGCTTCTCAAAAGTTAAATTTACACAAGTTTCATGTTTTTTTAATCATCACTTCTGTGATAATATTAAGAATTTCTTTTTAATTTTTTTAATTATTTCTTGGTGAATTACTTTTAGCAGTCTAGATTGGATCTCCAACTACTACCCAAGTGGGAAAGAAAAGGAAAAAAGTTCTCATAATTTTGTAATTATATCACACACACACACACACACACACACACACACACACACACACACATATATATATATATATATATATATATATATATATATATATATATATATATAAAACATTTGAACTCAATTGGTAGATGATTGTATCGTAGCTTATTTTCCATAGTTCCATTTTAGAAGCATAATATATTCATTCTTTGGAAAATGCAAAGTTGTTTTTAATCTATAAAAAAACTGCGGCAAAAGTATCAAAATAATAAGGAATGTTATGCCATATTTCATATAATTTATAAGTATTTTTATCGCAGATATCTTTTAATTTATAAATAAATTAACAATCGAGTTTGGTCTCAATGCTAATAAATGAAAAATAATTACAAAAGAAGATTTTCAATTTTTGAATAGAAATCATCAGTTGATATGTTGCCGTCACAGTCCTCTCATTAAACATGAAAATTGATATTGGTTGTGGAGATGAATTTAATGAGATATTTAACTGAGAACAAATGAATTTCATAAATATTAGTTGGTTCAAATCAATAACATAATTGAGACCACCAACAATCCTAGTTTATTTAAATGTATAAATATTCAAGATTAAGAAAATGACACAGTATTTCAGTCGTCAAATGGGACTGAAAAAATAATAATAATATTTTTTTTTATTGAAAGATGTTAGTTAACACATCTCATCACTAATTCTATTACTAGTCGTTTCCTATGTATATATCTTTTATTTTTCCAATAATAAAAATGTAAACATACGAATTTGTGACATCAATTGATGATGTATTTGATTCTATTACCAAACCATATGAGATAGAGAGATCGTACCTTTTTAGATTAAAAATATGGTGATTAGTAACATTCGTGAGGTAACACTTAAGTAAATAATATATAATATGAATTTTCTTGATTGAAAATGAAGTCTGAAATGTATATGAGACCTTACTCGAACACTCTTTTAGTGGCCTAGTCTCGAGTTTTCTTTGGCTTCAAATTAACACTAGTGTGCGAGAAAGGCACGTGATAGTCATGCTTTTGAGTTATTTTGTGTTTTTTTTTTTTTTACATATATTTATTTTAGTATATTATATCGATTTATCCGCTAAGGCAGAAGTAAGAGCAGACCTCCCACGTATATATGGCAATTTTGTCACTCTATACAAAACTAAATAATATTATGGATATATAATTAAGGCGACACGTTTTTCTGTTTAATTTTTTTTGACGAATTTGGTTAATTTTTTTAGTATAATGCTATCAAATTATAGATTTACTAAAACCGTCATGCGCACATGTTGCCGCAGCGAAGTAAGGTTTGCCCAAAAAAAAAAATCGAACTATTTGTGAAAACATCCGTTAAAAAGAATTATTTTACACATGTCAAGTTCAGATTTTATTTGTAAAATAATTAATTACATCAATCTTGATTAATTGATTTCAACCAGTCAGACAATCTGGATTGGATTGACCAGGATCATCATTTTGGTCGGTCGGATTGGGATTGGGATTGGGATTGGGATCATGATCATGATCATGATCATGATCAATGGTCCTCGTGTACTTCCTTTAAAAAAGAGAGAGTAAATTTTAAGGTTTTTTCAAAGTTTGATGGTGAAACATGTGTAATTAAATGATTTTGGAGACTCGATATGGTATTTTTTTTTAATCTTATCCACTAATTCTACATGTTTTATGTATAATAACTACTTATGTAGCTATTTAAATGATAATAACTTAAGTACGTACGTCATCAGTAATAACTTAAGTACTTATGTCGTAATAAATATTGATATTTTATGAAAGTTAATGGTTTGGTACTGACGAAATAAATAATTATTAACATCTTGGTACTTTTGCCTTTAAAAAATAGATTTGGAATATGCCGTGAAATTTGAGGTACTTCAAAATATTTCGCATGTATTATCTCTAAAACCAATAATCGTACATAACAACTAATACCGAACGGCCAATACTCATTTTATTTTAAGGAGCAAGATATATATATTTTTAAACATATAAAAATACATGTCCTCTAAATGATAAAATTCAATTATTTTAGATAAAAAACTACAACTGGTACCATATTTAGCACAAACCGATAGCAGTTTTAACCGCATGTATCAAATTCTTTATAAAAAAATCCCGAAAAATACAGTAGTGTATAATTCGATAAATTAATGTTTTGATTTCAAATTCGGTTTAACTTCTTTTTTTGTATACTTATAGTTCAAGAAAGAGAAGAGCCAATGCTTGAACTTCAATCGTAAAGATTGTTGGATATTATACTTGAACGTGCAGTTGTTGAGATAATTATTTTTTCTTGTATAAGGTAATGTGTTATTTTTGTTAATATAATTTTTTTTTTTTTTTGAAATTGGGGGAACTAGGAATTAGCCATTTTTTATCCATAGCCCTGAAAATCTGGGACAACAATTTTTGTCCCAATTTGATCATAATTTTTTTTTTCCAATCTGGGAACCGGAAACGGAAAAAAAATTAGGGAAAAAATAAAAAAAAAATCCAGAATCGAGACAATATGATAAAATACGAAAAATACCAATTCCAAACTACCGAAACCAAATATCAAATCTAAAATCTAAAAAAAAACATTAAAAACACTATCATATAATAAAAATTAAAGTATACATAATATATATACATATATATATATATATATATATTTAAAACCGGAGCCGAGACAAAAAACAAAGAGTTTAAGGTGTCGTCCTAGTTCCAATTCTCTTGTGTCAAGACGCTAAATTTCCCGGCTTTTTATTTCTTCTGGAAACGGTTCGGGACAGGCAACAAAATTTTCAGCCCTAGATTTTATGATATTTAGTTATGTATTGTTGTTCTTATGAGAACTTTTTTAAAAACATTTTTAGAACATAAATGTTAACTATTTTTTGGCTTCATACCCGTATATAGTTTAAAGAGGGATAAAAATATAAAGTAAAGTATAAAACATGAAACATACTACATTTATTGGAGTAAATGTAGACATAAATTTAACTTAAAAAGGTTAAATTAGACAAAAAAAAAAAAAAAAAAAGAATGGATGAGGATACCATATTTAATTTAACTTCTATATATATTTGTCTATTTATTGTTATAATATAAGTATCTTAACTAAAGGATTATATATGATCCGCAAATTCAATGTAACTATATAAGAGGAAAAATAACATACTAGTATATTCACTTCAAGGGGGATAAAATACAAACTAAAAAAAGAAAAAAGAAATAGAGAGAAAGTTCTTAAAACTTTTAGGAGCTAGAGAGAAACTTTATAAAGTAATACTATTTTTCCTCTCATATTTTAGGTTCCAAGTTGTATCTGACATAACATGTTTGTAAAGGCCTAAGGGATTTGAGTTTATTTGTATTTTAGTGCTTTTTCACATGAGCTTAGCTACATAATTATCTAAGCCAACGTGTTCAATATTGGTCTAGTGGGACCATGGTATGCAACTGAGAATATTGGCCACAGAGGGGTTTCTTTGTCATTTTTCAAGCAACACTTATATGATATAAATTATCATATACCACTGTGTTTGTAAGCATGTGTTGTAATAATTTAGGTATTAGAGGATCATATAGTAAGAAGGCATGAATGTAAGGACCTTGACTGCAAATTCACAAGACATCAATAATTTATGGGTTGGGGCCCCAATAAGAGAAAATGTGTTGGATAATATTCTCAAAGTTTATAGAGGCGCCAAGACACTGATAGATTGTGCCCTTTTCTTTCAGCTTGATGAGATTGACATGACTACGGAGCCACTTTCAAGGTTTAATTTCTTTGTTATTGTTGTCAATGTAATAATAAATATAATTAATAGCCGTGACAATATATATAAGCCAATATATATAAGCCGCGGCTACCGATTAACAAGCGGCTACAAACATATAAAACGATAACTTGTAGGAGAATATCCGACTTCCACGTGAAAATTATTTAGCCGGGGCAGAGCTCTCTTTTGATAATTTTAAATGACGATTTAATATTTTTGTCGTTTAAAGTATTTTACATAACAAATTGGATAACATTGTTGTCTAACATATGTTTACATGACAATATAATCATGTATCGTTGAACCTAAATTATTGTAGTTGTTGAATTGGGAAGCCTGCTTTTTTTTTTTTTTGGGTAGTCGTAATATTTTTTAAATTCGTTTTATTAATTTTAATCAAATGTTATTTTTCTCTTATTGTTTGTTTCGATATGTAATATCATTTTCAATATATACTTGCACTAGTTGATAATTCGGTTTTATACCGAATTGAGTACTTTAAATTAAAGTTATGTTTATCTGAGAGTCATTAAATGTGTTTCTTTTTTTTTTTGAATGGATTAAATGTGTTTCTTTAAGTGTTTAAATTTATTTCAGGAGTTACAATTAGATATCGATTTAATCGAAGACCGAGATGAAAAAAGTCTATTGGACGACGTTCGGAGCACAAATGCATGGAACAAGCAAATATAAGTATTTGGAACCAAATCGCGAGCTCCAACGCAAAATTTCCATGCTCGAGCACATGCAAAACCCGAATTTGTAAAGAAAAATCAGCAGCTCGGCACCCGAACACAAATTTTATGTCCTCGAGCACACACATCAAAATTTTCCCTGTGCCCCCGTGCTAAAAACTAGTGCTCCAGCACACCTGTTTCACGAATTAGGTTATTATTACCCTAATTTAAACCTAATGAGAAGTCTACATAGGGGAATTATTATGACGGGTTAAGAGGTTGAATTTTGGAGAGGATAAACATCACAAGAGGCTAGGAAATACGAACACCATTAGAGATCTAGTTTTGGAGAGAAGACCGGGTGGAGACTAAGAACGACTTAAAGATTCTCTCCATCTGTATCATTTTCTTATTTTATACAATTTTATGTCTCCATTATGTATCTCTTTGTGATTAGTTTGTGATTGAGAATCATCATGAGTTAAATCGTCGAGGATTGCAATCGGAACTCACATGTAGCTTGATCTGGATTATTTTTTGTTTGATTAATCACAATTGCTTAAGTTTGTTTAGTCTATCATTTGCTTATTTCTTTTGATTGCTTGATCACCAATTATATTGATTTGGTATGACTTTAGGAACTTTGGGAAAATGAAATTTGTTTTAGGTCGTAGATAGAATAACATATGATCTTTGATGAAAATCTCGAGTTTATATAGGATAGAATATACTTGTATAACATGTGTAACCCGTTAAGAACACACGCTTAATGAATCATTCGTATTTTAATTCACATAGAAATAGAGTGGGTTGGTTAGGAAAAAAGATAACTTTATGAATTAAGGGTCTTAATTAACAACTTATAACAATTTAATGATCAAAGGAATGATTTGAAGAATCGGGTGAAGTGTGGAGGAATGATTGGGATCCTATATTTCTCTATTTAACCAAAACTATAGTTTTTATTATTTAATTTCAATTACTTAATCAATTTATCTTATCACAAATTTATTTACTTAGATAAAATTAAGGTGACAAAAAATACAAAAGACCGGTACTTAACATAAATATTAGTAACAATTCTCCGTGGGATCCACTTTTCTTATTATTATATTACTTGTTTTCGATACATATACTTGCGTAAAAAAAATCCAAAACACTAGTATACAATTGTCGATTAGAATACTATTCAAAATAATAGTCTATATTTAACTATGGGTAAACTGCGGCTAATGTAGCTAATGTTTAATCTTCTGCTGATTATGTACCCAATGTTTATTTTCGGCGGCTAATGTACCCAATGTTTGATCTGTTAGATATTTTTGTCTTTTCCGTCACTTGACCGTTAGAGAGTTATCATCCTCTACATGTACACTTTTCGTATTTTTGACATAACTCACTCATTTTTTGTCCAAATTTTATGCACGACCTATGGTTGGAAAGATAAGAGATAGATCTACAACTTTTGTGTTTTAATTTTTGTAAAATAAGTTTTAGAAAAATACGAAATTTCAAATAGAACGTAAAACTGAACATTAGTTTAATGCAAAATATTTGTTTCGAGCAAATTTTAATATACTTAATAACTTTTTATGATGAAACGTAAAAGTAAAAAGTTATAGATAAATATTTTATCTTTCTAACGGGTGTTTATTTATAAATTTTGGATAAAAAATAAGTGAGTTATGCCAAAAATATGAAAGATGTGAAGCAAAATAATCTTTCATATTTTTGGCATAACTCACTCATTTTTTGTCAAAAATTTATAAATAAACACCCGTTGGAAAGATAAAAAAAATATCTACAACTTTTTAGTTTTACGTTTCATCATAAAAAGTCATTAAGTATATTAAAATTTGCTCGAAACAAATATTTTGCATTAAACTAATGTCCAGTTTTACGTTGTATTTGAAATTTCGTATTTTTTTAAAACTGATTTTACAAAACTTAAAACACCAAAGTTGTAGATCTATCTCTTATCTTTCCAACCATAGGTTGTGCATAAAATTTGGACAAAAAATGAGTAAGTTATGTCAAAAATACGAAAAGTGTACGTATAGAGGAGGATAACTCTCTAACGGTCAAGTGACGGAAAAGACGAAAATATCTAACGGATCAAACATTGGGTACATTAGCCGCCGAAAATAAACATTGGGTACATAATCCGCAGAAGATCAAACATTGGGTACATTAGCCACAGTTTACCCTTTAACTATTGTTCTGAAACATGATGGAAACTTCAGTGGTCTAATCTTAAACGATGTTTCCTTAAATGTCGTCCAGAATTCATCTTACCGCGGAAATTTTTTGTAGCAATTCAGACAACGGCCTTCGCTTTGTCGTTCGAAGCTTGTCCGCCGCCAAGTGGTGAACCATT
Source organism: Parietaria judaica (assembly GCA_954871525.1). Lineage (NCBI taxonomy): Eukaryota > Viridiplantae > Streptophyta > Magnoliopsida > Rosales > Urticaceae > Parietaria > Parietaria judaica. The sequence continues at coordinate 15,563,814 of OX940869.1, forward strand.
TTTGTTGCTGTCCAATAAAGAGCTTGACACAGCTGGTATTATAACGTCCTAAGAAGGATCTCACCACAGTGACAATAAATTTTGTTGCAGTGAGTATGATTTTGGACGATGTTTCACCAGAACCGTGGGCGTAATTCAATATTTGTAATGTGTTAGCAACTACTAACATGGAGCTAGGCATAGTTAATTCTTTAAAGTTCAAATAGATATCTTTGCATATGCAGTATCATTGGGTTCCTTTATTTAAGGCTGTTCCAAGGAAGAAAAAAAATGGCTCCAACCAGTAACGGATAAAATTTTGAGTAAATTTGTTAATTGGAAATGATCCACTTTGTCTATGGCAAGTAGAATTACTCTGATTAACTTTGCCATTTAAAGCTCTTTTCTTCACTCATTTTCGATATGTGCTTGGCCAAAAAATCTTCTTGTGAAATTAGAAAAAGCAGTGCGAATTTTTATTTGGTGTGGTTCAATTGATAAACGAAAGCTAATTACCGTATCTTGGGATGTATGTTGTTTGTCTATTTCCGAAGGTGATATTGAGATAAAATAATTTAAATACCCTTAATAAAGCTATGCTAGGAAAACTTTCTTGGCAATTTATTAGCTCTAATTATTTTTCCTTACATTTGATAAAAAAAAGAAGAAGATCCTCAATAAAGAACCTGTTGGAAATTTGATCTAGCTCTGATACCATTTATTGGAAATCGGATCTGCTAATATGCCAATTTTCCTTAAAAAATAACGAAATAGCTTTGATTGCAAATTCATTAAAAAATACTTTTAACGTCCCGTCCAAATTACCTCGAATATTCCGCTCTCATCAGTCCGTCCGAGTAACTTTTAAAAATAATTTTAAGTCGGAATAGTTACTCCGTAACAACGCACTGACATCGAGTAATTTGGATAAAGCGATCGGATAAATAATTGGCAATTTAATTATCACAATTAATTTCATAACAACATTATTAAATCTAATGTCTATGGAAAATAAATAAATACAATAAAAGAAATTTTGCATTTATTGACCCAATGCATAAGGCCGTACCTCATTGACAACTTCCGGCTGCGCGTTCTGACTTTGGCAGGGCTCCGCCGGTGCTAGGGAAACTCCCGTGATCTTCCGGGATATTCTCCTGGAATCCTCGTACCGAAGCGTGGGCTTCGATGACAGGACTCTGACAAATATTTAACTGATGGTTCTTTTGAAGCTACCGGAGAAAAAATCTCACAAAGCCGAACCGGGAGGAGAGAGAAGAGTCAATTTTCGCATCCCCTAATAAGGGGTCACGAAATTTTGAGCTCTGAGGTGTGAAGAAAAGTGTGAAATGAGCTCCCAATTTATAGAGTTCAATTCCAACCACCTGAGAGAAATTCCCTCCATCCGGATCATCTGATTGGTCGAAAACCAATGGCTCAGATTAATCCTAGGATTAATTTCGAATTTAAATAATGAAATAAATCTAATCCAACAGTCCAGATTAAATCTAGATTGATCCAATGGATTAGAATGACTGAGAGAAATTCTCAACCACCAAACTTGGTAACCAAGTTTATCATTATTTAATAATTTCGAAATCCCCTTTTAAATAAATAAAATATTAATTTCCAATCTAACGATGAAGATTAAATCTAGACCGATCCAATGGATTAAATTAATTTCAGGGTTTTATCTCAAGTACCTAAACAATAGGTACTTATCCTGCAATTATACAATAATTGCATAACAGATCACGCGTACTCCTTGCTTGGCACGCACTCCCATATTCGCATTTCACTTTATATATATATATATATATATATATATATATATTAATATATAAAAAGATATATATGAATCTGATTGTTTAAAAAACAATCTCCATATATTTTTCGGTCACGCTCGAACGTTGCGTGCGACCTCTCAAATATATATTAATTACATATAATATAAATCTATTAATTATTAATTAATTATTAATAAACCGGAATAAATCCTATTAATAATTAAATTCAAATAATTAAATTAAATTATAATTTCTTCTCTCTCATATCACACATTAAAATATCGTAGGAAAAACCCACCATTTTATTTGTGTCACGTGATTTAATTAATGCAACCCGAAACTTTAGGTTAAACTCATTAAATCTATAAATCACAAACCGTCTGTCGGATCGACTCGGTTCCAAAAGATAAATTGCACAGAATTAAATTTTCTACAACTTTCCAGTTGATGACAAAATTCAATTCATTCATCTTTTGACAGTTAAATTTCCGGTACCAAACTTTGGTACTTTTGCCGCGGTAAAACTATCCGAAATCTTACACAGACTTCAGTTTTATAAATCCTGTCAAATGATTAAAAAAACGTATATTTAATCACGTACGTATCATCCGTTCCGGAGTTATCCTGGGGACCATGGACCCATATCACTTAAGCTCCAACGAACTGCTAGAAGTTCGTTAACCTCGGTGTAATTCCACTATAAACCCGAGGCGGCACTCTTTAGTGATACAGTATATATTATTCCCTTTTATAGCAAGGTGTCCATTGATACAATCAAATTCGGGTTATTGATCTATCACTTGATGATCCACACATGAGCAGGCGGTTTTACCGTATTGCCCCCTCACTGCATTTTCATCCTTAACTCAGTCGATAATATTGTGAGCAACCCACTTATGATTACGAGTCATAAGCTGGCCATGGGTATATCTCACTTCTCACCATCGACAATCAAGGGAATCATCTTGACTCTGAAGAGAGCTGTGTGATGCCCATATCTATGATCAAGCTACCTTCACTGTTGACTATCATGTTCCCAAAATAATAGTGTTGGGAACAGCGGTATATTGTGTTCTTTAACGGTTAAATCAAAGAACAATCAAGTCAACAGATCAGACTCAAGATCACTCAGGACTTAGATCGAATATCCATTTGATCATTTACTAGTGACTCAACTCCAAGTTATCAGTGACGGTCTTATATGATAACTTCCGGAGTTCAAGTCAGGTCCAGTCCAGTATGAAGACGCTTCATATTTAATGCACTTCTAGTGAGTGTGACACACATGTAATCCAGAATAGGATTATATCACTTAGTCACATTAATGACCTTATTCGATTAATGCGCTCCCACCCAGTTAATCAGGTCACAGACAATTTAAGTTCATTTATTATGATTATCAATTCTTCCTCACATTGACTCGGGTGTGATGATAATAACATAATTGCATTCCATTATGAATTATGGATCAAACATTCTATTTTACTCTACCAGAAACTATAATAAGATTAACATAATAAGTATTATCTTTATTCAACGACAAGTCATAATATTTTACAAATGGGTTTAAAACAGCTTTTTTAAGGACACATGTCCAACAGAACCAGCATGATATCCTCTTTCATTTGGCGTTCGCTAAACTCGTGTTTCCCGCTAGTTGTTGACAATGTTTGTTGGTTGGTAAATAAACCTTCAAATGGAAATTTTTGGCTTGATGCTTGGTTACACCCTTGTATTGCAGATAAAGAAAATATACCTTTGCTGAATATAGTCAGTCACAGCTAAAATCTCGGATTTTTGAAATAATAAGGATTAGAATTTTCCTTCTAATCTCTAAGCTTCAGTCTTTAAGGAGATAAAAAAAAAAATTACAAATTTATTGAGGAAATTGATTATGTATGTATTTGCATCATTGTAACGATGGTCAATTTTCATTGAAATCTATTTACAATATATTTTTATCTAGTCACAACTTGTTTCCTCAATAGCAAAAAATTTATGGAAAGAATTTCTTCCGCCTTCGGGTTCGATTACTTGTTGGAGAGCTTTGTCAGGATATCTTCCAATTGAGTTTAATTTGCAGAAAAAAAAATATCGCTAGCTTCAAAATGTCGGTTATGTAACAATCATGTGGAGGACTCGGATCATGTCTTTGTTAATTGCGACTTTGTAGGTTTGGTATGGTTTTCTATTTTGATATTTTCCGAAAGTCAATCAATCTCTTGCTTTATTTGTTTGCAATGCATAATCTGTTAATCTTAGTCCTCGCGTTTTTGCCCTTTAGAACACTGCTATATAGTCTGTGCAATTTGGTTGATTTGGCATACTAGAAATGCTTGTGTATTTCATGATTAAACTCATAGCATTAACAATTTCTTAAGATATTTTTGGCTGACTTACAAACAAGGCTAATTTCTTTATGCTAGGGTTGACGAGCACTATAGAGGATTCAAGGATTTTAGAATTTTTTGGAGTGGATGTTCATCCAAACAAAGCCTCAAATATCATTTCAGTAGTTTGGCTTCCTCAATCCGCATGTTGGTTAAAATGCAATAGTGACGGCTCTTGTCTTGGTACTCCAAGTTTGGCTGGGGCTTGAGGCATTTTCAGAACATACCGAGGGTTTCCTCATGAACTGTTCACTTTTCATATCGACTCTGCTTTTGCCTTTGAAGCTGAGTTGATGATTGCTGCTATATTTGTATTGAAAAGGCTAAGGAGCTTCATTGGGAGAAAGTGTGGTTAGAATGTGACTCTAGATACGTTGTTCAACTTTTCATAAAAAATCACTTGAAGTTCCTTGGAGGTTGCGAGCTAGGTGGTCGACATGTCTTCATTTCCTAGAGACTATTCAGTTTACGATAAGTTTTATTTATAGAGGGTAATAGAGCGGCAAATGTCTTAGCTAGTTTTGGGGCTCAATGTTCAGGTCATCATTTGTGGGCTTCCCACCCCGGTTTCATCGCTTATTTTGTTGACGATGATGTTTGTATGAGAGAGAACTTTCGGTTTCGTTAGTTCTCTGCTCTTTCTTTCTTTTGTTCATAAACTCTTATATTATCATGAACTTCATTTCTTGTTTTGAATATCAATTCTTTTGAACTCATGCTCGCATGGTAAGATTATGGACCTCCTCTTTTATTTAAAAGGGTAAACTGCGGCTAATGTACCCTTGATTTTCTGCGGATTATGTACCCAATGTTTATTTTTGGCGGCTAATGTACTCAATGTTTGATCCGTTAGATATTTTTGGGTTTTCCGTCAGTTGACCGTTAGAGAGTTATATGTACACTTTTTGTATTTTTGACATAACTCACTCATTTTTTGTCCAAATTTTATGCACAACCTATGGTTGGAAAGATAAGAGATAGATCTACAACTTTAATGTTTTAAGTTTTGTAAAATCAGTTTAAAAAAAATACGAAATTTCAAGTACAACGTAAAACTGGACATTAGTTTAATGCAAAATATTTGTTTCGAGCAAATTTTAATATACTTAATGACTTTTTATGATGAAACGTAAAAGTAAAAAGTTGTAGATAAATGTTTTATCTTTCCAACGGATGTTTATTTATAAATTTTGGATAAAAAACGAGTGAGGTATGCCAAAAATATGAAATATTATTTCACATCACATCTTTTATATTTTTGGCATAACTCACTCATTTTTTGTCCAAAATTTATAAATAAATAACCGTTAGAAAGATAAAAAGTTTATCTACAACTTTTTAGTTTTACGTTTCATCATAAAAAGTCATTAAGTATATTAAAATATGTTCGAAACAAATATTTTGCATTAAACTAATGTCCAGTTTTACGTTGTACTTGAAATTTCGTATTTTTTTAAAACTGATTTTACAAAACTTAAAACATTAAAGTTGTAGATCTATCTCTTATCTTTCCAACCATAGGTCGTGCATAAAATTTGGACAAAAAATGAGTGAGTTATGTCAAAAATACGAAAAGTGTACATATAACTCTCTAACGGTCAACTGACGGAAAACCCAAAAATATCTAACGGATCAAACATTGGGTACATTAGCCGCCAAAAATAAACATTGGGTATATAATTCGCAGAAAATCAAACATTGGGTACATTAGCCGCAGTTTACCCTATTTAAAATAATAAACTATTTTCATTTTCATGTGCTAGAATACAAAGATTGCAATTGTCAAGTACAACTTATCAATTTAAGCTATAAGCTGAGTTCACGATTTTGTGATGGCAATATCAATATGTATATCTTTTACAACTCAGGGGGTGACCTGACCTATAAATAATCTCTATCAAGGTTCTGCAGATCTTAATTACATCATAATTCAAGAACGTAAAAAGAATTTCTAATCCACACAAGGAAGAAAAACAGACTTTCTTTTAATATTGAAAACTATATGATTCTCATCACACGCTATTTGTAATTTGTTCTAGGATTGCCCGAATACTCGGGCTCGGTATTCGGTTGCTACAAAATAAACTGAGCAGTACAGTGCATTTACGGTATATGACTAGAATTTAGTATATAATAATTACAGCACGTTTTCTAATTTGTGATTTATCTTTCTATCATTTTTTCTTGCATAATGATAACGTGAATAGAATATTCTCAATATGTATTAATTAGAACAATCAATAATTATAACACCGAAATATCGGACGGCTAGAGGTTTTTCGTAAATTACAACGGGACAACAAGGCTGAAACTCGCGGAAAAAAAAAAAAAAAAAAACGCATAGGCCCCTTCAACGTCACTGAAAATTATTTCGAGTGGTTGAGTATTTGAACCGGTTTCCATAAGATACAAAGTTCAGCCACATGACGTAATACAAATTATAAATTTATAAATCGCTTGCGGTTTTGAGGAAAAAAATATCACCGATCCTCATCGGACGAGTAACTTCCGGTCGTCAGATCGGCGGCGCTCCTCGGCCGCTCGGAGGCGCTCGGTCTTGAGCATCTCGAGGAGAAAGTCGTTCCACGTGTCGATCGGGCCGGGCAGGCACCAGTGTACGCAATCATTGTAGAGCGTGACGTTCTCGTTGGGCCAGTGGCCATAGCGACTGGGGTGGCCATCGGGGCGCATCAGCATCGCCTGCGTCGTGTCGAGCAGCCGGAACTTGAGCCCGCGCCGACGCCCCTCCCGTTCCGCGGCACGGAACTCCTCCACCTGCGTCATGTACATCTCCATGTTCGCGCCCTCGAGCGTGGTCTCGTTGCTGCGGAACGGTCTCGTCCTCACGCAGTTCCCGCCCTCGTTCCACAGGCCGTTCTCGAAGTGCGACGGCGCGAACGTGCGCAAATAGGTGATTCCCTTGTAGCCCTTGAGGTTGTTGATCGCGCGAAGGGCAGTGCGGAAGGCGCGGCGGTAGCCGTAGAACATGCCAAGGTCGGTGACGTTGGGGAGGAGGCAGTAGTGGCAGCCGACGAGCTGGCCCTTCTCGTAGAAAACAGTGGGGCGGTAGAACCAGTGGCCACCGGAGATGACGATGTAGTCGAAGCTCGCCACGTGGGGCACCCAGCTGTCGTCGAGCTCGTCGAGGTAGAGGCTGAACACGCCCGTGTGGGTCGGGCCGTTCGGGTCGGACTCGTGGCCCTTTACGAGGTGCGGCGTCCAGTACGTAGAGAGGGTAAAGTTGTACGTGGTGTACACCCACCGCTTGAAGTGCTCGTCGGAGTTGTCCGACTTGTCGATCGGATACTCCACCTGATTAAATAAAATAATTTTATTACATAGTTCAAGTCACACGACATATTAAATAAAAAATTAATTAAAAAGTACTCGATCAGAAAAAATTTCCACCGCAAATCTAAATCTCATAGAATGAACCATCAATCGATCTGGTGAGAATATCTTTTTGTTTTTTATATTGGACTTTTCTGTATGAATAATTATAGATTTTGTTTGATTCTATTACAATTAATTGAGTATTAGAAAGATGAATTATTGACGACTTTTCTTCCATATAAGACTTGATCTATAATTTGCATGGTAATTGCCAGATGTATTAGAAAAATTCGTTGCATTTATAATGATTATTAAGTACTTTAAATAATTTGCATGGCCTATGGGGTCAATACTTTGTCGATTATGATTAAACTATTTAATCAAGACTCCAAAAGCTTGTCATAATCACATAATTCAATATAGCTGTATATAAAAACAAGACTAAATTACTAAAAAAAAAAAGGCATCTAATTAATTGACAGAAATAATTGACTTAATTAAATTACTATGGACCCATTTTACTAGAGTTTATCAGCTTCACTAACAAATTGTCCATTTCTAGGCAAAAATAAAACAAAGACATGACACTATAGTCGCATTCAAAATAATGTATCTCTTCTGTTTGCAAAATAGATAATTTATAAATTAATTTATAAAGATGATATAGTTGTAAACTCAATATAGCAAAATTATTATTTCAAAAGATCGCTAAGATAGAGATGGCTTGATATAAAGGTGCTGAAAGGTCTCATCATGTGAAAGATATGGAATAAAGAAGAAAAGGGGTCATCTAAAATAGTTGCTCCTTAAATAATTTCAAACCTTATTTTAACTAAAACTAATAATTTTATTTCTATAGTACTTTATGTATATTTTCTCTATATATGTCTTTATCTATTGAATATGATATATTACCCTAATGGGAGAAAACAATGAGCATCTCTGCAACGGTGTACCGTGTATCACATCATAATCATAATTATTTTAGTTTAGATTTTTTATTATTTCATCAAAATATGTATTTGTTGAATGAAAAAAAGGTGTGAAAGGGTTGAAAATAGGATTTTTTTAACTTTTTAAAAATGTTTAAATACTAATAGCCTTTTAATCAGAACCGTTGTGTATTAAGTTAGGACAGCTACCAAAAGATTAATCCAAAAAATTTGGATCCAAAACTTCTAGATCCGAATATTATCGAAGTAATATATAAGTCCGAATTTTGGTCTTCCGAAATATTCATACGGTTAATCACTATCCAATATTTTTTACATCCAAAATTTTTCGATTAAGATTTATCTAGAAGAATTTAAAGTCCGGATTTCCGAGCTTCAAAATTCACAAGCCAATAAAAACGCCAACAATGTCAATAACTATATATATATATATATATATATATATATATATAAATTACATATACACATATATTACGAGGAAAATAATTAAGTTAAGACCTCACAACCTAGTCACGTGCAAGTTCAAGACACACTCATTATTGGCAAGATTCCATTCCAAATGCTAGCCCATCACAAAGTTGTGGACATATATACTGCTAACAAAAATCTCTCACTCCTCTGTGTCTTTTACCTAATCCCTTGAATTATTTCAAGGCGTAGTTCAACCAATACATTATCTCTTTCTTGAAGAAAATATTCAATTTACCGTTAGTTAATTAGAAATAATTATAAGCAACGTTGCCATATTCAAGTTTCATTTATATATCATAGAGTTAGACATCTTAACCAATTATAACTCCTAATCAATGTGACATAACTATACAATTAGTATTCAACAATACTATATGTTAATTATCGAAGCAAATGAAAATAATATATACATGTTATCTCGAAGAACTCAAAGCTTGACTAAGCCATGGCAGATATAATTTAAAAAAATAATCGAAAACAAGCACTTAATTATTTAATAATGAGTATTTTGTACTTAATGTATAGAATTTTTCAATAAGGCATAGTTTATGGCTTAGTTTGTGGTTCAACATTTGATCTATAATCTCGGAAAGTAGTGTTTTTTTTTTTTTAATTATAAATAATACTTACCCTAGAGAGAAGGCAGATGAGGGATTGCATTTGGTTCCGTCCGACGGAGTCTCCGATGAAGGCGAGCGACTTGTCCCTCACAAGCTCCAAGAACTGCGCGGGATTGAAGACCGGCATTTCGCAGCCGTCCGGCTGCCACCGCCACTTCGTGAAGTCGGAGTCTGGCCGACCGTACTTCATGCAGTTCTGGTGCTCGTGGATCGCCCAACACGTCTTGTTCGTGTAGTACGGGGCGCCCTCATTCCGCACCCATTCGCCGGAGAATATGTCGCATCTGTGCGTCGACGAGGACGCTATCTTCGCGTCGGGGATCTCTGCGTCGACGTCGATGTTGGAAGAGATGTCGTCACGGGAAACGTCGCCGGTCGGGGCCGGGGAGGAGTAGGTGAAGGAAGGGTAGTAGAAAGGTACGGTGGTGAGAAGGACTAGGGACATGACTGCGATGAGGACCAGCTTCGTGGACTTGCTTTGGGATTTGCCATCGTAGTTTTGTTGATGCCTCATCTCTAGAGAGAGAGAGAGAGAGAATTGGAGGAGAGAGAGAGGACTAGTTCATGAAGAAAGAAATGAGACTGTGTTTTTGTGTGGAAGAGTTCAAAGCGAGAGGGTGATATGTGTTATAAACGTTGAATTTATTCATTTATTATGTGAATACGATGGCTTGTATTGTATTTTATATGGCTGAGCATGATTATAGTGAAAATTACCTACTGATTTAATTAATATATTTATTAAATGAAGTGATTATGTTGGCCACAAGTACCATGTTACAAAGATATATTTGTAGTGTTAGAACAAGCTGACATTATTGGCCGCAATTTTTGTTTCTCGCTGAACTCAAGATCTCTCGAAGAGTCTTCTAGTGAATTTACCGTTTACCACTAGGCCAAGCAAATTTGGTTCTAAAAGATTTTAAATTGCCGACTATATGAAATTTATCGGTGGATTATTCTAGACCATGAACGTTTCAATACACTTGTATATACTTTCTTGGCTTCTATTCTCAAAGTGTAATTTGATAATAATTCTTAAAAGATCTCAATTTAATCATGAATTACTCTCTCCATCGTTACAAGAGAGCATAGTTAACGAGGGATGACGGGCTTGTTTTAAAAAAATGGATTCGGTCCAAAATGAATGAATAAAAAAAGTCATCGTCTTGAGTGAACAGATGACAACTTAGACAAGACGTGATGACCTAAAACAAATTACATAAGTCATGCTTTACTTTTTTTCATAATCAAATGGTTTTAAGGAAAAACCCCGTAATACTTCGCTTTTATGTTTTGATTTCTTATTAATTTAAAAAAAAATGAAAGGCCTAAATCCGTAATTGAACAATTGGAAAATTTTGTTTTATATAAAAATTACGATAAAGATATTATTCCCAATACTTAAAATATTCAAATGTAATAAAATAAAAATTAAAGTATTTTTAACAGCGTATTATAACTATTTTTTAATATAAAAGGTAAATTTTTATCGAAAACAAAATAATCACTAACATATTGTATATAGTCGAGAGAGAGATAAAAAATGTTCTTTATTTTATATAAATATGCATGCATGTGTTTTTATTATATAAAAAATAAAAATAAACAAGCACACCACGCCTCGGTTGGTTAATCCAACATGGTTAATGTGATTTAAAGTCAACATTTTTTCCTGGGTGTCAGTGCTCAATAATTATGAGCATATCGATGAGTTCTTAAGACTTTTTAAAAATTAATCTATTAAGAGAAAGGTAACACTTTAATATCGTTAAAAATTATGGGCATATCACCGACGTATGTCTTTTCTTACGTTTGCGGTAAAAATAAAATCGTAGTTGTTGTTTAAAAAAAAAAAAAAAAAATCGCAAAAAGATGTTCAGCGTGCCTCGCTCTTGTCGTTTTACACTAAAAACGGGCGACTTGTCGTATATTTTCCATTTAAATTTGAAAGTTCCCAACTGCCCATAATTATTTCCCATTTCTCGCGGCTTTCCCTAGGGTTACCTTGGCCTCCCCTCTAAAAACCCACGCTGAACGAAATAGTCTTCCAATTTCTCGACGATTTTGCTCGGTTAGACTAAGGTATGTCGACTATTTTTCCTAGTAATTCGTATTTTCGAGTTCTAATGATCGGTTTCACATCTTGGACCACCAAATCAGATTTGTTGAGATTTAAACATGTTTATGTGCTTGTTAAGTAATAATTTTTGTGGATTAGTGTAAATATGATTTTTATCTCGTGATCAACTAAGTTTGATCCAATTATGAATATATTTAGTTTAGGGTTTAGTTAATTCTTAATTTATTGCTTTTTTGATAATTAATTACTAAATTAGTAACTTGATTGGTTAATTTAATTTATTTCATAGCTTGATATGATCGTGATTATTAAATATAACTACTTATAAGTCGACTTTGTTAATTTAAGACGACTTAGTTGATTATGTAGGAAATTCCCGAATCGGGATTCAGGCCCATTGGGATTTCCGTGTCCGACCCGACTACAACTAAGGGTAACGGGTCGGGCCCGTGAATTATCTATGAGTGGTTTAATTAATTATCAGAATTAATTAATTACGACGTAATGGGCCTAATTATCCCATTAGGTCATTTATTCATGTGAAATACCACACTTAAGCTCATAATTAACTAATTCAATCCAAAACCCTAGAGCAATACACGAATTCTCTCTAGCCTCCATAGCCAAATTCGACTTGCCCCCGGTGCTCCGATCGGTTCATTGTCCAATCGCCGTGAAGGACCTAGCAGTCCGAATCCGCGATTTCCGGTCAATTGACGTTCCCGCAACGACGTGGTGGACGAGCTAGAGGTTTTGCACTTGTGGAACTAAGATCCGTGTCCCGAGGTACATGATCAGAGCAGAAAATCGCCCAGTGAAAACCAGTCAGCAAAAGTACCCAAAGCTCGGTAATGTGTCGAAACCTATCTCTTAAGTCTTCTAAATTAATCTAGATCATAGTTTCGATGAAATCCCGTGATTTCTGCTTAGTCGGCAAAAGTACCCAAAGTTTGATAATGTGTCGAAACCTATCTCTTAATTCTTCTAAATTAATCTAGATCATAATTTCGATGAAATCCCGTGATTTCTACCACGCGATTGAGAAAAACTCAGCGAAAAACCCAATAGACTAAACTTAGTTATACTTAGTTTATTTTGGGTTTAGAGTTTAGTTGATTTTGATTTATCATTCTAAGTATTTTACTAATCGTAGGCAATTGAAGATAGGCTTCCGATCCGGCGAGACAATGCACTTCGATCAAAGAAAGTGGTTATACCACTTTCAAATGCAAATTTTTCTTGCAAAATACCAAAGGGACGTTACAACGGGAATAAAGTAGGGGTGAAAATTTTGTAACCGTTTCCCGGTTTGGTCCCAGTTCCGGACCCGTCCCGTTTCCGGTCCCGGAACGGTTTTAAAAAAAATAAGGGAAATTTTGTTTGAAACCGGGAACCGGTACTTTCCTGTTCACGGTTTATGGAACTGGGAACCGGTACCAGAAACCAAATTTCCCGGTTTTTTGTGCCGGTTCCGGTTTTAAAATACATGTAGTTTTAGATGTTTTCATATTATGTCGTTTTAAAATATTTTGTATGTTTATTGTAGTTTTTGGGTTTTATGTCGTTTTTTATGATTTCAACTACATGTAGTTTTCGTTATTAGGGTTTATTATTTCCCATTTTCCATTCTCGGCCCTTTCAATATCTCTTTCTCACTCTCTCATCCATCGTGACGTCATAGTCTCCTCTTCGCCAAGAACCCTCCACAGTCGATTATTCGCTCGCAAGCACAATCTATGTCTCGTGTTAGTTTTTGTTCCGGCTATTGATTTGTTTCGGCCATTATTTTTGTCTCGTGTTAAGTACCGAATTTTTTCACGAATTTTTTCTTACTTATTCCCAGTTCCGGTTTAAAAAAAAAAAGGAAATTTACAACCGGATCCGGGAACCGGTACCGAAAATAAAAATCCCGAATTTTTAAGATAGACACCAAAAACAAATAATTTCTCGGTTCCCGGTTCCGCTTTCACCCCTAGAATAAAATACAATGTAGCGGTAATGTTCCTGGCAAGAACATTAGACCAATTTTTTTTAACTCTTTTTTTCGTTTTCGGTCCTTCGCAATTATAAGATATGCACAATATCCAAGTGTTTCTAAAATTATTTAATATTTATTCCCCAAAATTATATGTATAGTATAATAATTATGATGCCAGTCCAAAAATGAAATATAGAGATTCTCTGCCAACATAATATAGATCATAAAATTATGTGTGCTTTATATAATAGAATATATTATGCGATTCGATAAAAAGGGTGTGAATATGTGATAGATGTGCATGTGGGTACGTGATTCCAGACTGTAAACTATTTTTTGAATTATCAAGAATGCCAAAATACTTTCGTCGTCGTTACAGTCAGCCAAATTCTTTGCCTTTTCGTCACATCCATCAATTGCATTATTTTCCACTTTTAAACTCAGGAGCTTCTTCGTGATCAATCTCAAAATTCATCGCATAATATTCTTTCCAACATATAATATAAGGTAACTAGAAGGGAGGAAACCAGCAATTGAACTGGGGAGTGATGAATGACAAATACATTAGACTTATATTTATATATAGGGTTAATGACGGCAAAAATACTCAAAGTTTGGTCAAAGAACCCCTCGTGTACCCAAAGTTTAAAAGTGGTGGCAAAAATACCCAAAGTCGCATTTGGGGAGTTGACCGCTCCATTCTCGTAACGCCGTTAACTTACCCGTTAACTCTGGCCACGTGGACAAACGTGAGTTGCTGACATAATAATTTTTGCCACGTTAACGAGCCCACATCAGCCTCGTTTACGATAAAACAAGGAATTAAACCCCTAATTAATATTATTTAACACAACTAATTGAACCCCTAATGATTACACTTAACAAAAAAGATTTGTCCACATGGCCAAAATTAACAGGTAAGTTAGCGGCGTTACGAGAATGGAGTGGTCAACTCCCCAAATGTGACTTTGGGTATTTTTGCCACCACTTTTAAACTTTGGGTACACGAGGGGTTCTTTGACCAAACTTTAGATATTTTTGCCATCATTAACCCTTTATATATATATATATATATATATCAAAATAAATAACGCCTTGATTCATAATCGTTGTTTCTTGACACAACAACTGTTGACATGGTTTCTGTTGGACATGTGTCCTTAAACAAGCTGTTTTAAACCCATTTGTAAAAGATTATGACTTGTCGTTGAATAAAGATAATACTTATTATGTTAATCTTATTATAGTTTCTGGTAGAGTAAAATAGAATGTTTGATCCATAGTTCATAAAGGAATGCAATTATGTTATTATCATCACACCCGAGTCAATGTGAGGAAGAATTGATAATCATAATAAATGAACTTAAATTGTCCGTGACCTGATTAACTGGGTGGGAGCCCATTAATCGGATAAGGTCATTAATGTGACTAAGTGATATAATCCTATTCTGGATTAAGTGTGTGTCACACTCACTAGAAGTGCATTAAGTATGAAGTGTCTTCATACTGAACTGGACCTGACTTAAACTCCGGAAGTTATCATATAAGACCGTCACTGATAACTTGGAGTTGAGTCACTAGTAGATGATCAAATGGATATTCGATCTAAGTCCTGAGTGATCTTGAGTCTGAGCTGCTGGCTTGATTGTTCTTTGATTTAACCGTTAAAGAACACGAAATATTACCGCTGTTCCCAACACTATTATTTTGGGAACATGATAGTCAGTAGTGAAGGTAGCTTGATCATAGATATGGGCATCACACAGCTCTCTTCAGAGTCAAGATGATTCCCTTGATTGTCGATGGTGAGAAGTGAGATTTACCCATGGCCAGCTTATGACTCGTAATCATAAGTGGGTTGCTCACAATATTATCGACTGAGTTAAGGATGAAAATGCAGTGAGGGGTAATACGGTAAAAACCGACTGCTCATGTGTGGATCATCAAGTGAAAGATCAATAACCCGAATTTGATTGTATCAATGGACACCTTGCTATAAAAGGGAATAATATATACTGTATCACTAAAGAGTGCAGCCTCGGGTTTATAGTGGAATTACACCGAGGTTAACGAACTTCTAGCAGTTCGTTGGAGCTTAAATGATACGGTTCCATGGTCCCCAGGATAGCTCCGGAACGGATGATACGTAAGTGATTAAATATACATTTGTTTAATCATTTGACGGGATTTATAAAACTGAAGTCTGTGTCAGATTTCGGATAGTTTTACCGCGGCAAAAGTATCAAAGTTTGGTACCAGAAATTTAACTGTCAAAAGATGAATGAATTGAATTTTGTCATCAACTGGAAAGTTGTAGAAAATTTAATTCTGTGCAATTTATCTTTTTGAACCGAGTCAATCCGACTGACGGTTTGTGATTTATAGATTTAATGATTTTAACCTAAAGTTTCGGGTTGCATTAATTAAATCACGTGTCACAAATAAAATGGTGGGTTTGTCCCACGACATTTTAATGTGTGATATGAGAGAGAATAAATTATAATATAATTTATTTATTTGGATTTAATTATTAATAGGATTTATTCCGGATTATTAATAATTAATTAATAATTAATAGATTTATATTATATATTAATATATATGAAAGGTTTCACGCAACGTTTGAACGTGACCGAAAAATACCTGGAGATTGTTTTGTAACAATTAAATTTGTGTTTATATATATATATATATATATATATATATAATAAAGGAAAAGTCAAATGGCTGCCTAGGAGTGCGTGCAAATGCAACCAATTTCACGCGTGATTCCTTTATGCAACTATTGCATATTTGCGGCAGAAGTACTTATTGTTTAGGTACTTGAGATAAAACCCTGAAATTAATTTAATCCATTGGATCGGTCTAGATTTAATCTTCACCGTTGGATTAGGAATTAATTTATTATATAAATAAAAGGGAATTTCGAATTTGACTTATTTACCAAGTCTTGGTATTTGATTTTTCCCTAATTAATTTAATCCATTGGATTGGTTTAAGATTTAATCTTGACCATTGGATTGGAAATTAATATTTTATTTATTTAAAAAAGGATTTCGAACTTATTAAATAATGATAAACTTGGTGACCAAGTTTAGTGGTTGAGAAAATCTCTCAGCAAATCTAATCCATTGGATCAATCTAGATTTAATCTGGACTGTTGGATTAGATTTATTTTATTATTTAAAATTCGAAAAATCCTAGGATTAATCTGAGCCATTGGTTTTCGACCAATCAGATGATCCGGATGGAGGGAATTTCTCACAGATGGTTGGAATTGAACTCTATAAATAGGGAGCTCATTCCACACTTTTCTTCACACCTCAGAGCTCAAAATTTCGTGACCCCTTATTAGGGGATGCGAAAATTGACTCTTCTCTCTCCCCCCCGGTTCGGCTTTGTGAGATCTTTTCTCCGGTAGCTTCAAAAGAACCATCAGTTAAATATTTGTCAGAGTCCTGTCATCGAAGCCCACGCTTCGGTACGAGGATTCCAGGAGAATATCCCGGAAGATCACAGGAGTTTCCCTAGCACAGGCGGAGCCCTGCCAAAGTCAGAACGCACAGCCGGAAGTCGTCAATGAGGTACGGCCTTATGCATTGGGTCAATAAGTGCAAAATTTCTTTTATTGTATTTATTTATTTTCCATAGACATTAGATTTAATAATGTTGTTATGAAATTAATTACGATAATTAAATTGCCAATTATTTATCCGATCGCTTTATCCAAATTACTCGATGTCAGTGCGTCGTTACGGAGTAACTATTCCGACTTAAAATTATTTTTTAAAAAAGTTACCCGGACGAACTGATGAGAGCGGAATATTCGAGGTAATTTGGACGGGACGTTAAAAGTATTTTTATGAATTTGCAATCAAAGCTATTTCGTTATTTTTCAAGGAAAATTGGCATATTAGCAGATCCAATTTCCAATAAATGGTATCGGAGCTAGATGCGATTTCCAACAGTTTCCCAGTTCAACGGTCATAGTGACTTGTGCATGTATGATACTGAATTGCTTAGGTGGTGTTACGGGTATTTTACGTAATTGATTTTTGATAAATTAATAAAAGAAAAACTATTTAAATTAAATTTTCTTTTATTAATTATAATCAATTTAGCCAAAATATTCACCGGAAATCCGTTTTTGAAAAATAAAGGGTCCAGATGATCCCAAAAATATAAAACACCCCAAAACGATATAAAATTTGCAAAAAACGGCCTCGGGACGCTCCCAAGGCCTCCGGGGGACACCGGGGGCAACACAGGTAGGCCCCACGGGCCCCCAAAGGCCACTGCCACGCGTCAGAGGGCGCTGGCGGACCACCAAGGGTCAAATATGACCCTTCCACGTGTTGCCCGCCCGCTGGACGCGCTAAAAGTAACCCGAGGACCAACCCCAGGGCGCCACGTGGACGGTGACGCGCTGCCACTTCACCACGCGCGTGGGCTGTGCGTCACCGGCACTGTTGCCGCGCGTGAGGGCGCGTCCGAGCTTCAATCGCCTCGCCATTTACTGCGTTGAATCGGTCACGTTCGGGGGACCCAGAAAAACATATAATATTACCCCGGGGGCCTCCTGGAGTAATAATTATTCACGTTTTAACTCCCGGACCCTCCTATAAATACGAGCTCAGTTTTCAAAAAATGGTAACTCATTCTCACCTTCGGGAACTCGCCTCAAAATCTCTCTACCCCCTCTATATCGCCTCTCCCTCAAATATCACTCTAATGTTGAGCGTCGGAGGTGAATCAGGGGGTATCCCCCCGGGTTCTCCCTGATCTCAGGTGTTGTTTTGTCCAGGTTCAGAAGGCGAGAAATCCTACTAGAGCGGAAGCCTTGGAGAAAATTCTTGCACGATCTAAGACCCTCCTTCCCAAGGTTCTAGATCCGTGAGGTGCTCGTTCCATTCCTCAGTCTTGTATCTCCGGCAGATATACTGACTCAGCGAATAGACTGTAGGACCCGGATCTGTACCTGTGACGCCGGTCGAGGGTCTGGTCCACCAGGGTTCACTCAAAAGTCAACAAGTCCCGAACCTGTAACCAGGGCCAGGCCAAGCCCTGGCCCCTTAGCAACCGGTAGTGGTGTTTGCCCCCGGATTTTCGGTCCTGAGTCAGTGAAGGGTCTGTTTGACTCGAAAGTCCAGGAGCCCAAGCCCAAGAGTCACAAAAGTCAACAAGACGACATTGGGCCCGGCCCAACACGAGCAATTGGGTCGCTAAGTGTTTGAGGAATTTTTCTGTATCAACATTTTGACGCTAGAAGGAGGGTTGCCACGAAATCATAAGCCTCTGAGTATCCTTCTACCCAGTTTTTCCTAAAAAGCCATGATGTCAAAATTGACAGAAGGCACATATTCCCATCATGCGGGAAGTGTTGCTCTCAACACTCGGGCTCAGGTTAACGCACGCCAAACTCAGGCGCAAAACCAACCCGAGGCAAGCACTCATCAAGAGCCTGTCGTCAGCGAAGAAAGAGAGCGACTGGCCCAACTAGAAGATTGTGTCTTCCGGCTGACTGGCCTGATCTCCAAACACCTCGGGCACGACGACGTCAACCTCAAAGTCGTCAACGAAGAGGAGAGCCCAGAGGAGGCCTTCAAACTCACAGAACGAGGGCCACTAATGGCGTTGCCAGCCCGTCAAGACATTCGGGAGCCGGCACAATCTCAAATGACCCGACGATCAGCCTTTGATCATCTGGGCAGAAACGAGGATGGCGCCGAAAGTACAAGGGCACAGAGAAACCTTCATCACCAACAAGCGCATATCCGAGTACGCGCAGGGGACGAAGAGGACCTCTGCCACCGTCTAAATCATCCTAACCACGAAGGAGACTTGCGACCGCACATTGAGCGACAAAGGGAAAGGCCCCGCCACCAAGAAGGTCCGGGCGATGACGAATCTATAGGGTCCTAAAGTTCCAAATACCCCGCCACTCGCCACATGGCGCAAGGAGCCGATGCAGTCCCAGCACCTCGTCCAGCGACGCCCCCTCATAATTTCGGGCTGAGGGACGAAGTCCAAGCACTGAGAAGATAAATTCGGGAACTCGCCGCCGCCAACAGCACTGATCCTGCCAAAAGAAGCATGGCAGAGGGAATCATCTCCCCTCTCGCAAGCCACCTGTTCGAAGAGGACCTCGTAGGGGATCTCCGATTCCCGCTAAACCTCATCTACGACAACACGAGCGATCCCACGTACCACCTGGTGCAATACCAATTTTTGATGCGAGTGAAGAGATGCTCGCTCTCCACGATTAGGAACACAATTTTATATATACGATCATCTACTATGCGTATAGTTTCTTGGGAAGATTATTGCAGGGCTCATAGTTACCAGGTCAGAACGTTTCAACCGGATATGTTGATCCATTGGAACTCGACTTACATGATGTTGGATGCTGTCATACCATACCGGGAGCTTCTTACAAACTGGATCAATGGACCGGACCATGACGACCGTGAAGACCTCACTCCGGACGATTGGATAACCTCTATCCAATTCCAGGCTTTTCTTCACCTTTTTAATCAAATTACTATTGATTTATCTCATGTTTACTCACCCACGTCTCAGAGAGCTTTGCCCACTATTTTTATATACTTTGTCATTTTGAAAACGCAAAAAAGTATTATTGGGGTTCTGATAAGCTCCCATTTTATATTGCGGCGCTGTAATCGTGGATCCGACACTTAAGCTTTCCAAACTGCAAGATGTCTTACATGCCATGGAAGCTATAACGGGGGAGCTCTGTATGACGCACAATTACTTCGATGCGGATCAGAAGATGAAGGCCCTTTACCGAGAGTACGAGCAAAAAATTAACGACTTGGAAGATCAAATGGAGGAGACGAATCCTCAACAACAAACTCAGGTAATTTTTTTAACTTTATTTCTTAAGACTAGTTTTTTTTAATTTCCTAACATTACTCTAAATGTTAATATTTTTTGTTCAATATAGGGCGGACTCGGGGCCGGTGGTTCACCATACTTGTACAATCACTGGTTATTCTACAACCTTACGGCTATTGGGCGCGGCGGCGGCAATACGGCATTGACTTCTTCTCCGGGTTCACAAGGAAGTGGTAATTCGGGATCTCGCATTCTTGGTGGACGTCAACGCCGCAACAACGTCGACGAGTACGCCCGATTCTGCAACCTTCCTCCGACACCGTGCCCTAACGAAGGCCTCGACATCCTTAAATGATGGCACACAAATCGATCGAAGTATCCGGTTTTATCCTTGTTGGCTCGTGACATTCTCACAATCCCAGTCTCAACGGTATCATCGGAGGCGGCATTCTCAATGGCCGGAAGGATGTTAGAGCCTTGCCGCAAGTCTACGAGGTCATTGATGGTCGAGATCCTTATGCTTTCTAGAGATTGGATTATGGCCAAAAAGCGACAACAAGAAAACGATATGTTGGACCCAGAATTGGCGAATTACTTTTCAAATATTCAAATATAATTCGTTTTCAATTGTTCGTTTTCTTATTGTACTTTGAATTTGAAACCTCAGTTGCCTTTCGACATTTAGTTGTAGCTGTACTTTCCCGTATCCGACCTTCGAATTTGTTGAATAATAAACGCATATTTAGTTTCTTTTGTTGTTGTATGTTTTTATTTATTTCATATTTATTTTTAAATATTTAAAACACACAAAATAATTTAAGAATTTAAACATTTATTTTTTTCAAAACCAAACATAAGTACCAAAATGTTAGATTTGAACAATTAAAAGAAATTAAGGACTAAATAATAAATAAAAAAATTAATATAAAAAATAATAATAACCCGGATCCGGATCAGTCCGGGATTTTTTTTTTCCAGACTGATCCGTATCCGGGTTTAAAAAAAAAAAAAAAACCTGGATGGATTTTTGCCTCACATTTTGGGGACTAGGTTTTGGGCTTTTAACACTTTACCTTATGTTCGTGTGCTTTCATAATTGCTAGTTGCTTTGAATTGGGCTTTTGGCTTTGTGCCGGGCCAATTTGAATATTTAATATTCTTTTTTAACTCTTTATTTACTTTGTTACAAATTTAATTAATTCATAACATGTACGACATGTCGTCTTATTAAAAACGACGAATTTATACATCAACAACAATAATTATTAAATATCTAGTTAGTCTCGAGTCGGGACATGAAAAATTATTATCTAATCATATCGAGGTTATACTGTATTTATTGTAGTCTTGCGAATGTAGGAGGGCCAGATTTCCCGGACCGTCCATTTATTTATTTTTTACCTGGAGTCGGAGCTCTGGGTCTGCCAAAAATAAGGAGCCGGATCAATCCGGTTCCAGGTATTTGAAAAATAAAAAAAATGCGCGCAAATAATCTATTTTATAAGCCGTCCGATCACGTCATCCAAGGGCCATGATTATTTGACCATTTCCCAACAACTCTTTTAACCAGATTTCAAAAATTTCTACAACTGCAGAAAGTACCCCTGCATTTTTTACCGTTGGAATAAATTACACCACTTTACTCGATTCTCTCAGCTTTTTCCCTATATAAACCACACTTCTCTCCCTTTTTTTTCACACAACTCCTTCTCTTCATCTCATACTCTCTCAACTCGCCTAAGCTCTCAAAAATCAATTTTAGTTTATTGTTTAATTATCTTATAAGTATATTAATACTCTCTTAGTTTAGTTACTTCTATAGTTATTCTTACAATATAATTAACCTAATATATAGGTTAGTTATTATATATTATATAGTTTAGGTATTACTTATTATATAGTTTAATTAAATTATTTTAGCTATAATGTCTATTTCCGATAGCCGTTCTTGAGGCCGAGATAATTGTCGAGGAAAAAGACGGGCCGATTCTGAAACCGGGTCGGTTAGTAGTGTTCTTGTATAAGAACATACATATTATGACGGTGTTATACACCAATAACATGCTCCCGGTTCCACTAGTCTACCACCGCCACCGATTCATCCTCAATATGATCCCAGTGCCGTCAGTCCGACCCAATAATTACTATATGCTCAACAATTCGGTGGTTTAACTAACTTGCTTCAAAATACTACACGTGTTATTCGGAATGGTCGAGCGAGCAAGAGGCATATAATACCCAACTTGAATGACACCAAAACGAAGAAGCTTCGACTTCGGCATCGATGAACAACCGGAGAGACGACAACGATCCGGATTACGACGAAGGAGGCGATGATGACGATGATGACAACGATGACAAAGAAGAGGAACTTCCGCCGCCGCCGCCACCGGTCCGAGGTCGTGGTCGGCCTCCTATTCCAGCGTCGTTAAACATACGCGATGGTTTGCTGGTGTCAATGTGCGAAGGAGACGGTTTTAACGAATTTTTAGCCTTCATCGCCCCGATAAACTGTTGAAAAATATTACAGTTAAATAAAATTAAGATAGCGTCGAATCGGTCAAAATATCGAACACTCGAGACGAACGCTCTATCCAATTACCGAGATTTGTTCCGACGTTTGAACGTTACGTAAAACAGTTATATTGATTATGACCGTTATTAATATTGAATTCAATTTGTTACGTTTCAGATTAATTGCAATTTATTATTAGCCGTTATAGAATTAATTGAATATTAATTCTTTGGCTCCTTCCCGCATCTATAAATTGAGGTGACCTCGAACCTTTCGACACACCGCTTGCAAAATTACTTTCCGAAAAACTCTCTAGATACGAATTTGCTTCTCGATTTTTTCACTCTGCAAATTCAGATTTTGATGCTTCCCATGTTTCTTTGACGTGAGTCTTTCGGTAACAAAATTCAAGAAGCTTCAGTTCGTGGGAGGACTTCGAAGTGCTACGGAGTTCCCGGTTGTCCCGTTGTATCCTGGGAAGCTATCGCCTAACGAACCTCAAGCACGTAGAGGAGGCGAATAAAGCTTTAAGGAGAGCGTCCAACACGTCTTGGGATTCGCTAACATTTTTCTCTTTTACAGGATATCGAGAACCCTTTTCCGGTTCAAAACGACAAGTCGATGCTCGTCAAGTTAAAGAACATACATATATGTATTTTGAATTTATTCTCTACTGTTTTTATATAATTTGTTTCTCATACATCATCATTTATTGAAATTATACCTAACATAAACTATCGGTGTGTATCGCGTCATGTAACTAGAGAGAAAATTATTCAATATTATGAGGAACAAAGAGTCGAGTTACACAAATTTTTTCAAGATGTGACGTATAAGTTTGCTTTAACCTCGGATTGTTGGAAAGGTCACGCTAACGACTATTATATTTTTGTTGTAGCTAATATTATTAACGATGATTGGAAATTAGAAAAGCGTATTTTAGGATTCAAACGGATGCGTGTTAGGCATACCGGGGTTAATATTGCCAAGAATATATTGAATGTGTTGACGTTTTAGAACCTTAACAATATAGTAGTTTCAATTACATTAGATAATGTTAGCCCCCACAACATAGCCGTAGATGTGTTAAAGGAAAGTCTAGATAATTTTAGGGATGATTTTTTTCATCAAAGATGTGCATGCCATATTATCAACTTAATAGTTCAATCGGGCTTAGTTAGAATTTCGCCAAGCATAGATAGAACTATAAATGCCATTATATACTAAAAGCATCTACTATGCGCACAGTATCTTGGACTTACTATTGCAGGGAGTATCGCTACCAAGAGTGAGTGTTCCAACCGGACATGCTGATCCGTTAGAACTCGACCTATTTGATGTTGGAGGCGGTCATACCGTACAAGGAGCTTCTTACAAAGTGGTTCAACGGACTAGAGCACACGGACCCGGACGACTACCTCGAAGAATCCGATTGGATAATGGCTATCCAATTCCAGGTTTTTCGATCCATTTTTTATACTATTACCGTTACTTTATCTCATGTTTACTAACCTACAACTCATTTAGCTTTAGCTTGCATTTTTTTTTTTATATTATCGTTCATTTTGATGAAGCAAAATAAAACCCTTTGTTTGCAAACATTTTGACACCGATGATTGAAAATTTTAGAGTTTATTGGAAATATATTCCATTTTTGTTTTCCGCGGCTATAATCATTGATCATACACTAAAGCTCGGTAAGTTGCAGGCGATCTAGGCGATGATGCAAGAATTGACGGGAGATCCATACCTTGACGAAGACAATCCGGACGCGGAATCGAAGATGGGGTTGCTTTACAAGGACTACGAGACGAAGCTTTACGAGGAGGCGGAGCAACAAGGAGATGCGGACAACAACCCGACGCCGCCCCCGACCAACGCACCCGATGCGCCCTATGTTTCGACGCATCGGGTGTTCTACAACCTCACTCAAATCGGAGGGCACGGAGGATCGACGGCGTTAGCGTGGTCGTCATGTCTAGCGCACAACAAAGTGAAGCAAGCAATAGTCCCGGAGTTCATCATCCCCGAAGAGCAACTCAACGAAGAATCAACGAGTACGGTGTCTTTTGCAACCTTCCACCTGCACCGTGTCCTCCCGAAGGCATCGACATACTTTAATGGTGGCACATAAATCGTCAGGAGTACCCGATTTTATCATTAGTCGTTTGGGACATTTTCATCATTCCGGTCTCCACGGATTTATCGGAGGTGTGTATCTCGTTGGCGGGACGGATGTTGGAGCCTCGACGCAAGTCAACGAAGTCGGCATTGATCGAAATCCTTATGCTTTCTAAGGATTGGATTTTGGTCGAAAAACAAAAACAAGATAATCAATTGATAGATGCCGAATTGTTAGACTACTTCAACGAGCTCAACTTGGTGTAATTGGTTTCTATATATTTGTACGTTTTATTTTGTATTTGCTCAATGATATTAATAAAATACCTTACGGCGCTCTTTCCTCGCCCGAGTCGCACTCTTTTGTGGGGCTCGGAGAGGCTTTAATGAGGCCTATTATTTCTCACATTATTTCTCACATAATTTTTACACTTATATTATTTAAAATTTGAAATTCAAACTCGTTAAAACAGTAAAGGCGTAAAAGTATAATTTGAAATTTGAAATTAAACTCGTTAAAACCGTAAAAATATTCAAGTTTACGTTTCAAAAATAATAAGGACTAAAACGCAATAAAAAAATCAAAAACTAAAAAAACAGGGACCCGGAGCCTGAGTAATCCACATCTGCCATTTGGCAGAGCCGGAGCACTCTGGCTCCGGTTAAATAAATAAATAATTGTAGGAGTCGGAGCTCGCTCCGGCTCCGGTTAAATAAATAAATAATTGTAGGAGTCGGAGCTCCGACTTTTCCTACATTCGCGGGACTAATTTATTGGCTACAAAGACCATATTATAGAGAGTCTAAAATTGTTGATCATGATAATCTTTGACTAAGCATTGAACAAAGACGCATTATTACAAAATACAATAGGAAATAAAGTTAACCGCAGTGTCACAATTATTTGAACAGGACACTTAGTTTAATTACTACTGTTAATTTTTATTTAACCAGACACGGTAATATACAGATATAATAAATATATATATATATATATATATATATGTACGAGAACTTGGACTGAGTTTAGTACCGTTAATTCTAATTCAATAGACACATGCATGAGAATTATTGAATTTAATTCGTACTGCTGTTCAATGGCTCTTTAAAAAAGCACCGATGATCAGTTTAGCCATTATAACTTTTAAACTATATTTATGATTGGAATTAGCTTCTATACGATGAATAGTTAATTCGACCAATTAATTACTGTATATATATATATGTATGTATATATATATATTCCTTTTCAAATTAAAAAAATGCATATAATAAAGAGTTATTGGCACTTATCACTCTAATACGATTTTTTATGATTTATAAATTTGGTCTTGAAATGGCCCAAATACCTTTATTTACGATTTTGATGTAGACTTGGTTCTTTAAACTTCAATTAACAGAAAATCTAACCTTTTTAATTTATAAATAAATAAGTATTTTAAAAGTTTAAGACATTTTTTTTAAGTATTGTTGTTTTTCACCAAATAATAATTTTAAAATATTTTTCAAAGGCCAAATTTATACCAAAACAGGAGTCATTTAAATTTAAATTCAAACTAAAATCATTAAAAAAAAAAGTGGTCGTTTTGTTATTTATGAATTTGATGGTCGGAATTCACACATCTCATAAAAAAAGGGGTAAAGCTATAATATAATATAATATAAAAATACTATACTAGTCTCCTTAATATGAAAAAATAAATCTATATATATTAAAAGGAAGAACTCGCGGTAGTGATGTGGCACAATAAAATCAAGGTATTGAGAAATACATTTTTCTTAGAAAGAACTACAAAATGGTGTGTACACAATGAAATTAAGTATTGAGAAATCTCTTTTTCTTAGAGTTTAGAATTATTTTTTTGATAAAAATCTTAATAATAATAAATTATCATTAAATTCCAATAGCAATTAGTTTTAAAAATTATTAAATTAATCATGAGAAGGTGAAGGGTATGAACTCTTTTTGTAACTCACTAGTAAACGTGAAATCAATTGATATGGCTTCTTGAAGGCACTTTTGAATAAGAATCTATTATTAATATAAAACAATTAAATTTGAATTAAGAAATATTAAGAAAAGACTCGTTGAATTGTCCTCTCTCTTTCTTATAAAACCGAATTATTATAATCAGTTGGTATTACATTTCTATCATGCACACTTAACTAATTATTATTTTATGCAAGCTGTTATCAATAAATTGATGTTTAACTTGATATTTGTTTGTTTTTGGTCTCTATTTTCTCTAAACTATAATTAAGGTTTTTTCTTCTAAAAAAGTCTTTGCCGACAAAATCGTTTTATAAAAACCTATCCTCGTGTATACATTGCATTGAACTTTATATATAACTTGTACGAATATGAGGAAAATGGTGCAAACTTAATGTATTTCTATCTGATTGTTTAACTTATATAAATATGAGAAATTATAATAGATCGCTACATTCCAAACGTTTCCATTGCAGTTTAACATGTCATTTATAAATTAAATAATTGGACTGTGACAATCTTCGGAAACTTTGCTTGCATTTTGTTAGAAAAGTTACGACCTTAATCCCCAAATCCGAAAACAAAAAAAGCAATGCGAATTAGAAATTGGCACCGAAAATTATAGTGGTTCACTCCTAATGTGGGAGGTAGGTCCAATTGCCGCTTGCAAGAATGATCCACTACAATCTTCACCGGAGTTTTTTAAATTAAACCCTCGAGCTCACACTCTCTTTTTCTCTTTTTTGTGCTACTCCCGCACTAATGGCGACTACAAGCATATAAGCGAATAACCTAGGGCAAAACTATAATGTATGAAAAGTCTAAAGTACCATCAGCTACATAACAACTTTGACAACTCTCTGCGGTCTTCGTAGAGTATCCGAGTAAATTAGGCTTTAGTACTTAACACGTTTTAATAGAACTAATAATTATAATTTTTCATCGTTTATAATTATAATTTGTTTTTGTTAAAGTAATTTAAGAAAACTGGCTCATTAACTTTGTGGATTTTTTAAAGTCATAATTCATATTGGAGGTATAAATAAATGAAAAATAATTCGAGTTAATTTTAAGGTATAATAGGCTCAAAATTATTATTTTGTCACTCGTTTGTGACGGAGAAGTATTGAGCTAAAAAAAGAACACACCGGATATAATTTCATGTACATGATTAATCTCTTAAGTTTACAAGACTTTGATTCTTGTTTTTTTTTTTCTTTTATTAATCTTAATTCTAACTTCTAACTACAACTGTAGTGTACGAAAATGAAATATAAATTAATATATATGTCTTATCTTATTTCTTTCCGAAATCGGAGGTATGTAATAGATTCATACAAGGCCAAGTGTACTAAAAAAGCTATCACACACACAAGACATAATAGATGAGTCACATTCACAATGGGCTGAATATATGACCCAAAGCAAATACCCAAGGGCCTGTAAGGTTCAAATAAGCCTTTCTCAACCTTTCGTATCCTGCCCCAAATGCATGTATAGCTTTATGTAGATTATTATTGAGTTTTGTCCTCTCACAATTTCAATATTTTCAAGTAAATGGGATTAAGTTGAATACTCTTATAAACCGAAACGTAACTAGAGGTGTCAATTGGGCCGCACCGACCCAGGCCCAGCCGCCCCAATTCGTAAAACAAGCGGGTTTTCCCCGCCTTAATTAGGGGTTTAATTTGGGCTCATCCACGTGGCAAAAATTGCAATGTCAACAACCCACGTTTGTCCACGTGACCAGAGTTAACAGGTTAGTTAACTGCGTCACGAGAATTGAGTGGTCAACGCCCCAAATACTACTTTGGGTACTTTTGCCACCACTTTTAGACATTGGGTACACGAGGGGTTCTTTGACCAAACTTTAGGTATTTTTGCCTTCATTAACCCTAGTTCTGTAATTCTTAAATTAAACAATTTTAACTTCATTGATCGATTTGAACATTTTTTAGTTTTAATTTTAGTTTCATAATGAAGTAATCAATTACAAAATTTTGCAATTTCAACTATAATTACATAATTTAGTAATGAATTTATTAATTCAAGAGTTTTAACCTGTTTTGGTTTCGGAAGCAAACCCGTATTGGTTTGTGAAAAGCCCACTAAATTTGACCCGCAAAGCCCAATAAACCTGACCCGTAAAAGCCTAATAAATTCAACTCGTAAAAGTCATCCCCTCCCGCCTAGTGACATTGTGGGTTAGGGTTCATGGGTCGGGGTGGGTCTTGATGGCTCTTTTAAAACCCGCCCCGCCCCGCACATTGAACGGGACGGGTCAAGCCCGCCTTTTTTAATATGTGGGCTTAACAGGTTGGGGGCCGGGCCACCCCGGTCCTCTTGACACTACTAAACGTAACTTATGAACATCATTAGTTAACATGATATATGCATATATTATTGATGAGTCGGTTTTATCCTGATAAATTGAATACTTTCACTTAGAGTTTTGTTTATCCAAGAGCCATTTAATGTGTTTCTTTTAGTGTTTTTGTTTGTTTTAGGAGTTACATGAGTGGATTGCAATTTTATTGAAGATCAAGATGAATAGAGTCATTTGGATGAAGTTTTACATGCCAAAAATCCGAAATTAAAAATCCCAGGCAGCAACTTGGTGCCGCGGCACAGATTTTCGGTGCCCCAGCAAGAAGCTCAGAATTCACGCGGTGCCCCAGCACAGCATTTCTCGTGCCCCAGTACCACAGTTTCGCGAATTAGGTTATTTTAAGCCTAATCTTAACCTAATGAGGAGGCTATATAAGGGGATCACAAAGGGGGATTAAGTGACGAATTTTGGGAGAGAAAAACATCACAAGAGGCTAGGAAACGCGGAGAACGCCATTGGAGATCGGGTTTTGCAAAGAAGAACGGTGGAGGTGAAGATCACTTCAGAGATTCTCTCCATTAGTATCATCTTCTTTGCTGAATTTATTTCTCTATTATGTATCTGTTTGTGATTTGTTTATGCTCTAGATTCGTCATGAGCTAAACCGTTCGTAGGATTGCAATCGAAACTCACATGTAGCTTGATTTGGATTATCATTTCTTAGATTAATGACAATTTCTTTAAGTTTGTTTATTCTATCCTTTTCTTCATGCTTTTGATTGCTTGATCACCAATTAAATTGATTTGGTAAACCCTAGGAACTTTGGGAAAAAGAAATTTGTGTTTAGCCGTAGATAGGATAACACATGATCTATGATGGAAATCTTGAGTTTATATAGGATAGGAATATACCTATGTAACATGTGTAACCCGTTAAGAATACATGCTTAATGAATCGTTCGTAATTTAATTCACATAGGAATATAGTGAGTTAGTTAAGAAAGATAACTCGAATTGAATATCGGAAGAGTTCTTTTTGATGCATTAGGGGTCTTGGTTAACAACTTGTAGCAATTTAATGATCGAAGGAATGATATGAAGAATCGGGTGAAGTGTTAAGGAATTATTGCGATCATATATTCCTCTATTTGTCCAAAACTTTCAATTTTTAGTTTTTAATTTTTAATTTTTCTTTAGTTATTTAATTGATTATATTTAAAATTTATTTTTTTAGATAAAATTAAGGTGACATAAAACTAGTAATTAGCAAAACTAATAGTAACAATTCTCCGTGGGATCGACTTTTCTTATCATTATATTACTTGTTTTCGATACGTATACTTGCGTAGAAAATTCACAACAAGTTTTTGGCGCCGTTGCCGGGGAATCGTTTACGTTATTTTTGGTAATATTAGTAAGGTTTTAATCTAAACGTTTGTTTGAGTTCTATTTTTCAGGTTATTAGGTACGTGCATGCGGAATAATAGGAGCGGGGAACTACTTCCTATTAATCTTGAAATTGAAAGGACGTGCCGAAGGAATATAAAAGAACGACAACAAGCTCGTAATCCATCACCGACAATGGCCGAACCAACCGAAGGCAACCATCAAAATATGACACTGAGAGATTATGCAGCTCCACAAATGGGAGTAATTCAAACAAGCATTGTGCGGCCACCTATTGAGGCGAACACATTCGAGCTCAAGCCGGCAATTCTTCTGATGATCCAGAACTCAGTGCAATTTGGCGGGTCGTTGAATGATGACCCAAATTCTCATATCACATTATTTTTGGAGATTTGCGACACCTTCAAATTCAATGGAGTTTCGTCTGACGCTATACGGTTGAGACTCTTCCCGTTTTCACTTCGTGACAAAGCTAAGAGTTGGTTGAACTCTCTACCAGCAGGATCTATCACTACTTGGAACGACTTGGCAAAGAAGTTCCTAGCAAAGTATTTCCCACCAGCGAAGACGGCCAGGATGAGAGGCGACATCACCTCTTTTGTTCAAGAAGACTCAGAATCTCTTTTCGAGGCGTGGGAAAGGTTCAAGGAATTGATTCGAAGATGCCCTCACCATGGAGTCCCAAAATGGCTACAAATTCAGTCTTTTTACAATGGACTGAATGGACAGTTGAAAGGAAACATTGATGCAGCTGCAAGAGGCGCGCTTATGACGAAGACCATCGACGATGCCTATGAGTTACTGGAAGACATGGCAGAGAATAACTACCAGTGGCCGACAGAACGAGGAATGCAGAAGAAAGCAGCCGGCGTTTATGAAATCGATGCCGTGACAGCGTTAGCAGCTCAAGTGGAGCTTCTATCTAAAAAAATCGATACACTCGGAGTTAATGCTGTCTACAGCCCTCAAGCTACTTGTGAAATCTGTGGTAGAAATCACAGCACTGACCAATGCTCCATCAGCCAAGAGTCGGTGCAATACGTCAGCAACATGAACAGACGGTCAAACCAACAGAACTCCAACTTCTACAATCCGGGCTGGAGAAACCATCCAAATTTCTCGTGGGGTAACAACCAAGGATCTTCTTCAGCACATACAGCTCCACCCGGATTTCCTCAACAAGCACCTCAACAAGTCAGAAAGCCAAACCTCGAGGAGTTGATGACTCAAATGGCCTCGAACACAAATCAGTTCATCATAGAAGCAAAGACCCAACTTCAGAGTCACTCGGCATCACTTCGCAATTTGGAGATGCAAGTTGGTCAATTAGCTAATTCCATGAATAATAGGCCACAAGGGAACTTACCCAGCAACACGGAGACTAACCCCAAGGGCGAGGGTAAAGAGCAATGCAAAGCAATTTTCTTGCGAAGCGGAAAAGAACTCAACGAAGCACCCAAGCAACCCAAGGTGAACCCTTCTCTCAACAAAACCGATGCGACTCCCGATGATGAGCACGCCAAGCCACCAATCGAAGAACCTCAGGAGTTAGAATTAAAACCTCTTCCTAACCATCTAAGGTACGTTTTTCTTGGTAACTCATGTACTTTACCGGTTATTATTTCTTCGTCTCTTTCTAATGAACAGGAAGAAAAGTTATTGAGAATCTTGAGAGAGAATAAACAAGCATTGGGATGGCCGATCGCGGATATCAAGGGAATAAGCCCGTCTATTTGCATGTACACAATTTACCAAGAAGAGCTCCTTCTCCAAATTGCAGCCCAACTTCGACCCGAGGTACATAGACATTCTCCACCACCATTTTTTTTTTCAGATCCACCTAACCAACAAGATGATGGCGAGGGTGACAATGCATTAAACAAGTGAAAGTGGAGACACCGAGGTAATTGTTTGTTAACCCTTGTTAATAATTAGAACATTGGGGACCAATGTAGATCTTAAGTTTGGGGGTAGGAAACATTATTTCGTTTGTATTTGTGTTTTATTTTGCTTTTATTTTTTTAGTGTTGGATATTTTGTTAGATCTAAGTAATAATTCGATGTGACCCTACATGCTTGCTCGCTATATTTGTTTTAGGGAAGTGAAAAATGTCCATGTTTGTAAGCTTTGTGATTCTATTGTTTTGCTCGGCCTTGGTTTTTCCTGAACATGTTGAGTACAAAATTTTGAATTATGAGGACATTTTGTTACTGTGCGAAAGTCGATATGAACCATGAATTTTTTTTTATCCGGTTAGAAATCTAGAACTTGTTTAATTGACTTTCGAGGCGGAATAAAGAACATTGTAGCACTAGGGAAATGAATTAGGCCATCGTTGAACCATTTTTAGCCTTTTCAAACCATCCTTAACATATAAATATCCATCATGCCGTTTTGAACCCAATCACTTGACAAACTTTGAATCCCACAATCATTTATCTCCCACAAATTTTGCTTCTCAAGTATTTTGATCATTCCACTGCTTATCATATGAGCGATATCGGGAGGAAAGTCATAGAGAGTTTCGTCGGACATGCGAGAGTTTAACGATTTTTGGTTGTGATTCTACACTATGTGTCGGGTGTAAGTTTTTATTTTATTATGTTATTTTGTTTACTTTAGTTCAAAAAAAAAACAAAAAACAAAAAAACAAAAAAACAAAAACAAAAAAAGAAAAAAGAAAGAAAAAAAGAAAAAAGAAAGAAAAAAAGAAGAATTACGAGAAATAAACATGGAAAGACAAGGTCACACGTGCTTCACCACGAGGAGGTTTGGAGAAAGACGATGAATAGAGCCCTATGTAGAGGCCTGGAATGATCACTTGGTGAGAGTAATTGAGTCATAATCACTTCCAATCATATCCTTTACTCAATTACCCATATTCACATCCACACTCACCCTTGACCTATTCCTACACTTCAAGCCTTCAAAGCCCTAATAATCTTTGGTGTTGCATTGTCAAAATTAGTGGAGAAAGATCATGAAAAACGAGCCTATGGAATTCAAAACTATGATCTAACATGCTTTGTGGTAAATGGAAACTCATCACGGTAGCAAGTGTCCAAAAATGAGAAATAAGAACGAATACAAGTTTGGGGGGGACCAAGGCAGGTAAGGCAATAATTGAGCCGAAATTGCGAACAAGTGACATTTTGAATTTCCTGTGATAAATATAGTTTTTAAGCATGTATTGGTCATAAATAATTTATACTCACGATCGATTTTTATTTATTTATTTATTTTAAGTTTTTAGGTTTGGGTGTTTTCTTTAGGTTTAGTATTTCTTTTTGTTTTCTCGAGGACGAACAAACGATAAGTTTGGGGGTATTTGATGAGTCGGTTTTATACCGATAAATTGAATACTTTCACTTAGAGTTTTGTTTATCCAAGAGCCATTTAATGTGTTTCTTTTAGTGTTTTTGTTTGTTTTAGGAGTTAGATGAGTGGATTGCAATTTTATTGAAGATCAAGATGAATAGAGTCATTTGGATGAAGTTTTACATGCCAAAAATCCGAAATTAAAAATCCCAGGCAGCAACTTGGTGCCACGGCACAGATTTTCGGTGCCCCAGCAAGAAGCTCAGAATTCACGCGGTGCCCCAGCACAGCATTTCTCGTGCCCCAGCACCACAGTTTCACGAATTAGGTTATTTTAAGCCTAATCTTAACCTAATGAGGAGGCTATATAAGGGGATCACAAAGGGGGATTAAGTGACGAATTTTGGGAGAGAAAAACATCACAAGTGGCTAGGAAACGCGGAGAACGCCATTGGAGATCGGGTTTTGCGAAGAAGAACGGTGGAGGCGAAGATCACTTCAGAGATTCTCTCCATTAGTATCATCTTCTTTGCTAAATTTCTTTCTCTATTATGTATCTCTTTGTGATTTGTTTATGCTCTAGATTCGTCATGAGCTAAACCGTTCGTAGGATGGCAATCGAAACTTACATGTAGCTTGATTTGTATTATCGTTTCTTAGATTAATGACAATTGCTTTAAGTTTGTTTATTCTATCCTTTTCTTCATGCTTTTGATTGCTTGATCACCAGTTAAATTGATTTGGTAAACCCTAGGAACTTTGGAAAAAAGAAATTTGTGTTTAGCCGTAGATAGGATAACACATGATCTATGATGGAAATCTTGAGTTTATATAGGATAGGAATATACCTATGTAACATGTGTAACCCGTTAAGAACACATGCTTAATGAATCGTTCGTAATTTAATTCACATAGGAATATAGTGAGTGAGTTAAGAAAGATAACTCGAATTGAATATCGGAAGAGTTCTTTTTGACGCATTACGGGTCTTGGTTAACAACTTGTAGCAATTTAATGATCGAAGGAATGATATGAAGAATCGGGTGAAGTGTTGAGGAATGATTACGATCCTATATTCCTCTATTTGTCCAAAACTTTCAATCTTTAGTTTTTAATTTTTCTTTAGTTATTTAATTGATTATATTTAAAATTTATTTGTTTAGATAAAATTAAGGTGACATAAAACTAGTAATTAGCAAAATTAATAGTAACAATTCTCCGTAGGATCGACTTTTCTTATCATTATATTACTTGTTTTCGATACGTATACTTGCGTACAAAATTCACAACAATTATTCTCATTGATTATTTTGAAATAATTTTGGGAAAGATATATTAAGCAAACGATTATAAGCATATAATTATACCGAGGATCTGCAATACAAACTATGGGTGTGTTTGTTTACATTAAGATCCAGACGTCTGAATCTGAATGCACATATGAATAATAAGATGTGACATCGAATGAGAGATAATAAAGTCTGTTTGTTTTTTAAGATTTGAATATAGATCTGAATGTATTTTTAATTATTATTTTTATATAATACGGAATAAAAAAATAATCAAATTTATTATAAATTTGGATAATACTTATCATAATATAAATATTTAAGATTATACTAAATATTATAAATTATAAAATATTTCTCATAGTATTATTCTCTTAAAATAATCAAAATATTTACGATATTATTCATTGCATTAAATAACATTATACCTAAATTTTAATTAATTTTTATTTTATGAAAAGATAATTAGTATAAATTATTTTATTATGAAAATAATTCACTAATTAGATAAATTATTTTGTAAAAGTGTATTCGTAAAGAAAAATTTGCGATAAATTAATTTGATAATTTAGTTAATTATATAATTCATAAATGAAGTATTATTTTTAATTTCATAAATTTTTTTAAAACAAAATTCAAATTTCATTTTTTTTAAATCATCAAAATCATATCTTCCCACTTGTCATTGGATTCCTCTCGTCGCAAGTTTTCCAATGATATATTATATGAGTCAATCCGATGCTCGGAAAAAAATTGCGGAGTTTTGAACTTTTAATGAGGAGAGAGAAAAATCTATTAAAAATAAATTATAAATTAACCAAACACTAGGTGAGGAGTGGTGAAAAAGAAGATTACATGTCAATAATTAAAGAGAAGAGAGAGAAATAAATATGTTAATGGTATTCAGACTTGGTTTTATATCTTACCGAATAAGAGGTCATTCAAACCTATTAAGAACTTTTTTTTAAATGCATTTAATATACCTAGATCTGATTCATTAAGATTCAGATGTCTATTAAATATAAACAAACACACTCTATATTTGCAAAAACAAAAAACAAGGTCATAGCCGAAACCAACTTCACTCACTAAAATAACTCTTAATTGTTTTCTATGAAAGCCTCTAATTTTGTCGGTTTTCTTTTAATCCTTAAATCACATGAATTACTAATTGTTTTTGTTACGGGTAATTCCCGGGATTGATTTAAAAATAAATTAATAAAAGAAAAATTATTAAATTAATTTTTCTTTTAATTAATTAAGTCAATTTTAATCCAAAACACCCTCTGGAGGCCCGTTTTCGTAAAATAAAGTGTCTAGATATTCCTAAAAATATCAAGATACTAAAAAACGACATAAAATTTGTGAAAAACGGACACGGGACGAGTTCGGGAGCGAAAAAACATTTCGGAAGCACCTTGGGGGGCCCACAGGCCCACATGTGCGCCAGAGATGACGTCAGCCTGCCCACGTCATCAGGGCACACAACCCTTCACTCGCGCGAGTGAACTGATGCAGCCCCACAAATCGCGCGCGTGAGGGCGCGTGGAGCATCCGATCGACGATCCGACGGCAGCGATGGCTTCCTCTCGTCCTGAGGATCAATTTGCATATATAATTTGCCCCAAGGGCTTCCCGAAATAAATTTTAATTGCACCGGAGCCCCTGAATCTAGTTATAAATAGAAGCTCAGTTCAGTTAAATGGTAACTCAGTCGAACTCACCGGAATTCACTCGAATTCTCTCGAGCTTCTCTCTACCCTCTATAAATTGGCCTCCCCCTCAAATATTCCACTAATGTTGAGCGTCGGAGGTGAATCAGGGGTTAACCCCCCCTGTTTCCCTTGACCTTGGGTATTCTTTTGCCAGGTCCAGAAATTGAGAGAAAGCGGAGGTCTCGGAGGAATTCCTACACGGTTACGGTCCCACTTGATAGGTTCTGTTCTACGCGGTGTTCGGTCTATCTCGCGGTCCATTACGTGACTGTGCGGATAGCTCGGGGACACGTATCAGAACCCACAATTCAGGTCACGGGTCCAGACCTGAGGAAATTTCTCTAATAGATCAACCTGAGGGGAACCCCTGGAGAAAATCCCGGGACGATTGACGACCCCGCCTGTCCTAATCCTAGCTCTGTGCGGAACCCGTTCTGTCTCCCAATCCATATCTTTTATAGATATCGCGACTTTGTGGACAGTCTGTAGAACCCAGACTAGGATCGACTTCACAGGCCGAGGGTCCATTCTCCTAAGATTCACTGTTGGATCAAACACACTCTCCCGTTCGTGGGAACCCGATCCTGTGAGGAGCCCGAACCTGTAACCCGGGCCTAGTCCATTCCTGGCCTTGAGGTAACAGGTAGTGCGTATCCCCGGATCACCGGATAACGAACGGCGAACGATACGTTTCGATCTCAGTGCCATGAACTTTGCTCGGAATCCGTATCACCCACATCGAGAGAGGGAAACAATCTGTTATCCCCGCAATAGAGCCAACAAGCCCAACACAAGCCCACCAAAAGTCAGCAAAATGACATTGGGCCCGGCCCAACACCAGCAATTGGGTCGCTACAGTGTTTGATCCAAAAAATGGCATCAACGGTTTTCAAAAAGGAATATCGCGTCATCATGTTGAGACGCCAAACTTCTAATATTATTATGTGTAATAGTGTATCAAAAATTTGATTAGTTTCCCATTCGTGTAAACGTCTAAGAAAGTATCAATATCAATACTATGAACAAAATAACCAAGTAAGCTTGGCCTAGTGGTAACTCTACTACAACTCTTTTCAAGAGGTCATGGTTTCAAACCCTCCCATGGGACTCAATTGAGTGCCCCCTTTATATATTTGTAAATTTGGCCAATAGTGCCACCTGTTCTTACACTGAAATATATTTAGTCATGCGAGATGCATTGTAACCTTGGCCGATAGCGCCACCCGATTAAAAAAAAAAATACTATGAACAAAATCAAATATCGAATCAAAGTATTATTTTTCTTCAATATCTTGAATACGACTTGATAGTTATTACTTTTGCTTCTTTG
Source organism: Parietaria judaica (assembly GCA_954871525.1). Taxonomy (NCBI): domain Eukaryota; kingdom Viridiplantae; phylum Streptophyta; class Magnoliopsida; order Rosales; family Urticaceae; genus Parietaria; species Parietaria judaica. The sequence continues at coordinate 15,602,278 of OX940869.1, forward strand.
TTAATTGTTATGTTTCCAATTTAACTAAGAAACACAAGCCATGAAAAATATCAAGTTTATGTCACCACAAAATAAAAAATATTAGGTATTTATGATGTTATTGACCCTTATAATTATTTGAAACTAACCAAATATATGCAAATAGTTAAAAAGAAAATAGACTACACAAAAGAGAAACTAATTAATTATATTGGTCATGCTAGATACACTATACGGTAATTTCCAAGGAACCGGAGGATTGGTTCCCGTGGAGGGTGGCCGACCTCATTGTGGATGGGAAGTGGGACCGGGACCTCGTCGCTACCATGTTTATACATTACGACGCGGAGGCGATTTTGAAGATTCCATTAGGGGAAATGAGATTTCATGACTGGGGAAATGAAACTTCATGACCGGGGTACCGGCTTGCGAGGTCGGAGGTTCGTGTAGGTCCTTCCTCATCGTCTTCCACGGACCCTTGATGGTGGAAGAAACTTTAGGGGCTTCAAATTCCCCCCAAAGTCAAGCACTTGGTGTGACGGGCGTGGTTCGAGGCGCTTACGGCGTACGGAACGCTTTGTAGGTTTTGCGGAGCTTTGCCGGAGGACACCCTCCACGCCAGGCCCGGCCCGAGGCCTGGGCGACTTGGGCAATGGCCCAAGTCCCACTACCTATATAACTATTTGACTATAAAATAAAGGCCCCGAAAGCCCACAAAATAATTGGATAACTATACGATGAAGTCAACTTTAAAAGCCATGAATTGTAATTAATAATAACCCTGAATTGCAAGTATTTGAGGCCTTTATACCAAAAAGTGGCCCCACTTCAAGAGAAAAAAAACACTTATATTAGTGACTAGTGTCTAGTATGGCTCATTATTTTCTTTTTCTTTTCCCTTTCCCTTTCCCTCGTTTCTTTTCCTCATTGTCTCAGTTCTTTGTTTAGTAATACAGTTGGATCAATGTAGCACCATACTGCTTAGTGCTTACTTATCAATAGTACATGCTAATTTTATATAATTATTTATCTTTCTTGAATAATATTATTTTTAAATATATATTAATTCTGTTGATTAATTGTCAATACAATTTAACTAAAAAGAACAAAAATTTAAAACGCCAATTTTTGTTTTGTTTTTAATATTTAATTTAATAATTATTTATTTAAGAAAAATATTATATATCTTTTTTCTTAAATTTTTTTGCTATAATTAATTTTTTCATCGAATATTTTTTATTAGATATATAAATATCAAAATCAAATAAAGCCTCGTTTTGAATTCTCGCCCAAGGCCCCTAAAATGATTAGGCCGGCCCTGCTCCACGCGGTGTGGGGTTGTGATAGGGCCCAAGCAATTTGGTGCTGCTCGTGCTTGAGCCGTTGCGTGGAGAAGACGAGCCCGGCCCCTTTTAGAGAGGTTTGCATCCGGACCTCCGAAATCCTCTCGCTATCGGACTTGGAGTTTTTTAGCGGGATAATTTGGGCGGCGTGGTCCGATCGAAACTTGCGACTCTGAACTACTCCAAATCGCCAGAGGCTTGGATTGACGAAGTTACTATTGGGTATATTTTCTATATATAATGACAATGAGAAACAAATTAAAGCAAAAACAGTAGCAACTAGAATTATTAATACATATCTTTGTATTCTTGGATTGACGAGCACCGGCTTGTCGCTATGATCCGGAAATTGTTCATGATATCCTGTAAAAAGAGAAAACCGTTAGGGATTCCCGAGACGCGTTGGACGCTCTCCTTAAAGCTTGATTCGCCTCCTTCACGTGCTTGAGGTTCATTAGGCGATAGCTTCCCAGGATATAACAGGATAACCGAGAACTCCGTAGCACTTCGAAGTTCACCGGCGAACTGAAACTTCTTGAACTCCGTTACCGAAAGACTCACGACATAAAACGATGGGAAGCATGAAAAATTGAATTTGCGGAGTGAAAAACCGGGAAGCAAACTCATAGTTTCTAGAGAGATTTTCGAAGGACATTTTGCAATGGTGTGTCGAAAGGGTCGAGTTCACCGTCAAATTTATAGACGCCGTGGAGAGACAAAGAATTGAATCATAATCAATTCCGAAACGTTTATCATAAATTGCAATTAAAATGAAACGTAATAAATTGAATTCAATATTCATAACGGACATAATCAATATGACCGTTTTACGTAACGTTCACACGTCGGAACATATCCCGGTAATTGGATAGAGCGTTCGTCTCGAGTATTTGACATTTCGACTGAGTCGACGCTATCTCAATTTTATTTAACTGCAATTATTGCCAACAATCCCCCACATAAATAAAATTGACAGATCACTCTTGACAACACCTGACTCAGGTAACAGAGTTCGGCAGTCAAATCCTGCATAGGATAGGTAGGTGTAACCCTTTGAACCTTCCCTTGTGAAAATATATTTCCTTACTGGTGATCAGTAGACGCGATGTCTTTGAACTGTTCGACCGTTTGTGTTGTTAGGTATATTGCCCTTAAACAATGTTTTATTTACCCATTGTAAAAGTTTATGACGTCACTCTTAATAAAGAAGGCACTTATTATGATAATCTTTTTTTATAGTTCTTTATGTATAATCGAATGTTTATCCATAGTTCATAATGGAATGCAATTGTAATCTATCAATCATACAAGAGTCAATGTGAGGAAGAATTGATAGATGCAATAAATGAACTTAAATGTATCTGTGACTTAAGTAAGCGGGTGGGAGCCTCTTAATTGATAAAGTCATTTATACGACTAAATGGAGAAAATCCCATTCTGGATAGATATGTGTGTCATATCCATTAAGTGTATTAAGTACGAAGTGTCTTTGTACTGGATAGGACTTGACTAAGTTCTGAAAGTTGCTCAACTAAGACCGTCACTGACAACTTTGAACTAAGTCGTAAAAGATGATCAAATGGTAATTAATCTAAATCCTGAAGTGATCTTGAACCCTGACTGTTAGCTTGATTGTTCTTTGATTTTCTAGTTAAAGAACACAACATAACACTGTTCCCAAAGCCGCTATATTGGGAACATGATAGTCGACAGGGAAGGGTAGCTCGATTACTGATATGGATATCACATAGCTTTTTACTAAGTCAAGATGATTCCCGGAATTGTCAATCGTGAGAAGTAGTACGGGACTCATGCGCAGCTTACGTCTCGAAATCGTAAGTGAGTCGTCTACAATACCACCGATGGAATTCATGAAGTAAAGCACTAAGGGGCTAAACGGTAAAACGCCTGCTCAAGTGTGAATCATCAAGTGAAAGATTAATCACTGGAATTTGATTATATCACTGGACACCTTAAGATATAAGGAATATATTATTCGTATCACTAAAGAGTACAGCTTTGGGTTTTTAGTGGAGTAACACCGGAGTTAACGGATTAATCCGTTGGAGCTTAAGTGATGTGGGTTTATGGTCCTTAGGATAGCTCTGTAAAAGACCAATCGTACAATTAGAATATTTGTTACTCTAATTTATGATAGAAAAATTGAAACTGAAGCTTGTGTCAAGTTTTGGAAAGTTTAAAAAGTTGCGGCAAAAGTACCTAAAGTTTTGCCAAAGAAATAGCTGATCGGAAAAAGTCAAAAATGGAATAAATTGTCAACATAAATGTTGTAGTAAATTTAATTCTAAGAGTTTTTTCTTCTATGATTTTATGTGTAAAATCTACAGAGAAAAAGATATGAATTATATATCATAACAAAAGGTTATGTTAATTCATGAGAATTACTTAAAGATAAAATTAATAGGCTAGGTCCATTGGGTTTAATCATAGCTAATAGTAAGAGTGGAAATTCGACCAAGCCTTGGTGGATAAGCCCACTAGGTATTTTCCTTATCATATTTTAATAAAAGATTAATTATGTTAATTATCATGATAAATATATAAGGCAAGATTTTGAATCATGGAAATTACCAAGTTTGGTTACCAAGCAAGAGTTGGCGATTTCAAGCATGAATGAAATCGAAATTTATATGTTATGATAATTTGTGATACTAATTAATTATATACAAATATGGTATTAATCTAAATTAAATAAGTAAGAATCATATCATGAATATTAATTATGCATGAATCATAAGAACTTGATTTGCAAGTTTTAAATAAAGATTTATAATGCATGAGAATTAATATTGATTGATTCATGACATTATTTAATTGATAGGTTAATAAATCATGTGTCACCTAATTTGATTTAATTGGAATTAATTTGTGATTAAAAATAATGTTAGAAATCGACAACACCTATTCATGGAATGGGATTGGATTTCTTGGTATTTATTTTAATTAAAGAAAATGTATTCCCTTGATTAAATTATGATGAAATCGAATTTTACCTATATGGTAGGTATTTGATTTTCATGATACATATTTAAATCATATGAAATTAAATCTTAGGTATTTCAATCATCATAATTTCGAACTCCTATCTAAATGGGAAGGTTGGAATTGATTCTTGATTGATTTATGATTAACACTAATTAGGGTTGATTGATTTGTAATTGACACTAATTAAGGTTAATTGATTTATCTAAAATTGGAAGTTATGTGTGCATGCCTTTTACTATAAATACAAGGCTTAAGCATCACATTTCCAACACCACTCTCACAAGCAAAAGTCAAGCTCTCTCTCTCAAAGAAGCTCTCGAATTCTCTCTCTCTAGAAATCGGCTAGGCTAGAAGCAACGAAGTTCCGTCAAACGAAGCCCACGCTTTGTGTACGAGGAAGTTCTAGAGAATATCCCGGAAGGCTTTGGGAGTTTCCTTGTCGTTTTAGAAGTCGTGCGGAAGCTCTGCTCAACCTCCCTAGACGCATTCTCAAAGGCCGGTGGAAGCTCTTCCCAAATTCAGAAAGCGCAGTGGAAGTCATCGTGAGAAATAGGTACGGCCTTATGCATTGGGTAAATAAATGCAAAACCATTTTACTGCTTTATTTATTTCCTTGACTAGAATTAATAATTACGTGTTTGAATAAATAACTAATGACTTAACCGATCGAATCTCTGTTATCTTGGTGCTCGATTCTAGAAAAGGAAGTATCTTCGGAAAGTGTAAAATGGGTCTTTCCGTGTAAAACAAATTTTTTACAGGTTACCCCGATGGATCGAGGGCCCATCCCGAAATATGACGGAGGGGATATTAAATATTTTCCCCAATATGTGTAAGTGAGAATATACCTCACACAAAATTCTCCTTATACAGATTCAGTTCTCACTATTGTGTTCGTTCATGGTCATGAACACCATCTGGTTCTGCGAGGGTTTACGGAACTTGCGCCCTTTACAATTCCGATGAAACGACCCCACTTCACTCTAACATAGGTGATCTTACTAAAAGCAAATTATATGCTCCGCTCGGTTATCATTTACCGACGTGTAAGAATCATTAAAAGCTTTAATAAGCTTATCCTTTAACCGTACATATATCACTGTTTTTCATCGTAGGAATGGACTAGGGTGTAACCTTCACAGTGATGCGTTAAATTCTTACAGTTAGGTTGTCCCATTGAACCTAGTTCTTGGGATCTCCAGTCAGCTAGGTTGGGTTTCCACTGTAAACTTAATTTTTCAATGGGCTTAAGTCACATTCCCTTTGATGATTTCACAACCAACTCTCACTTATACCCTTTTGGGTAGTGGATATACAACACTATCATTTGATTCACGTGATCAATTATGATAATTTTCTTTGAGAGTAGTTGTCTAACAACATTGTATCTACGACATATATGTCTAGACTTGCATACTAAGTTTCATAGACGATGCAAATTATAGACGCGATTTTTTTTTCATCTCAAAATATCTTCCAAATATTTTCTTATTCATTTGGCTTTATTGCCACATTTGTCTAAGACAATGTAAAAGATTTCATTTTAAATCTCTTTACGTACGTTTATTTGGAAGCTTTCTACGTGTGGTTCGAATCATACTCCAAAGAGTTATTTCTAATTTAGTTACAAACATATAGTACATAGATGCAATCTATGGTCCTCAGACCCATATACATCGACTTAATGTGAAGCGATTAATCTCTTTAAACGCCCCCACATTTTTCAGGTATTAATAGGAATTCATGGTTCACAAACCTTTGAACTTCTCTATTTTATCTCGTGATAAATAGAGTTCGACATTGTCGCCATAAATATATTATGCACATGTATGTACGTCATTTTAGCGCTTCTAGCCTCTTTGACAGATCAAATGACATCTTAAAATTGAAATCACAATTTCAATTAAACATACAAGTACCTTGACGATAATCAAGTGTACTTCAACAAAATATAAATTGTCGCAAAATCTCCGTGTACATATTTTTCTATAATTTTGAAACTACAAAAATTTTCTCAAGAAATAATTAACATTTTCCAAAGAAAATATTCAATCACTTCTCCCAAATAATTCTCTTATAATTTTGAAAATTACAACCTTAGAATTAAAATCACAATTTCAATTCAATGATTCACGTCTTAATACCTCGATCAATAATCGGGTGTACTACGTGAACATAATTATTTTTCCATAAAAATAATTTCTCACTTTGTTGCTTTTTCAAACAAACTATATACCCACTGCATATACTTATACGCCAGCAAATATTTTTCCAATTATTGCTTTCATTCTTAAGTAGCATAATTTCTCTTCTAGAACTATTTTTGATGCAAGGTGATCGGAACTCACGACATATGACCACAATATAAAACATATGAATATTAACAGAGAAACAATAATGCAATGAGACTATTCATAAACTTGAAAATTTTCACAGCCCATAAATTTATATGCATCAAAATATATATATCCACCAACATGACTCTAATTTTAAGCACTTGCCTTACGTTTTCCACCAATCTAACATGTACATAAGAGTAATTCAATTTCAGCGCATAAATGAGAAATAATAGCTCAAATGATAATAATAACTCACCGTGACAAAATCGAGCATTATTTTGGCACTATTTTATTAGCCACCGCCCACCAATAAATCTCCATGGATTGCTCAAGCAATAATAGTCAACATCCTTTGTGTATCAGCTAAGATCTTCAATAAACGTTATTCTCAAAAAACTGTTAAACTCTTAAATATATAATAATATTGCATAATGATAGCAATCAATATTATTTTTTTTAGGGGAAATGTGATGCTTTGTATATTAATCCGAGGGAATAAAATCCCTACTAGCGACGCTTACAAGCCAAATCGGACAATTAAGACACCAAGAATCCGTTGACAATTCGTGAAGACGTTTCTTCGCTAAAACATTAGCAACTTCATTACATTCTCGCGGGATCCACCGGCATTCGCCGGAGACGCCCACCTCTAACACTGCCTTCTTTATATCTTCCACTATTGGCCCTTGAATACCTCTGCAAGAGCTGCCATTGACGAGCTGCGTTGCCCGAAGACAGTCGGACTCGACAGCCTCCAGCCCCTGTTTTGCGCAAAATACAGCCCCCGTTTGATCGCCAAACACTCACCGGTCAGTGCCGAGTCCACCCGTTCAAAACCAGTGGCCTGGACGCCCAAAATTGTCCCCCGATGATCTCGAACCACAGCTCCCGTCGCTCTGCGTCCCGAATCTGCATCCCAGGCAGCGTCTACACTCAACGTTAACCCTCCATTCTCCGCTCCGGTCCACCGAGTCGGTATCTCAAACCTGTCCACAGTCGGCAGCCCCGAACTTTGGGTATTTTTCTTGTAGTCCGTGAGCCAACCCGCCACCTCGCTAACCCACGATTCCGGTGGTTTGGTTTTGTTTTCAAAGAGTCGCATATTGCGATCCGACCATGACGCCCATAATAACCCACAAAAGAATTCGAAGTCCGGGAGGGAGAGGGTCTCAGAGGCTCGGAAGCATAGCTCCCAGAATGAGATTTCTCCGGTCTTCTCGCTCCAACGTTGTAACAATGAAGAGCTCCAAACAGCGCTAGCCCTTTCGCATCCCAATATGGTGTGGAGAGCATCTTCCGGGGAGTTCCCACAAAAGCTACAAAATGGCAAGCAATCCACTTTTCGTCTCCGGAGAGCCCCAAAGGTCGGGAGGGCTTCGAACCAAGCGCGACACACGAAATGCTTGAATTTAGGCGGGATTTGGAGTCCCCATAATTTCCTCCACCAACACAGTTCAAGACTGGTCGATCCGGATGGACCCCCGCTAGAATCTGTTCTTGCGAGCCGGTATCCCGATCTCACGGAGTAGAGACCGTCATCCTCAAAGTGCTAAGAAAGTCAGTCTTGTCTACTCTCCGCTCCCAACGGTATTCTCAAGATTGCCTCGGCGTCATAAGGGGACATCAAGGCTTCCACGAGATCTCGCTTCCATTCCCCGTTGGAAATAAAATCGGCTACTCTCCATGGGTATCTGTCATCCGGTTGTTCCGAAAACACCTTAAAAGCCCCGGCTCTTGGGATCCACGGGTGGTCGAAAGCCCTAAAATTCCCTTCCCCCACTTGCCACCTAAGACCTCGACTAACCAAGTCCCGCCCCCAGCAGAGGCTTTTACAAAGAAACGAGAAGTGGCCTTCGCTTTCCAACTCTAAGATCGACGAGTTCGGGAAATACATTGCCTTGAGGACACGTGCTAATAAGCATTCCGGGCTTTGGATAATACGCCACGTGAGACGACCAAGGAGAGCACGATTAAAGTCTCCAAGGTCTTTAAACCCGAGACCGCCTTCCGCTTTTGGTTAAGCAATAAAGTCCCATCGTTTCCAATGGATCTTGCGTTTATCCTATGTCCCCCCCCCCCACCAAAACCGCGCAGTGATCCCATGGAGATCCTTTATAGTTTTAACCGGGAACCAAAAAAGGCTCATAAGGTACGTCGGGATAGCTTGAACCACCGATTTGACTAAGACTTCTCTTCCCCCCGCCGAGAAGAGCTTAGCTTTCCACGCGCTAAGATGCTTTCGGAACCGGAACGTGACTTTGCTAAAGACCGTTCCCTTGTTCCTTCCTACATGGACCGGGAATCCAAGATAGGATTCGAGCTCACGCACACCTCGGATATTAAGTGTTGGACATATGTGTCCTTAAACAAGATATTTTATCCATTTGTAAAAGATTATGACAAGTCGTTGAATAAAGATGATACTTATTATGATAATCTTATTATAGTTTCTGGTAGAGTAAAATAGAATGTTTGATCCTTAGTTCATAAAGGATGCAATTATGAATTATTATCACAACAGAGTCAATGTGAAGAAGAATTAATAATCATAATAAATGAAAATGTCCGTGACCTGATTAACTGGGTGGGAGCCCATTAATCGTATAAGGTCATTAATGTAACTAAGTGACAATCCTATTCTGGATTTTGTGTGTGTCACACTCACTAGAAGTGCATTAAGTATGAAGTGTCTTCATACTGGACTAGACCTGACTTAAACTCCGGAAGTTATCATATAAGACCGTCACTGATAACTTGGAGTTGAGTCACTAGTAGATGATCAAATGGATATTCGATCTAAGTCCTGAGTGATCTTGAGTCCAAGCTGCTGGCTTGATTGTTCTTTGATTTAACCGTTAAAGAACACGAAATATTACCGCTGTTCCCAACACTATTATTTTGGGAACATGATAGTCAGCAGTAAGGGTAGCTTGGTCATAGACATGGGCATCACACAGCTCTCTTCAGAGTGATGATGATTCCCTTGATTGTCGGTGGTGAGAAGTGAGAGGTACCCGTGCGCAACTTATGAATCGAAACCATAAGTGGGTTGCTCATAATATTACTGACTGAGTCAAGGATGAAAATGCAATGAGGGGCATAACGGTAGAAACCGCCTGCTCGTATGTGGATTATCAAGTGAAAGATCAATAACCCGAATTTGATTGTATCAATGGATACCCTGCTGTTATAAAGGGAATAATATATACCGTATCACTAAAGAGTGCAGCCTCAGGTCTATAGTGGAATCACTTCGAGGTTTGACGAACAACTAGCAGTTCGTTGGAGCTTAAGTGATACGGGTCCATGGTCCCCAGGATAGCTCCGTAACGGATGATACGTACATGATTAAAATACATTCTGGATAATGTTTAATCATTTGGCTTGACTTATAAAACTGAAAGGTCTGTGGCAGACGTTAGATAGTTTTATCGTTAGCGTGGCAAAAGTACCATATTTTTGTACACGAAATTAACTGATAAAAAAAGTTAGAATTTATATTTTCTATCAGCACCATGTTGCTGGAAATTAAATTCTAAGCAACTTTGCTTTTTGAACCGAGTCATTTCGACTTACGGTTAGTGATTTATGGATTTTCTAAGTTTATGATCGGTTCGATAAACTTTGAATTTAAATCACATGTCACGAATTTAAATGATGGTGTGGCACCATGACATTTTAATGTGTGATATTGAGATCAGGAAATATTAATATAATTTAATTATTTGGATTTAATTATTAATATCTTATTAATAATTAATTAATAATGAATAGATTTATATTAATAAATAAAAATATATATTTATATATATTCATATGTGTAAATTCGAATTAGGGTTTGATATATGAAACCCTAGCTAAATTCGAATGGTATGATTTGGTCTTTCCAAATTTGCGGCATAAGTACCAAATGTTTTGGTATTTTAGCAAATCCCTAAAATCAATATTATCCATTGGATCGGTTATGATTTAATATCAACCGTTGGATTAGGATATTGATAAATTCGAAATTAATAACTTGGTGACCAAGTTTCATTTTTCGAATTTTGGTTAATTAATTATATCTGTTAGATCGGTCTAAGATTTAATTTTCACCGTCAGATTGAAAATTAATTAATTATATATATTTATATATATATTCGAATTATAGTTTATGGATAAATTCGATTTTTTTTAATAAATCTTTTTATATTTGATTTTATCCTAAACTAATTTGATCCATTAGATCGGTTTAAAGATTTATCTCAACCGTTGGATCTAGATAATGATAATTCCAATTTTATTATAAATATATAGGATAATTCGAATTTTATAAAGATAAGAAGATAAGATTGGTTTTTTTATTTATCCAAATCTTTCTTATTTAATTAAATCCCTAATTAATTATATCCATTGGATTTAGATATGATTAAATCTTGACCATTGGATTAAGATAATTAATTATATTTAATTAATGAAATTCAAAAATTAGGGAGGGAAATTCTCCAATTCGGTTACGGTTTGAGCCTATAAATAAGAGGCTCATTCTACACATTTTTCACACCTTTCCCCAGAGAAAAATTCGAACTCTCCCTCTCCCTCAGGGTCTGCGAATTTTCTCTCTGATCTCTCTTTTCTGGTTTGGCTTAGGAGACTATTTCTCCGGAAGCATAAAAAGAACCATCAGTTAAAATTTTGCGACGGAGTCCTGCCGGCGAAGCACACGCTTCGGTACGAGGATTCCAGGAGTATATCCCGGAAGATCACGGGAGTTTCCCTCAGCACCGGCAGAGCCCTGCCCGATTCAGAACGCGCAGCCGGAAGTCGTCAATAGAGGTACGGCCTTATGCATTGGGTTAATAAATGCAACCATTTACTGCTTTCTATTTATTTCCTATTATGACTAGATTATTAATACTGATATATGAATATTAAATTACATAATATTTATCAGATCTTGTGAAATGGTTATTATCCGATATCCGGACCGTTGGACGGATAACAAGTTATTCCGCTTTAAATTAATTTTGAAATGTTACCCGGACGGTTCGGAGGTTCAATTCGTGATAATTTTCAAGGAATCCGAGACGTGATTCCCAACATTAAGTCCCCGAGACAACCGATTGCCGTCCTCCGGGGTGATGTTGTTAGAGCAACAAAACATGGATTTCTCCATATTTACCACTTGGCCCGACCCCTTCTCGTACACTTCCAAGATAGAGCGGATGGCTTGGCAACAAGCATCGTTCGCCTCGCAAAAAATAATATTGTCGTCCGCGAAGAGAAGGTGAGTCACCGGAGGGGCGCGAGGTCGACAAGCAAAGCCCCGTAGAAGGCCGAGCCTCTCTTGACCTCGTATAAGGGCGGAAAATCCCTCCGCACACACGATGAACAAATAAGGAGATAGAGGGCAGCCTTGCCGGAGCCCTCTCGCCGGAGAAAAAGGCCCCCCAATCCGACCATTGATGACCACGGATAGGGTGGAAGTGGAAATACAATCCCGCACTACATCAATCACCCGACTCCCGAAGCCCATTCTTCTTAACATAGCCCACACAAATCCCCATTCGACTCGGTCGTACGCTTTGCTCATGTCGAGTTTGAGAGCGAAAGCCCCCTTTTTTTGCTTCGGGAGCCTCTTAAGGGAGTGGAGTAGCTCGTAGGCAATTGCAGCGTTGTCCGTAATGAGGCGTCCGGGGACAAAAGCGCTTTGAGTCTCAGAGATAACGGACGAGAGGGCACCCTTGATACGGTTCGCCACCACTTTTGTGACAATTTTAAGAAGCACGTTGCATAAGCTTATCGGGCAAAAGTCTTGAACCCTAGTCGGGTTCTTGATCTTGGGGATAAGCACAATATTCGTAGCGTTCCAATATTTTGCGCTCTTCTTGCCATTAAGAATGTCCAAGGCCTCATTCCGAACCCCCGGCCCTACCGTTTTCCAAAACTTTTGAAAAAAGATGGCGTGGAAGCCATCGGGGCCCGGGGCCTTCCGTGGACCCATAGAATGGAGGGCTGAATCCACTACCTCCCCTGTGAACATCTCTTCCGTAAGCTCTTGATGTAGAGGCGAGATCGAATTCACATCCTCCCGAGTGATAACCCGAAAGTCGTCTTCGGATGCTCCGTTCGACTTGAAAATGTTCGAGACGTACCTTTCGAACACCACTCTAACTTCCCTTTCCGAAGAAACCCACTCCCCTGCCTTGTTGAGGATGCCCCTGATTGAGTTTTGGGATTTTCGACGAGAGGCTCGAGCATGAAAATAAGCGGTGTTCTTATCCTCGTCTTGGAGCCAGTCCGCTCACGCACGTTGTTTCCAATAATAATCCTCCACAAGAATAAGCAAATCCCGATCTGCATTCCACCTTTTTAACTCGGATCTAATACTCGGGGTGAGCACCTCCCCGTGAGCCCGATCAATCTTTTCAGATAAAGTCCGAATACGTCGTTCCCGATGGCCAAGAGACGTCCTTGCCCACACACGTAGGGCATCTTTGCATCCAACCAAACCTGCAACACAACCCCTTCCCCCCTCATTGCCACATTCAGATGACCAAGCCCTCTTGACTATGTCTGCACAGTTTTCCACAAGAAGCCAAGCAGGCTCGAAGGCCCACCGGCTTGTTCCAGCCGATCTGTTATGAGGGATTAAGGGGGGCAGCAACCGTGTCAATAAGAATGGCCCTATGATCCGATCCCCAAAAATCAAGGACTTTCACCGACCCCACCGGATAAAGGTGCTTCCAGGCCGTGTTGGCACACGCTCGATCTAAACGGCTCTAGACGTTATTGTCTCCAATATGCATATTATTCCAAGTGAAGATATCTCCCTGGTAGCCTAAATCAATTAAGCCACATACCTCTAGAGTCTGTGTAAACAGCTCCATGTTCATTGTACGACGTCGTGCTCTGCTTTTGTGTTCGAAATCAAATAGAATTTCGTTAAAGTCCCCTGCGCATAGCCATGAACTATCGTCGTTGTTGTGGAGTTTACTCAGCAGGTCCCACGATAAATGGCGAGCCGCTTCCATTGGTTCTCCGTAAAATCCAGTGAACCGGGATGTGATGCCAAGCTCGTCTGTAACAGAGGCATCGATGTGCCGCTTGCTGAAGCTGCGAATAGAGACGTCAATCCGATCATTCCACAGGAGATGAAGGCCCCCTCTAAGCCCCACCGCGCTAACCCCGAAGCCGTTAGCGAATCCCAGCGTCCATTTCAGCTTGTCAACCTGGACTCCTCTTAATTTCGTTTCCGAAAGAAAGAGAACGTCCGGTTTCCGCTCACAGATGAGTCTCCGTAAGCGGACTGTCGCTCGGAGAGTGCATAATCCCCGAGCGTTCCAGCAGACAATTTTCATTGTTCCCGGTCAGCACACCGTTGGTACGCCGCCGATTGTCGTTTGCTTGGTTCCAAGCTCCTACTTCCATCACCTCTTCTTGCATAATCAGTCTCGTCTGACCTTGGGACTCTGACTTTCTGTGCAACCCATTTCCCTCCTTGATCCCAACCAAACGAGGATTGGTTCCCACCAGCTCCTTTGATTCGTCTCTCTGGGTGTGGGTAATCTCCTGACGCCGCCGTTTGATCCCGTCATGGCGACTCAGTTCATCTTTGTGACACTCTCCCTTACCGAGCACTGTGGGCTGGGGATGATGAATCACATCGTGCAACCCGATCATGGGGTGTGGGGACCTCTCCACTTGTTGTAAGAGGGTCATTGCTGGTCCAAGCTCTTTGACAAGCAAGCCCATGCCATTTAATTGGCCCATAGCCAAATTAGATGGAATTTGGGTGACTTGGGCTTTCAAAATGGGCCTTCTCACCATACTTGGCCCACTCACAGACTTGGGACAAAGATTCCCCTCCTTCATGGGTTAGGTGTCGAGCTTGCCTTCTCACTTCCACAAAGGGAAATCACAGAGTGTTCTTTCGTAGCTCCCTTCTCCGTGTGCCCGGAAGCATCAAAGGAACGCTTTCCGTTGTCTGTCACCCGTCCACAAAAGGCCAAGGATTCCATCATAGACTTCGCAGATGTTGGGCGCATCGAGGTGCTCAGGTCCTGTTTCGCCCCGTTGATTTCTGGGTTCTTCTCGGGATTAGCGTCTGTCATCGGCGCGTGGTGGTCGTCCTTTTTCACGGGACCAGAATCCGGCCGGTGAGATCTGGCCCTTCCTCCATTTGAGAAGCAACTTTCCTCCTTGGATCCCGTCGAAATCCAATTGCCGAACATTGGCACTGCCTTCACTCCGGCCTTGACGATGCACGTCTCCTCTTCCCGGTGGCACTCGGAGACCCCGTGACCCAGAACCCCGCACTGGTAGCAAAAGGTACCAATGCTCTCATATTTAGCTTGGATCCAAATCAAGCATTGATTCTTCCTGTCTAGGAAAAATCCAGCCTGTAGTGGTTTGGATACTGATATACGAACTTTGAGTCTTGCATAGGCCGCAAATTTAGCGTCCCGTCTGGTTTTGCAGTCCAAAGCTTCACCGAAATGGCTGGCAATCCGGGATAAGGAAGCTTCCGAGATCATTGCTGGAGGAAGGCCAAGTAAGCGAATCCAGAACAGGCTGGTGTCAAACCGGACTTCTGCTAAGGGCAGGTGCATCGGCCAATCTTCTAGGAGGAGATGAGAGCCTTTAATAGTCCATGGGCGTCTAGAGAGGACGACCTCCCTATCATTCTCCTGTTTGAATCCAAACTTGCAATGAATATTCACGTCATATTTGTTTACCTCAGAGCATTTACTCTGATTCAATACCAGCGAGATGAATGGTCGTCTTCCCAACGAGTCTCCGGTGACGGAAATGCAGCGTTTCACCGGAATCCGCCATTAACGAGGAGAAGCGATTTAGAAACTCCAGAAGTACTCAGCGCAGTTGTTCTTCGACCGCTCAGATTTCGGTAACTTTTGTGGCGTCGGTGACCTCCAGCTCGTGGTCAGCAAGCATCGTAAACGAGAAGGAAAGCCAACTCTGGTAATCCTTCTTCGATCCTCTAGATCATGAACCTACTGTAACACTTTTTCTCCGAATGCCACTTCCATCTTCAGTTATTTCTTTAAACTCATAATATAGTTCATTTATATGTCTCTTGGCTATCTGTATTTCCTCTCTCACTTTTTTTTTTTCAAATATGCAAAACTCAGATCAGCAAACAAGATATAAAAAATATAATGGAAATACCAAATCGTCGATGATATCTGTGAGTCTGTGACGTTCAACTATTCAGCAACGAATTTTTCTTTTTTTTCCGTCATGATACTGCACTGATTCTTTTCTCAAATCATCAATTAATCAAGCTTTAAGATTGTTGGGTATATTTTCTATATATGATGACAATGAGAAACAAATTAAAGCAAAACAGTAGTAAGTAGAATTATTAATACATATCTTTGTATTCTTGGATTGACGAGCACCGGCTTGTCGCTATGATCCGGAAATTGTTCATGATATCCTATAAAAAGAGAAAACCGTTAGGGATTCCCGAGACGCGTTGGACGCTCTCCTTAAAGCTTGATTCGCCTCCTTCACGTGCTTGAGGTTCATTAGGCGATAGCTTCCCAGGATATAACAGGATAACCGAGAACTCCGTAGCACTTCGAAGTTCACCGGCGAACTGAAACTTCTTGAACTCCGTTACCGAAAGACTCACGACATAAAACGATGGGAAGCATGAAAAATTGAATTTGCGGAGTGAAAAATCGGGAAGCAAACTCATAGTTTCTAGAGAGATTTTCGAAGGACATTTTGCAATGGTGTGTCGAAAGGGTCGAGTTCACCGTCAAATTTATATACGCCGTGGAGAGACAAAGAATTGAATCATAATCAATTCCGAAACGTTTATCATAAATTGCAATTAAAATGAAACGTAATAAATTGAATTCAATATTCATAACGGACATAATCAATATGACCGTTTTACGTAACGTTCACACGTCGGAACATATCCCGGTAATTGGATAGAGCGTTCGTCTCGAGTATTCGACATTTCGACTGACTCGACGCTATCTCAATTTTATTTAACTGCAATTATTTCCAACAATCCCCCACATAAATAAAATTGACAGATCACTCTTGACAACACCTGACTCAGGTAACAGAGTTCGGCAATCAAATCCTGCATAGGATAGGTAGGTGTAACCCTTTGAACCTTCCCTTGTGAAAATATATTTCCTTACTGGTGATCAGTAGACGCGATGTCTTTGAACTGTTCGACCGTTTGTGTAAGTGAGAATATACCTCACACAGAATTCTCCTTAGACAGATTCAGTTCTCACTATTGTGTTCGTTCATGGTCATGAACACCATCTGATACGGAACTTGCGCCCTTTACAATTCCGTTGAAGCGGCCCCACTTCACTCTAACATAGGTGATCTTACTAAAAGCAAACCATATGCTCCGCTCGGTTATCATTTACCGACGTGTACGAATCATTAAAAGCTTTAATAAGCTTATCCTTTAACCGTACATATATCATTGTTTTTCATCGTAGGAATGGACTAGGGTGTAACCTTCACAGTGATGCGTTAAAATCTTACAGTTAGGTTGTCCCATTGATGATTTCACAACCAACTCTCACTTATACCATTTTGGGTAGTGGATCCACAACACTATCATTTGATTCACGTGATCAATTATGATAATTTTCTTTGAGAGTAGTTGTCTAACAACATTGTGTCTACGACATATATGTCTAGACTTGCATACTAAGTTTCATAGACGATGCAAATTATAGACGCGATTTTTTTTTTCATCTCAAAATATCTTCCAAATATTTTCTTAGTCATTTGGCTTTATTGCCACATTTGTCTAAGACAGTGTAAAAGATTTCATTTTAAATCTCTTTACGTACGTTTATTTGGAAGCTTTCTACGTGTGGTTCGAATCATACTCCAAAGAGTTATTTCTAATTCAGTTACGAACATATAGTACATAGATGCAATCTATGGTCCTCAGACCCGTATACATCAACTTAATGTGAAGCGATTATTCTCTTTAAACGCCCCCACATTTTTCAGGTATTAATAGGAATTCAAGATTCACAAACCTTTGAACTTCTCTATTTTATCTCGTGATAAATAGAGTTCGACATTGTCGCCATAAATATATTATGCACATGTATGTACTTCATTTTAGCGCTTCTAGCCTCTTTGACAGATCAAATGACATCTTAAAATTGAAATCACAATTTCAATTAAACGTACAAGTACCTTGATCGATAATCAAGTGTACTTCAACAAAATATAAATTGTCGCAAAATCTCCGTGTACATATTTTCCAATAATTTTGAAACTACAAAAAATTTCTCAAGAAATAATTAACATTTTCCAAAGAAAATATTCAAACACTTCTCCCAAATAATTCTCTTATCATTTCGAAAATTACAACCTTATAATTTAAATCACAATTTCAATTCAATGATTCACGTCTTAGTACCTCGATCAATAATCGGGCCGGACGGCGGTGGGCGGGGTTGTGAGAGATCGACGAGAGGAAAGGTCATGGGCGTAATGGCTCGGATAGTGGAAATCTCGGATTCGGCTCTAACGGACGAATGTAGAGCCATTTACCAAGGGTTGCTCTTCGTTCGTGATCGGGGGTGGACGGTCGAGGTTGTTGAGTCCGATTGCCGTCGAGCGACAAGGCTAGTCCATGGCGGCCACCTCAATAGCCTTCAAGGTCCGCTAATCGCGGACATTGGCGCTTTGGTTAGGGAGGTTGTTTTGCACTGGGGATGTCGTTGGACCCCCAGGAATTGTAACAGTGGGGCTAATTCTCTAGCCAAGCACCGGTTGGCCGGTTTAACATCGGATTTATGGTCTTTTGAATGTCCTCGTTGGCTTGTAGCTACTGTTAAAAAGGGATTTGCTCCCTGATTATCAATAGAAATGCAATTGTTCCTTAAAAATAAAATATACACTGTATATCGCGAAGTACCATAAGTCGTTATTTAGGAGATTGGTGAAGAAAGAAAATGAAAAGATGTTTTCATATTAGTGTGTAAAAGTAACAAAACAAAAAGTAGTTTCTGAAAAATATTTTGAAAAAAGTCTAAACAATCATATTATTTAGAGAATATTCCATGACTCAAGATGAGTGTACATAATAACTGTTGAATAAATAGAGGTAAACATATTGAAGATTGCAAAATTTAAATAAAACTATACTTTGATTTTATGCAATAAACGCGATTTTGCAGTGCGATTTAATAATCGAATAATACTGTCGAATGATACCTAGACATTCAATTTTTATTGGTTTACTAATATTTAAATTCAGTATTCAATACATCGTATTATCATTTTCGATATCGAAATTCAATTCTTTGTTCACTCTATAAATTGAAATCGATTTATTTCCATGGGTCCGTTGAGATTTGAGACTTGAATCTCAATGGTCTTCTATTTATTCCTTTTGTAAAATAAGGTTCCTTTCCACTCTTGTTGGTCCACATCTACTTTCGTAGTTAATACTATCGTATAAACATTTTTGTGCTATTTTCTCGAATATTCCTTGGATATTTTCTGAAATTTGTAAATTGATAACCGAATAGTTGATAAAAAAAAAATTAAGAAAAATATAAGCCTCTTGAACAACCAAGGAACAAGTTCTGTGAATATGATAAACAAAGTAATCAAAACAAATACATAACTTTTATGTTAGATTTATAGAGGACGGAACCAAGAATCACATTCAAGAATTTGGAGGTTATATTTAATCTTTTTATCAAAAATTATATTTGGAATATTATATTTATGAAAATTAAAATGGGTTAAGTTAAAATTTTATATGATTTTGCAATAAAAGAAGAATATTGGGGTATACTACAAAGAAGAAGAATTGGGGAGTAGGGATCAATCTTATTAGTAAAATGATCATAAGTTTGTAAAATAAAACAATAATCGTACATATTAATGAATAGCAAACCAGCAATATATAGATGTGTCAAGTGGACCGGGTTCGGCTTTTAAACGGGGCAGG
The DNA here is from genome assembly GCA_954871525.1 of Parietaria judaica. Classification (NCBI taxonomy): domain Eukaryota; kingdom Viridiplantae; phylum Streptophyta; class Magnoliopsida; order Rosales; family Urticaceae; genus Parietaria; species Parietaria judaica. The sequence goes on from OX940869.1 coordinate 15,621,912, forward strand.
AGTGGCTCGGAGCTTTTAAACGAGGCGGGGCAAATTCACTTTTCTTTATCTTTTTTTTTTTTTGCTTTTTTTTTTACGAGTGGGGGTAGTTGGACATGGGCCGGCCCAACCCATTTGACATCTCTAGCAATACATTTTTTTTTAAGGGAAAACCTCTAGCAATACAGTATCATTAAAAAAAAAAAGCAGTTATATGTTTTGTACTTAACAAAATATGTCAAAATAATAAAATCGATTGACGGTGGCAGTTTTTAATCTGCAATTGACATTGTTTAGTAAAAACCGGTAGTGGTTTTAACTGTATTTTCAATATTTAGAAGAAAAAAAAAACTAATAGTGAAAAATTCGGAAAATAGTCTTGATTATCAATTTGATTCTAGGGTTTTTTTTCGGCAAAAGTACCAAAATGAATAAACAGAGAGACTAAAGTCAGAAGCGTATCTGAGAGACGCAAGCATTTGCGTGGTGTGCCTTCTAATCAGCTTTTATGTCCAAATGTTTGACCTTCAACCGTTTTGAACTCTCTCTCTCTCTCTCTCTATATATATATATATATATATGTTATCTTATTCAATTTGCATCACTTTTGTCCTAATATTTTCCCACTCGCAACACTATTCTCTCTTGACCTCTATCAAACAACCAATTCTCTTCTCTCACTTTCAACTTCACTTAATTGGTACTTTGGTTCATAATATCTACTATTCTTATATGTATATACTATACATACATGCACTTCTTGTGTTAACGTTGTGCTCAATTTGCAGGCTAGTGAAAATGGTGATGATGGGGCTGGACAGGTTCGTGGTGAGCTTGAAGTCGAAGATTCGGTCACTGACGGCGAAGAAGCCGTACGATAAGATCGAGAAGAGCGAAAGCATGAGGGTGGAGATTAGCAGCAGAAAGGCCCGGAAGATCATTGAGAAGACTCTCCGGGGCGCTGATTCTCCAAGGTCCAAGACATATGCTATTTGATCATCATATATATATATATATATATATATATATATATATATTTGTATGAGTACTTGACTGTAAACATAATATTGTGTAGCTTAGCTTGATCTTCTTCATTACCTCTTTGTCTTGTTTTTCCTTATAATTCCATGGATAGACAAGACTGGATTCTCTCTCTCTCTCGTGAATAACGTTTCAGTTCACAAGATGTGAAAATCTTCATATCAGAAACATATGGTGTATATTTGTTATAGATTAGGTAACTCCAAAAGAAAATAATTCGTGGTTGCTAGGATAGCCTAGTGGTAATTCCACACTACCTTCAAAGTGTGGAGGTTGTGGATTCGATCCCCACATGCATCAAGCTGCCTTAAAAAAAAAAAAAAAAAATTCTATGGATTTTTTTACTATATGTATATATATAAATATGTATGTATGTAGATTTGGTAACTCCAACAGAGTCAAGCTATAGCAATCTTGAATAGGGGTGGCAATTCAGGTTTCGTGTCGTGTTCGTTCCGAGTCTTAATCGTTTTTTACTTATTTTATGTAGACTCAGACCCGCCCCTTTTAAATATCGTGTTAGAAGATGAGACCCAGCCCCGCCCCATTTAAATACCGTGTTTATCGTGTCTACCCATTTAACCCATTTAACATATTCATGTATTTTAAAATGTCAAATTAATTCAATTTATACTCATTTAACTTAATTTATTTGATTATATTATCTAAGATTTTACAATTTACTAACACTTTTTTATGTTCATCAATTGTACGATGTAATAAATAAGTAAAAAAAACATAAATGTTATATATAATAAGTATTAAAATAGTTAATAACATATTTAAAATGTAACTTTTTGCACCTTAAATCATATCTAATTGAGTCTCATCGTGTTATTGTGTTCGTGTCGTGTTTACCCGTTATTTAATCGTGTTAATCGTGTTCGACGTGGTTGGACCCAGATCCATTTAAGGTAGACTTAGACCCGTTTAAATTGTGTCGTAACCGTTTCGTGTTTCGTGTCCGGCCTCAAATTGCCAAATCTTGTTTAAATAGTATTTTTGTATGGTCTCGACTTTGACTAATCATTAAAGTCTAAAATAACCGTTGTGTGTTTCCTATAAAGAGTCAAGAATTTAAAAAACAAAACAAAACAGAACAAAATGCTATTAAATGTCAATATTACCACGGTTATTTATTATGAGGGTAAATATTCAATGCAATTTAATTTTTTTTTTTTGGACAGACAATGCAATTGAACTTGAAACGCCTAAACATAAACTTTCACCTTTGGCTTTTCACTTTTGTCATTAATTTGCTTTTATTTCCTATAAGACCTTTTATGTCCAAGCATAAACTTTACTTACAAAAACAAAAAAAAAACAAAAACAAAAAAAGTAAATGTCACTTAATACTCCTAATTTATTCATTTGTATTTAATATCCCTACTTAACTTTTTGTATCGGTTAACCCTTTTTTAAATTTATCATTTTAAATCCTACTTTTAACAATGTATCAAACTCTAGTTTTCAAATGAATATTAACAATATAATGTGAAAGATAAAGAAAAATAAATAATATGTATTCTCCGAGACTTCGTGAATAGTGAAGACTAGTGAATTTAAATTAAAAAAAAAAAGAGTTTAACAAATATTTAGTTAAAAAAAATTAGGAGAATTCTAAAAGATAAAGAGTTTAACAAAGATAAGAAATTATCCTTACATTGTGACCTAATACTATATATAATAAAGAGAGCATTTTCATACAAATTTAAGTTAAAAGAGAGGATATTGATACACATTAAAAAATACATAGGGCCGTTTGGTTATGTTTTTTGTGTATTCTATTTTTGAATTTTAAAAACAAATTTAGAGTTATGTTTTTAGGATATTTTAAATACTGATTGGTTATATTTTTTGTTTCACTGTATTAAAATAAATAAATAAATAACATTTAAAAAAATACGTCAAAATTATTGCTTCCCACCCATCATTAGATTCGTCTCGGCGTAAGTTTTCCAACGGTATATATTATGAGTCAATCTGAGGTTCGTAGAAAAAGAAAAATAATAAAATATATACTAAAATAGTTATAAAGGAGAGATAAAGAAAGTAATCATGTGGAATAAAGTAGTATGTGTTTTCTATTTTCTTTGTAAATTTCAAAGCCACAAAAAATATATTATGAATTCGTTTTCTAAATACATAACCAAACAGCCCCATAATTAGATTGATACAAAATCTTATTAATACGCCTATACTATTGATATTTCATATCATATAACCAATACAATAAGACCTCGTTAAACTAATACTTAATAAATTAATAATATTGATTAAATAGTATTTTTGTATGATCTCGACTTTGACTAATTCATAGAGATTATTTCATAGAAGTTTAAATTTATCATGAAAGTACTGCTTCTTCCTTGACCACGTGATAACAGCCATAACCGCAAAGCTCAAAAGATAACCACTAAGATTTGAGTCTACTTTTTGGCCACATAAGGGGAATTAAATAATAAATAAAATCCAGATTTAATTAATCACAAAGCGATTGAAAGAAGAAGACCAAAAGCAAAGGATAAGAAATTGTGATGAAGGGCGAAAATGACAAATAATAAAAGATAGAAGTCGATGCCGATGTGTCAATAATTTGGGCATGAAAATGAAGCTAATGATAATGGAAGATCACGGCACTAAGATTAAAGAGCCAAAATATATTATATTTTATATTATAAGAAAATAACTCAACACCCTCACCCACTACATGCACAAGGCTAGAATTAATCGCGTGACATACTTTTATTAAAAATATATTCCAAAAGACATCGACTTTTCTTCTTGTGCTTTCCATTTCATGATTTAAATAACACTATTGAGAATCGTTTCAAACTTCAACCTAGAACCTTATGTCCTTAAGCAACTTCAAATAGTACATTACAAAAAAGCACTAGATAATTCATAAACATGCCTTGTTTTTGTAGCATGAATCGTTTTCGACGAAAAATCGATAGTTCAATTTTACAAGTATATAGACAAGTAACGGGTTTATCAAAAAGTTTTAATAAAATTTATCGACGAGTTTTTTTTTTTATAAAATAATAACGTTTATATTATATTAGTATGTATTACACTTCAACATCAATTTTGTAAGACATATTAGTGTGCATTTCAAAATATATTAATATGGTTAGTACTTAATACTTAATAATATTAAAAGTTTCTTTAGCATTATTGAATTTAAAAAAAAAAAAGAGTAAAGGTAAACCCTTCATTTTTAAATCATTGATAAATCCTCGGTATTTCATAAACCCTGTTGTGTTTTAGTTCTTAGAAATTCATGTTTTTTTTTTTTAATACGAATTTGAGTCACCAAATCGAATTTGAGACTCGGTTTTTCAGGTACTCAAATTTCCAGTTTTGGTTCCCAAAATTGCAAAACCCGGATTTTGAAAAAAAAAAAATCTTGAATTCAGTTTTACCCGGACTCCCGGCTAATTCCAACAACAAAAATATTTATAAAAAATAGATTTACTACTTTTGGCATTTTCTAGCCCATAATAATAATTCTAATGACATCAAACTTGAACATGAAATGTCGTCCAATCCCACCCACATCACTCTGACTCAACCCCATGAACTAACAGTAACATGCCTGTTTTTGTCTCAACCTTTTGTCTTCTACATCATACCTAAATTCTCATGCATATACATATAATATATATATATATATGCCCCATGAAACCCAACCAATCAAAACTTTCAAGTACATGAACGTCTAATCCTAACAAGTTGGTAAAATCAACGGTTGAGATATAACCTCTGAAGGTCCTTGCAATCGAAGCATATCCATGGATGAACGGGCGGGTCCAGGCAGTAGGAGTGAATGCGCCGAATTCGGCAGAGATTGCAGGCGACGAGGAGATCCTCCGGCTCCATACGACGGCATACGCTGCAGACAGGCCCTGCAGACTGTTCAGCCACAAAACACAACAAGAATCATTACCCGAAAACGACACGATTCAGATCTCAGCAATGTCAAAGATCCAATCGCGTAAGGACAAGAAGAAGAGCTAAAAAGTTTGTCACTTGATCGGTTTTTGAGCTCTAGCATATGCTTACTAGAAAACCTTGCATGTGGGTCGATATGTATTTGTAACATGTCAATGTTTTGGGGTGGAAGTTTTTCCTTCCGGTTCCGGATTAAAATATTGGGAACCGGTATTTCCTGGTCCCAATGTTTTCTTTTGTTCGTAAATATAATTTATTTTATTTCCTGTTTAAAACCGGTATTTCTCGGTTTATATAGCGATTTCCCATTCGAAACCAGCTTCTATAAGTTAAAACTTAAAACCGGTATTTTTACATGTTCCAATTAAAAACCTGTTTTTTTTATACGTCCCGCACCGGTTAATAGTTTCCAGAAAAAAAAAGTATGAAAAAACGATACCAATACTAGGACGAAGGTTTGAAATTCCCAGATAACTGGGACCAAGAGGAAAAAGTGGTTAAATCAAAATCCTAATTCCGGTTCCGGTTTCACCCCAAGCTACAATCCAAGAAAAGCAAGTCCCTGGTGTTTTGCTTTACCCTGTTTTAAATAGAGTTTGAACGCAACAGAACTGGGGTAATCAATAATTGTATGAAGTTTATTATGCAAACCAACCAACTTCACAAGACATTGTTCACTTTATATCATAGGGATTGAATTTGATGATACCTGGGAACTAATGTTGGCCATTTCGTCATCGTAAAGAAAAGACATATCCATCTTCGATAAACCACACGGGACAGTTTGAGAGTAAATCTTCTGATCACAAGTGACTCCGCCTTCCAATTTCAAAATGCTCCCAAATCTTGTCTTGCATAAAGGGCATGTTGAAATTTTTCGTTTTGAAGCCTATAAGATCATCATTTAAAATCAGACTTAATAATCCTAAAACCTGATAGGATCCAGACATTATTTCCAATACAAATTTGGCCAACGGGAATTTACCTACGCGATGAAACCCCTATTTCCTTATTACAATGCGTATAAACAAAAATAATCCAACTGTTTCCTTCGAGAGCAAGATCGAACGATCCAAACTATGTTGAGTAAGACAAGAAAAAAACTAAACATGGACTCGAGGCCTAACGATATAAATAAGCAAAACAGACATTAAAATACTAAAGTCGCAAGATTAAACGACTGTTTTTCCCTTCCTTTGATAGTAAGCGATCACGGGTCTATCAAAACCACGTGGAATTTTGTTAATATGAGGACATTAGAAGTGAAATAACAAGAGTGCTTACCAATTGATCAGCCCAACTCTCGATACATGAATAGCAGAACCGATGACCACAAGGTAAAACACCTCTGGTCGAGCTGAAATCTGTCCAACATATAACACACGATAATTCTGTTGAAGAAGGAATTGTAGTATCATTCTCATTCTCAAGCTCTTCAGTTGTTTCCTCATTTAAATTCTTTGCACCATGACACTCGTCGGAGATCTTTCCGGATGCAATTAACGTTTTACCACCGAACACATCATTATCCATGGATGAAAATCGATTACTGGAACTATTCGCTCTCAAACATTCAGTTTGTAAATTCGGTAATGCGCTACGACTAGGTGTCTGATCTGTATCATCTGACAGAAAAACGACATCTTCGTCAATTGCAGTTGCGAAATCGACTCTACTTGGAAACAAGTCTTGGTCTGAGTCTGAGTCTGAGGTTAATAACTCCACAATATCTCGGCTCTTGTTCTTTTTCAAAAGCCGCCGCCTGCCTTTACGTGAACTTTCAAGGTTGATGCTTTCATTATTATCGATTTTTTTTCTTTTATCTCTAGCCAGATCGATGGATGAGTGAGCTCGTGAACATGACTCTACACGCTTTTGACAATACAAAATGCAAAACCCTAAGTTAGACTTCAAACATCAAAAGGCACATGAATAAAACTAGGAATAAAACAGATGAAGCATCGTAAAGGAAAAATTAGAAAAGCATAGGAAGGTCAGACACACAAGGAAATCTAGCAGACGGGAGAACAATCAACAGTGACATACTCAAAGAACAAAACGGAAAGCGTTATTGATAGTAAATACTTCAAAAAAAAAATTATTAAAGCATATCATGGACCTGCTTAAAGTATTACTAAATCCAATAATTAAGAATGTAGAGAAGATTTCACCAACTAAAACAGTCCATATGTTCCCCCACACCAGCTAGAGCTTCAGTGCGCCATTAGAGATGCAGAAAATGTCAAGATTTGTTTCTTCTTTATGCATATTCATTCAGAACTCAGAGTTAACACCCTTGGATTCGAGACCTTAAGTTCATAACCAAAATGGAAAGAAGAAAAAAAGAAAAAGCATAACGAAGATATCATAAATTTAGTAGCAGTTCATAATCAAAGAGGGCAAAGTGATAGTGCTACGCCTATTATAAATGAAAATGTGCTTAATCAAAAATTTAAGCCTCAAAATATGTACAATAATGAGAGCTGAAAGCCTGAAATTATAATAAAAACCATTACCTTATTTCTATTTGATCCAGATAAAGGCGGTTCTTGCATAGAGCTTCTGCTGCTTGTACGTGGTTCTTTCTCTGAAGTTCTTTTCACAAGTTTACGCTTAAAGCTACGAGAGGCACTTCCACGTTTACTGGTACCAGGAAGAAATTCCTATAAAAGGAACCAAGAAATGAAACAAATAAAATTATAAATTAATTTCAAAAAGCACTTCTTCTGAGTTCAGATATGTACTTAAATACAGATAGCCTTCTGAAGTTTTTTAATTCTTTCAAACTTGCTTGTGGAGTAATTTCCTTTAAATGAGGAGGATACTTAGAAACAGGGACCCGAGCACGCCACATTCAGAAAAGTAAGGAGGATCTAAATGACATGAACGAGCTCATAAATTAAGAGTTAATAATGACTAACAATTTGTTGAAATTTCAGTCAATTTCGCAATTATTTCAAGGAAAAACCCACGATGTTTACTCTAGCTGTTCAAGATCCAATTATTTTCAACTGTGCACCCTTAAGAGCCAAAGTAAGAAAATATACAAACTGTGTGTATACACGCACATACACATATACATATATATATAATCTAAACCGCTACGAACCAAAAAGAATTCATTTTATTAGATAATATCTCAAGAACAATAGTATGTAGATAAAAGGTTTTAATATCTACCTCATTCAGCACCGAAGACTGAAACTCGTTACAAGCTTCAAACCCCATATAACCATGGCTTTCAGAGCCAAAAAGAGTGTTTGTTTTGTCAGAAAGAACGTCTGGAACCCGCGGTACATCCAATAATAACGGCCCGACTTCTTCCCCGCTGCAGCAAATCAAACCTAACCGAGGTGAATCTCAATAATTTACTAGCAAGCAGACCAATACGTAAAATTTCCGTGCAAAGAAATTCAAAGCAACTTAGCTAAAGAAATCATACCTTTGCAATGTGTAAGGACCCTCGGGGACGCGCTTCCCTCGCTTTACGCAGTCCTCGATCCACCGATGGTTCACGACCACAGTTCTAGACTTCAAAGCGATCTCAAATTTCCTTCCTTCGAACCTCCAACACACCTAAAAACCCCCCAATTCCAGAACAACAACACGAACAATCATCCAAAAGTATAAACCCAAATTGAACACCGGAATTGCGGATTCGCAACGTTCCATATCGGAAAGAGATCTTACCAAGTGCGTTACGGAGCTCGACATCGGACCGACGTAATTAGCGCCGGTGCAATCGATGAGCTTGATTAGATCAAACCGCTCGGTCCCATGGTATCCGCTCACGGTCACTACCGCGGCGTCCATGCCTTCAATCATTCGATGTCACAGAGCAGGAGCTTGAATCCATCGCTGGAGAAACCCCTCGGCATTTCCCGATGACGGGATGAAATCAGAGTCGATTGCGATGCAAAGCAACACGGATCAACGCCTTCGTGGCTCTGTAATGAGGTAGAGATGGGAGAAGAAGATTCAGAGAAGCGAACTGTGTCGCTCTGGGTCGGCCATGGAAGGAGAGAGAGAGAGCAAAGAAATTGGCGGGAAAAAGAAAATTGAACCTTTCATGAAAATGGGAGAGCAAATGCTCGACCCGACCCGACTGGACCCGACGTGAACCGACCCGAGGCCCAATGAGATCGGTCCAGCTCAATTCACTAAGAGAACGTTCCAATTTGAATAATAGTTTTTAGGGATTTTTGTGGTAGAAGTACCAATGTTCTTATTCTTGGTTTTTTTTTTTTTTTTTAATGTATAGCGTTATGACTAAAAAAAATTAAAGAGAATGAGGATGCTAAACACTCCCTAATCATCACTATATTAATTTGTCTCTCATCAATTTATCGTTTGAGCCTGTAGTTTGTTAGCTTCCTTAATTTTTGTTTTTTATTATTATTATTATGAATTATTGCTCTAAATGCATCACTTTGTATCAGCTTACCCTCTTGAACTTATTAATGTTTATTAGTTTTACCACTATTTTTTCTTAGCACTTGCATTATCCTAGTTCTAGACTTACTTTAGAAACAAAAAATATGGAGCATTGAGTACTTCCGCCAAAAAAAATATTAAACTCTTGCCGTGTCATTTTACTTATAATTAAAAACTTTTGCCGCTAATCCCCAAAACGTAACATTGACTTTTGCAACCGATTTAAAAAATTATTATGCATAACTTACATAACAATAATCAACTAAACATAAAAAATTCCTGACAATTTTACACTCAGATTTTCTAAACAATGCGTCAAACACGCATCCCAATAATCCCTCCTGAGCTCATCTCCGGGCTGGATTCCCAACCCCACCGAGGGCGGGTTGCGGGGACGTCTTAGAGCCGTAAGGCGTGTGGCTCACGGGCCCTCCATGACCGTGGGGCGGCCCAGCAGCCGCTCTAGACTGAGGGTCGAACCCGCCTCCCGGCTTTGATGGATCGTATCCCGGCCCTCTCTGCAGGTCGTAGCCCGACCTTTGAGGATCATAACCGGGTCCTCCTCTTTGCACCTGCGGATCGTAACCGGCTCCTCGCTGCGGGTCGTAACCATGAGCTCGCTGCGGGTCATAAGCGGAGATGACTGTCGGGTCGTAACCGTGCCTGGCAGGAGGGGGCCCAGGTAGAGCTCCACTGAATGTGGCCGTTCCGGCAGCCATGGGGGCGCTACCAGGAGGAGGAGCACGTCCCTTTAATACCAGTGAGACAGAAATTAGGAAAAACATTAATTAGCTTATACAAAAATGGCTCATTTTACGTGGCTTAAATGAAAATAGTCCTTTATGAAAGACTAAGAGGAAATATTGTTACGATTTAGGAGATATGGAAGAAAACTGGTTGAAGAAAAATAGGGAGAAAAGGCGATATGGAAGGAAACTGGTTGAAGAAAAATAGGGAGAAAAGGCGATAAGACGACAAGTTCAAGAGTATGGCTATCTAGAAAGAGAAAATCCAGAAACACTACGGAACGACAATATGGATGAAGATGACAAACCTGGAGAGCGTTGTAGCCAGCTTCGTAAGTATTTTGGCCTACCGGTTGAGCAGAAGCCTCGTTTGCGTTGCTTCCCGGATTAGCGCTGTAAGTGTCAACTGCATGTGATAAGGCGCAAAAAGACAGAGTGTGAGTGATAAGCCTTCGGTACTTACGTATTAAGTATCAATGAAGGGCAAGGAAGTCACTTTGTTTTTTTTTTTTTTTTATAATGTCCATTTACCTTTTTTATTATGTTTAGGTATTAAGTAAGGTTATTTATGTAATTGGCTATAAGCGAGAGGTTAGGAAAACCGTATACTCTCTTATTAGGGTGCCTACGACAAGTCGTCTCATATTTTGTTTAATTAAATGACTCAAGACATCATGTCAAGAGAACAGTCTATATATCTGTTGGACCCGCTCTTATTACACATCGTTGTTAAAGGGGCAAAAGGCAGTCGGGTCGTTTTTCGTATTTAGTCATTTTTATATCTTTAAAGTTAAATAGTGCTAATAAGGTTAAGTTATGCCGTTAGGGATATTTCAGTCAGTTCCTTGATTTCACATGGTTTTCGAGTCTTTTTTGCTTGGTTTCGATCGATATTGGTTCCTATCAGTGAACCATATTCTACGGTAAAGAAGAGTCGAGAAATAAGTAGTAAGAGAGAAGATGGAGGAGAACGAACCAGGCCTTCTTTCAGCATAAACGGGATTCATGAGCTCTCCTTGGAGCTTCTCGACTTCTCTGGCCATCTTAATATAGTCCTTCTCCATCACCTGGAGTGACTCCAAATGATCATTGTATAACTTCTTCTCGTAGTCATAAGTAGCCCTGCACATTGGAACAACGAACACTACCTCAATGACATAAGAAAGAAATAATCCATCTCAGATAATTTCTCGAACAAACCGTCGTCAAAATAGTATCAGATGCGCAACGAAAGTCGGTTAAAGAGATAATGTTTCGAGATAAATTTAAGTCATATTCCAACGCATTTACCGACCTGCAGCGCTGATACTCTTGGCGGAGGGCATCGAGCTCCCCCATGAGAGCCGGGATCTGCTGCACATCAACATGAGCGCGCTGAAGATCTGCAGACAGCATCTGCACCCGGGCAACGAGCTCCTGCCTCGCAGCAGTGAGCTTCTGGGCCTCCGCGCGGGCTTGCTGCAGCTCCTGCCTGAGAGGCTCGGCGCTCTTCAGATCGGCCTCCATCTTCGCGATCTTCTCCGCCATGGCCCTCGCCTGCTGCTCGGCGTCGGCCTGCACTGCGCCGACCTGGGACTGCAGCATCTGCAGCTCGTGCTGCGACGCAGCTAGCTCCTGCCGGAGCGTACCGTGCGTAGCTGCTAGCCGGTGGTTCTCGGTCACCAACTTCTGCGTCTCCGCGTGCTGGGCGGCGATTTTCTGCTCCATGACTTCCGGCGGAGGCATCATCTCGTACGGAGCCCGGAAGGGGCTAAGATGAGGGCGGGCGGGTGCCCCAAACGGGTCGGGCTGTGCCCCCATGCCCGGGCCGGGAAGTTGGCGCCGCTGGTGCGGCAGCGGGACCCGCCCATTGCTCCCCATTCCGGAACGGCGACGATCTCAGAACTGTTGTCTAGTGATCAATCAAACCAGAGAATAATCTGACAACAAAAGAAGCAATGGAACTTCAAAATCGCTGTAATATAGTGAGGACTTTCCTCAAACACTTGAATTGCATATTATATAATTTTGTATCACAAAGATTGAAACTTGAACAGATTGATGGCAAAAAGAACACAAATTCGAATGAAACATGATTAAAATAAAATAAAAATAAAAAGAGGTCGAGAAAATCAGGAAGAGTCGCGGAGTGAATCATCGTACACGTCAAACAACAGATGAGGATGAAATTATTAGGGTTTGGGACAGAAACTGAAATTGGGTCTGGAAAATCGAATGTGGGATTACCTGAAACGGAGACGAATTGGAGAGCTTTGAATTGGAATGATCCTTACTTAATTCCTTTGGAAACGATTTCGTATTTCAGTTTTCGGAAGATGAACTTGGAAACGTGGAAAAAGACTACACTGATCCATGTCACTAATTTCAATGTCGTACGGTCATAAAACGACATTCTTTCATATGGTGTCGTTTACCAATTGGAAGGACCAAATTGTCATTTCATCTTGAGGAGTTCCCTTCGTTTTATTTTACCGGTAATTGCTAAAAAAAAAACATTTAAAAGTAAAACCATATCAAGGGAGTCGAGTCTATTATACAATGGGTAAGAGTTCATAATGGGAGTCGAGTGATTGAGGTGATCCGTGATCGTATAACGACTCCGGTTCCGTAGTCATCAATGGAAGGATTGGGGGGCGTTCGCTCCGGGGAGAGGTCTTCGGCAAGGAGGTCCGCTATCGCCGTACCTATTCCTTGTGTGCGGAAGGACTTTTCGCTCTTATTCGTGGTCAAGAACGGCTAGGACTTTTGCGAGGTTTCGTGTGCCGCCCCGAGGCCCCTTCGATCACGCACCTCCTCTTTTCGTACGATAGCATAGTATTCTGCGATGCCAATTACGTTTGTTGCAATGCTATTCGCTCTCTTCTATCCACCTACGAGAAAGGATCGGGCCAAGTTGTCAATATGGATAAATCCATGATACGTTGCTCGACCAATGTTAGTGAGGAGTCGTTGGGCCATTTTGCAAACATCCTCAATATGGTGGTTGTCGAGAGGCTTGAATCTTATCTCGGACTCCCAACGCACGTCGGGAGGCAAAAAGTGGCAACCTTCCGCAACCTCACAAACCGAGTCAATAAGCAACTTCGGGCGTGATAAACTAACTTATTCTCGGCGGGAGGACGTGAGGTTCTTGTGAAAGCGGTGATCCAAGCTATACCAACGTACACCATGAGCCTTTTTCGAATCTCGTCCACCACTATTGATGAGCTTTATAGACTCATAGCCCGGTTTTGGTGGGGCGGCACGGGGGACAAGCAAAAAATCCATTGGAAACGATGGGAGCTCATTGCAAAACTGAAAGCGGAGGGAGGTCTTGGCTTTAAGGATCTTGACGATTTTAACCGTGCCCTTGTGGGCCGACTAACTTGGCGTATCCTCCAACATCCCGAATGTTTGATGGCACGAGTGTTCAAGGCAAAGTATTTTCCCACAACTTCGGTGCTCGACTTTGAAAGTAAGGCGCATTTCTCCTTTCTTTGAAAGAGTCTTTGTTGGGGACAGGATTTGGTACGACGTGGGATTAGGTGGCAAATCGGGATCGGTAATCTAAGAGCTTTCTAACAACCTTGGATCCCGAGAGCCGGAGCTTTTGCCGTGGTCACCGGAGAGCCCGGCGATGGATATCCATGGAGAGTCGTCGATTTTATAAAGGAAGGAAGGTGGGACCACGATTTGGTCCGAAATATGATGTATCCGTATGATGCCGAGGCAATCTTGATATTTCCGTTGGGCCATGCAGATTATAATGACCGCTTACTGTGGCATTTTGAGGAGGATGGGCTCTATACGCTGAGGTCGGGCTATCGGCTTGCAAGATCGAGCACCCGCGGTGGACCATCGTGTTTGGTTTCTCAAGAATCATGTTGGTGGAAAGTTATGTGGAGCCTCCAAATCCTGCCTAAAGTCAAACACTTGATTTGGCGGACGTGGTTCGAAGCTTTACCTACTTTTGGCGCGCTAAAAGGAAGAGAGGCGTGGATTGCTTGCCCTTTTGTAAATTTTGTGGGGCGCTTCCGGTGGATGGTCTACACACTATTTGGGGATGTGAGCGAGCGCAAGCAATTTGGAGAAGCTCGACGTTGCATCGTTGGGTCGAAAAGACGGGGGTGATACCGATGAGAGAACTTTGCCTTCGTGCGATGGACAGCCTCTCTTTGGCGAACCTATAACTTTTTTGTTGTCTCGTTTGGGCGGCTTGGACGGATCAGAATCTCTAACTTTTTGAGAATTACTCCAAGAGGCCGGATATTTGGATCGAAGAGGTGGCGGGTTAGTTTTCAAGCTTTAAAGTGGGTGCTAGAAGCTCGAAGTTGAGCTTGAACATAGACAAGCCGACTAGACAACGTGCTTGGACCGGGGCGGAGGACGGGGGGCTCACACTTAATGTGGATGCGGCTTCGGTGGAAGCTTATGGGCACACGACGATAGGTGGAGTCGTAAGAAACGATCGAGGCATGGTTTGCGGTGTCACGGCCTCAAATTTAGGTGAGGTGGATTCGGCTTTAACGGCGGAATGCTTGGCTATCCTCCACGGGCTTCAATTCGCTCTTGACCGTGGGTGGCAATTTTTGGTGGTGGAATCTGATTGCCTCCGGGCCATCCAACTTGTTGAGGGGCAACATCTTAATAGTTTGCAAGAACTGATCCTAGCGCGTATTGACACGTTGACCAAGAGGGTGTTGTCGTCCGGCACACTTCGATGGATCCTAAGACATTGTAACGCGGTTGTTAATTTCCTAGCTTAAACGCGCATCTCCGAGGGGACTACGGACTTTCGGTCGTGTAATTTCCCGAAGTGGCTTGACAATGTTGAACAACGGGATATAACTCCCTGTTTTTAAGGCCTTAAAAAAAAGTTCATAATCATGGATTCAAACTGCAACTTTTATTTTAAGGGTATGTCGACGAAAACCTGATTTACTGACGGGAAATATTTTAAGGTTTACTAATATTTATACTATCTATTAGTTGTAATTTTATATAAAAATAAGAGTTGTATTTATAATTTATTATAAATATAAGGTTACAATTACAATTTTTTTTTTATGAAAATCAAAGATAATTGTTGATGTCGGATTTCATCCCCGGACAAAACGGCATATCGTTTGTCGTCGTATTAAAACGACACGCTATTTAAACGTCTCGACCGATAAGACATGTCGTTTCCCTCTATAAAGAGACGGCGGCAAAAGTATCAATCTTTTAGCAAGACCTATTTTATTTAATTAATATGACAAATATTAATTAAACTATATTTGTTACTTGATTTAAATGTTAAATAAATATTTGACATTTTTTCCCTTTTTGCACCATGAGCAAAATTGAGGGGGTTATGTATCAATTTCCTCATTCTTGACACACCATATGCGAATAGTATGAGGTCTACAATTAGACTTGATGCTCTCCACAAATCAAGGGATTGAATGGGCAATTTTGACTCCATCACCATCACTTTTTGAAGGAGAATGCGTACACATGCTTGGTCAAAATGAAAAAGGGCATAACACTTTACACATGTCAAGAATAGAAAGAATAAGCCTAGTCAAATCTCATGATTCTCTCCTAAACAAGTAAAAAAGTCTACCCACTCACTCCTTGCATCAAGGAAAAGGCAACGTGAAGGCTAGCCATGAATGAAGCCTATAAATACATGAGGGAGATGATTGAAGAGGGGGGAGTTCAGAGGAAAAAAGCACCACAAACACTCTAGAGAGGATTTATATTTCATATTACTCATTTTATGAGATGTAATTTCACCTCGTATTTCCACCTCGTTATACGGTCAGATTCACCTCGTTGTAATCTCTCTTCTCCCTCACCACTTTCTATTCACTTCGTTTCAAAAAGAAAAGTAGAGAGGAAGTAGTCAACAACCGCTTGGGACGAACCTCTATAAAAAAACTATGGTGTCATTTTCCTTTACGCTTTATATTATATATATTATCATAATGTTTATAATATATTCGGAGTGATCTTGGTGAATAAGACGAAGTATCGGGATTTATACGGCAACATACGCAGACACTACAATAAAACGGATTACGATTAATCCGCGACAGTTGATGGCGATTTTCGGCATCAACAATAATAACTTATTATTGAGGAGAGACTTAGATCGTAAAAACTCCTATACTGATTAAATACTAATGCTTTGTTGTGGAGAGTATAAATGTAGGATGAAAAGTCCTACATAGAAATTGGGGAGAGCAGCGTAGGCTCCGGTCTCAGGCTCAAAAGTTCAATTTTATCAGTTTTTGGGCGACATTTTGCACTTTTTATAATGCAAATCGGTTTTGGTTTATGACTTGCGTGCCATCGACTTACCCCGGTTTGTGTGGGTTTTCGAACCACAACTCATCAAATAAAGACATGTCGAGGACTTTCCCCGATTTTTTAAACCATATTCATAATGTTATATTTTTTGTAACAAATAGACAGAGTTCATTGTTAAATTTCATATTATTGATACTGATCCAAGCATTTTTATATGTTATATCCACACGGACACCGCTGGTCATATACAGATGGGAATGACCGAATGGGAGACAATTGTCAATTAATTTTGTAACATTTAACAATAAATTGCAATTGATTCAAAACATAATAAATTAAATTCAATTTTATAAGGCTCGTTGAAATGTTTGATGTTTTGGACCCGCTCGATGCTAACTCAATTTAATCTAACTTTAATATTTTTTAACAGTAATATATATATATATATATATATATATATAAAGGAAGATATCACCTATATGACATGCTAACTCAATTTAATCTAACTTTAATATTTTTTAACAGTAATATATATATATATATATAAAGGAAGATATCACCTATATGACATGGCATGTTATGAATCAAGCATTCCTCAATCTCTATTTTCTCATAATTTAGATTTTCTTTTCATAAAAAATACATCTTCATCAATGAATCAATGAATGGTACACTACATCTAGCATTCAATAAATGACGAGTTTAAGTGCATTGCTTACTATTTTCTCAGATTTTTTATACGATGAATGTTGCCTTTTATTTTGATCAGCATTAATATTTCATTAATCAAGTGATGCCAGCTCTTCTGTCACGGCCCATTAACTCCTCATTTATCATTCATGTGTATATGAACGTTTTTTTTTCATCGTTTCATTTTCTTCAAAGTTAAATGTATACATTTAAGTGTGTATTGTTGTAATAGTTTAAATGGTGACAAATAGAGAAGAATATCAAAAAGTGTTACATGAACATCCAATGCACTTCATTTTAAGCTATATAAAGAGAAATGGCGACGACAAAACATCCATATCTCTACAATACTTTTTTTTTATTGGTTGTGTTGGTATTTTTCTTGCCCAGGTTCGTCAACTTAACATCTATCCTTCCTTCTCATCTTTCTTTGAGCACTTGATATCCAGTAGTATATTAATATTCATGATTATGAGTATATTCGTATAAGAATTACTGTATAATATTTTTGTGCGTTTTATACATATAATTTTGATATACTTTCTCAAGTATGGCTTAAGAAATCAATTACAAATATAATGTTCTAATTAAAGTTTCTTTTGATAGGTTAAAGCTGATGGAACGATATTAAACTTTTTAATATAAATAATGAACGTAACGAGTTACGGTGGAATTTTAAAATATCTTTTTAATATGAAAACAGATTTTCGACATATTAAATTAACCATAACGTTAAAAATGATTATCATGCATGCAAAATAAATTTATTACGTAAACAACGATTGGATAAAATCCAGAAAATCATATAACAGTTATCGGATTAAGAACACTTACAAATCCGAAATTTATTCACGGTTTTCGTTGTCGATCTTCGCGAGTCTTCCCTCTGTCTTCGATCAAACCACCACGATGGATTCAAGGCTATGGCTTTCGGGTATTATGGAGATTAAGAGAGTTGGCTCTTTAAAAACAAGAGAGATTAAAGAAGAGAGGAACTTGTAGAGGGCGATTTTCACCGCCCTTTTCCAGTCACAAAAATAATCACCAATAACAAATTAACAACAACAATCAGTGAATATCTTCGTTTTATTATATTTTCCGATATGAGCTCGGTTTTCTTTCGTTGAATAGCTGGACAGATGAAGGATCATGAGCGAAGGCTTTCTCTATTTCTATAGCCTTTTTATTACAAGATGTTTCTCTCTTTTTCCTGGGCTTTTTTCTCTATTTTTCCCAACCCTTGCAAATGAGGCTTATCTTGCCTTTTATAGAGTTTACATTATGTCCCCCTCGCGTCTTTCCCGCCTTTTCCCTCTCTTTTTGCTTCCCAGAGTGATTTGAAGGAAGCATGGTTAATCCCTGCTTTATGTCACTTCCGAGCAGACTGTCATTATGGGTAGGTGAGCCTCATTAAATGCGCATCCCGTCAGCCGTCATTAGGCCCTGCAAGCCTCGTCGCTGGTGCTTCTCATCGAGTGAGTAGGTCGGCTTCATTAAATGCACATCCCGTCAGCCGTCATTCGGCTCTGCATAAACCATCATGACGAAATTCCTCGTTGAATGTGATGGGACACTTCATCGCAATCTGCTTTTGCGTTGCCGTACCTCCTCGCGGTCGAACCTCCTCGGAGATAATCCTCCTCGAGGATAGTCCTTCTCGGGGATACGCCTTGTTTGCCCCCTCGGGCGATGAACTTCCTCGCCTTCCCTCATGTCGTTTATGGACAAAACGACACGAGTTGTGTTGAGGATGGATTTGACCAAATCCGACCTTAATAGTTAGTCCCCCATTTTATCAAGTGTGTACACTTGGTAAAATAAAGTGTAATCTTCTTGACGAACTCTTAGCGATGAGGATTCCCCAATGACGCTAAACGAGGGTTTTTCGTGAAAATCCTCGTTAATGACCGAGAAGGTCCGACTCTCTCGCTTCTCCGACCGTTGCCTGGTTCTGGGCCCCACCTCGGTTTGCTTTCCCAAAATTTGTCAGCCTCGAATCTTTCACACGTCGCTTCAGCATTAAATGCCCCCCTTTCGCACTCGAGTACTTGTGGGGATTTATAACGGGCCCTTGACACGAGCCGTTGATGAGTTTGCGAGCTTTGAATTTGGGTCATTGGATCAAAACGCGCCTATCCATTCGTTTTCCTTCTATAAATTCGGAGTTTATGCCCATCTTTTCAGACATTTTTCGTATTTTCAAAAACTCTCCCTAAACTGCCTCTACGACATTCACTCTCCGTTCCTACTCTTATTCCCTTAGTTTCAAGTTTCTTCTTCCTTCTCTCTTAGACGCTTTGATGGCTCCTTCCCGCTCCGGCCTGGTCTTTAAGATCCGAAGCCCTGCCTCTGTCATGACGACCAAGAGTATGCAGTTTATCATAAACAACTGTTCAGATTCAGAGCTCTTTTTCGCACGTCTACCCTTCGAGGGTGAATTCGCCGACGAGCCTCATAATGACTTTGTCTGCGTCTATGAGTCGTTCTTTCGCATCGTCGGTCTTCGCTACCCGGTACCGCTCTTGATCGTGGCGTTCCTCTACGCCTTTGGGGTTCCGATCGCCCAGGTGAGCCCCAACACACTTCGCCTCCTCCTGTGCACGCTCGTTATTGCGTGCGAGCAGAAAGTGGAGCTTACGCTCGAGGACTAAATGCGCCTCTTAAAGGTCTCCCGGAATCCGAAGAATTTGGGCCGCTTTGTCATCTCTCATCGCGTTCGACCGCACATTCACACGAATACGCCGTCGAACGAGTCCAGCTGGGAGAATAAATATTTCTTCGTTCGGGTGGACAACTCCAACTTTGGTCCCCACCACTCTTTCCTACCGAGGGAGTTGGTACTCGAGGGAGTGGATCTCCCTCGATTTAAGCACAAGGAGAACGAAGAGGCTGATGCGCGGTTCAAAGAGATCCACGCTGCTCTCCTTGCCAACCTTAGGCGTGATTGGAGTAAGGACTTCGGGGATCGGCGGATCGAGAAGTCTGGGGTCTATCAACTGGCCCGAATTTACGGGGCACCTCCAAACACTCTTCTTCCGGTGGGTTTTCTTCGCGAACCTGCCTTGGAGGGATCTCCCGTAGAGCGGAAGAAAAACGCTCCAAGGCCGAAGAAGAAATCCGAGGAGAAAACCGTCGTCGCTAGGGACAAGACTACCGTTGATCGGGATTGGGAGGTGCTGAGACCGTCGACGTCCCAGGCAGGACCCGACACTCCTCGCTACATGGGGCTCACCCTTCGAGAGGGTGGTCCCCCGAGTAAACGCCCTATCGAGGATACTCGCGATGAGAGGCGGACGAGATCCAGGACGGATTCCGTCGCCCGCTCTCCGACGAAAGTTTCTCGCTCCTCGAGGAGATCCCCTCGAGAAGAAAGCTCTTCGGGCAAGCGGCCCGTCGAGGAGGTATACGAGGCTTCTCCTGCGAAGAAGGCTAAGGTTCCCGCCCCGGCCCCCGAGCCCGAATCAGCTACTCTGTCTCGGGGAGTAGCGAAAGGGGAGTCGGGTACCGCGCCTGTAGAGGGCGAGGCTGAGAGGATGGGACTGGTGTCGGACAGGCGCGCCCGCCCCACCGCGAATCCACGGGAGAGATTGGACTTCGAGGATATCGAGCACCTGGCCATCGCGCCGAACGCTCCTCCTCCACCCCCTTTTGGAGTTGAAAGTTCCATCCTTCCTCCCGCTCCTGGGGTCGCGACCCGGCCCTCTACGTCTTTGATTCAATCTCTGGTCAAAGAGACCCCGGTTCCGAATGAAGAAGATACGGGACCTATTGGCGAGGAGGACGCCCAAGGAGCGACCTCCGCACCTGTCGGGCGCGAAGGCGACCAGGGACAGATCCCCTTCGAACCCAAGGAGGAGCAGCCCAGGGCGTTCCCCGAGGTTAATCCTCCTGGCCCGAAGCCCCTTTCCGACGCGCCTGGTATCAAGGCCCTCGAGGGCTCAGGGATCCAGCCCTCTCCCGAACTTACCGGCGTCTCCGGCTTACAGGTACCTCTCATCGCTCCTTCTGGCGCGCCGCCGAAATCAACGGATGACTCGGCGTGGCCCTCTGTGTCGTCCCTTGACCCCGAGGAGGCACCTACCGGGTTGCCACAGGCTCAAGCCGGCTTCCCGGCCATGCCACCTCCGGGTGCACTTCCTGAGGGTCGGGAGGTTTACTCCTCTGCCGCGTGCAAGGGCCTCACCCCGGAGGCCGAAGCTTCTCATGGGCTCGTCGATCCTCTCGACGAGTCTGTGGGATACTTGGAGCTAATTGACCATGTCCTCCGGGGGTAGCCCGGCTGAAAGATGTGATTGCCTCCGAACGGCTATCCACCGCTAAGGCCGAGAGAGAGGCCAGTGAGTTGTCGGCGGAGCTCGCGCTAATCCGGGGGCAACTTGAGGTCTCCACCCGCGACGGGCGGAAGTTCCGGGAGCAGGCCAAGAAGCTTTCCTCGGAACTCGTCGAGACCAAATCTGCCTTGGAGTCGGAAATCTCGTTGCACAGGGCCGCAGAGGCCGAGCTTGAGGAACAGAAGAACTCCTCTGCCGCTAGGGAGGTGGATCTCTCCGACAAGCTCCGGCTGAAGGCTGAACGCCTCACCCAGATCGGCGAGGCCATCGGCATACCGATCGAACAAGAAGTCTGTCTGGTGTCCCGGGTCAACGCCGCGTTGAGGAAGTTTTCCGAGGACTTAGAGGCTGCGCGAGCCGAGACTGTTGAAGAGCGTCACGGCCGAGAGCGCCTGTTTGAGGCGGACCAAGCCAAGCTGGAGCGCCTCTCGGCGAAGTTTGATTTTCTCGATCAATCCATCAACGCCCATCCCTTGGCCGCCGCATACCAAGCCAATATTGGCTTGGCCGAGAAGGTCCTTCCTGAGGCACCCCTCGAGGGTCTCGAGACCCGCTTGCCTTCGTGGCGCGAAAGCCACGATAAGTACCGGGATGAGGCAGAAGAGCTGGACAAGAAGTCCTCCCGGGACCCTGATTCTCCGCCGCTCTCCCCCTGCAAGCCGCCAGCCCTTGACAGCCGGAGGATTGAAGGCCTTGTCTCGGAGGGGGCCGCTCTCGGGTCCTCGCCGCGCGACGAATACGGCTCGAACATCGAGACCCTGGCGCCTCCGAAGCCCATGGTATAGGATGCTTTCCCGGAGTTTCCTTTCCAATTGCCCTCTCTTTTTTGTAAATTTCGAATGTTGTGGCTCTTTCTGTAACCCAAGCGTTTAAGCGAATTATCATATAAATAAAAGAAATCTTTTTCGGGTTACCTTTTCCTTTCATCGCTAAGCTTATTCGCTATCGCCCTCGCATACTTGTTTTTTTTTTTTTTTTTTATATCGGGCCTCTTTACTGTTTCTCCCGTATATCCACTCTGTCTTTTCTTTCGCAGGCCGGAGGTGGTACCGTTGTTCTTTACCCCGACGCCTTTTCCCCCAGCGATGGAGGAGGTTACAAGGGGGCGGAAGGGCCTGCGTCTGCTCTCGATCCAGCGAGGACTTTATCGGGGAATGAAGTTGCTCTCCTCGAGACTACAGAGGCTAAGCTCGCCGAGTGCAGGGCAGAGCGCGACGAAGATAGACGCCTCCTCGCCATTGCCGAGGAGTCCCTCCTTGAGGAACGACAGCGTTATCAGCGGTGCGAAGAGACACTCTCGGCGCAGCTCCGGCAGAAAAATGAGTATTTCAACCGAATCGCCGACGCTATAAACCTGTCGCCCGGTCGGGAGGAGCAAATCTCTTTCCATGTCAAGGCCGTGCTGAGGAAACTTGTCAAAGACCGCGACGCAGCCAGGAGCTGGGCAATAGAGGAGGAATTTTCTCGCTTACGCCTTTACCATCAACCGACCGACAAGCTGAGGCATGCCTCTGAGAGGTTTGGCGCTCTCGAGGAGATTGTCCGCATTCAGCGCCTGCTGGGCGGTGTGCTCTTGAATATCAAGCTCGTCGAGGGGCTACCTTCTCGCCTGACCGTTGGTGAGCTTCGAGCCAAACTGCCAAGGTGGCGCAGGTTGGAGCAGGAATACCTGGCTGATTTGGCCAAACTGGAGAAGAAAATCTCTGGTGCTCCTAACTCTCCTCCGTTTTCCCCTTGTCTCCCTCCGAGTGTCGCTAAGGCGCGCTCGCCGGGTTTTGACGTTCTTCCTTCCTCGTCGAGCACGGTATGGGGCAGCTTAGTTTAAACATTTCGTAGTTTTACCTTTTTTGTGGGGTTGGTTCCTCACTCTTGGTTTCTCCTTTGCAGGCTGATAGTAAGGTCGATGCGAACCTCGTGGGAATCTCCTCGAGTAAGCCCTCAGGACTTCCCGCTGACAATCCTGCGTGCTTAGTTGTGGATGACATCCTTCGCCGATGCTGTGATACCATCATCGAGGAATGTGCCGACGCAGTCTTGGGTCAAGATCTCCTTGATGATGTCGCTACGCGGGAGGATCGGTCCCTGCAAGAATTATAATATGTGTATTTTCTAAGGGTGTGGACGAATGAGTTGTAAATAATACTCTATATTTCGTATTTTGAATCAAATGAACATATGATGATTTTCTTTTATGAGTTTGCTCGCAATCTACGAACTTGTACGGGCTTGCTCGGCGCCCTTAGCCGTAAATATAGTTTCTATTTGCTCGGCACTCTCGCCGGCTCGGGCTTGCTCGGCGCCCTTAGCCGTAATTTTTTTTTTTGCTCAGCACTCTCGCCGTACCTCTTTTTCTCGGCACTCTCGCCGTACCTCTTTACTCGGCACTCTCGCCGTACCTCTTTTCCTTGGCAGTCTCGCCGTAGTTATCACTTGCGGGTATCGCTGGGTTTCATTGGGTACGAGCCGACTAGTTTCCAGGACCCCATAGGCACTTTCGCCTTGTTTATTTCTTCGGCACTCTCG
Source organism: Parietaria judaica (assembly GCA_954871525.1). Classification (NCBI taxonomy): domain Eukaryota; kingdom Viridiplantae; phylum Streptophyta; class Magnoliopsida; order Rosales; family Urticaceae; genus Parietaria; species Parietaria judaica. The sequence goes on from OX940869.1 coordinate 15,645,883, forward strand.
CCAGATCAGGCTTGCTCGGCACCCTTAGCCGTATATATATTTTCTCTTTTTGCTCGGCACTCTCGCCGGCTCAGGCTTGCTCGGCGCCCTTAGCCGTATATATATTTTCTCTTTTTGCTCGGCACTCTCGCCGGCTCGGGCTTGCTCGGCGCCCTTAGCCGTATATATATTTTCTCTTTTTTACTCGGCACTCTCGCCGGCTCGGGCTTGCTCGGCGCCCTTAGCCGTATATATATTTTCTCTTTTTTGCTCGGCACTCTCGCCGGCTCGGGCTTACTCGGCGCCCTTAGCCGTATATATATTTTCTCTTTTTGCTCGGCACTCTCGCCGGCTCGGGCTTGCTCGGCGCCCTTAGCCGTATATATATTTTCTCTTTTTTGCTCGGCACTCTCGCCGGCTCGGGCTTGGTCGGCGCCCTTAGCCGTATATATATATATATATATATATATTTTGCATATGAATATCGCGAGGATACTTTTCTTTCTATTCGGTACTCTTACCGAGCAGGGTTGTACACGCATTTTTGTCAACTTATAATTCCGATCGTTTCTTAAAGTAAAGCATACATAAATACAGACATTAAAAACGAAACAAATTTTTATCATATAACAAGGCCGAAGAGTAATCATCATCGAGAGGCCACGTCAAAAGGGGTTCGTAGAGGCTTCTCGGTAGGTTAACCCTCCCTTCTCGTCGAGCAGCGTACGTGCCTTACTCCGGGGCTTGTTCGCCGATGATCGAGCAGGCTGAAGACACGATCTTCTCCAGAGAGTCTCTGCTGGGGCGCCCATTGTTGCAGTCCGTGCAGACGTAGGTATACCATGTAAGACCAAGGATTATGCATGATCTGCAGAAGCCACAAGCACGTCCATCTTGGTGTCGGCGAACACACGGCGGGCGGATGGTGTTCCTTTCTCCAACCTTCGTGGGCTTCTCATAAACAGGACGTCCTTATCGCACCTCCTGCAGAACTCCATGTCGAGCAGACGGCTGTGTGGTGTGGACGTCTGCTGCTCGAGGTCGTCGATCGGATTCCCTGCCGCGAGCAGCGCGGGAAGGTCCTCGAGTCTGGCCTTGGCTCCCTCCTCGTAACTGAACCCCTCATAACTGAACCCGAGTCTGTTGACCCTTAGGAATTTTATTCCGTGCTTTATGGTGGACAGGTTGTCGACCACGTCGTCTATGGTGATTCGGTGGCAGCTCGACAGGCATAACTTTATGATCGTCGGGTTATCCTGCAGAATTATCCTTAACGCAACGTTGGTGATCTTGAAGCATCTATTCAGCGTCAGGGTCTCCATCCTCCCTTGAGACCTCCTCGCCAGATTCAGGAGATTCTCATATTCGAGCCGCTCGCTCATCGGGTCGTCGATACTGAGGTTGCGCCACAGAAGGCTGTTCCCCCGAACCTCGTCACGCAACGACGTGCACACCATCTCCATCGCGAGGAGTTCCTCGAGGCTTAGATACAGCAGGAAAAGTTCCAATGCGGGGTGCGGTTCACCTGAGACCCTTTGCTCTTCCTGGCCGTTCGTTCTCTGTGGTGTCCTCCATCATTGGACACAGCTCACTGCTCTCCGGCCACTCCTCATTCTTCCAACCGTCCATCATCGCGTGATCATCTCCTCCTCGTGCTTCCGCCGCGTATTCCTTGGGCCATCCCCAACCTCCTTCGACGACTATCCTGGACTCGTCTGTATAGCTTTGGCCAGTAACTCCCTCCCCGAGCGCCATATTTTCTTCGTATGCTTTCTCCCCCTGTATCGAGAAAACACTAACAGATGCTGGTTTTGGAGTAAGAAAGGAATTTTCTATTTTCTGGGTGGAGTGGTTGGGATCTATTTGGGAGTTAACCGAGTTGGTTTTCACTTCCGCAAACTTGTTCTTCATGGTCTTTTCCAAACCTCCTATTTATAACCGTCGATTGCCCCGCACGCAAGACTCTTAGTATTCTCTTACCCCGCTGTCACTTCACAACGCTTCGGGAGTCACTCCGGTTCATTGGTGCGCGTGCATTCCCTCTTCTGATTAGCCGACTATACGTCTACCTCTTTTAAATGCAAGGAGTCCGTACGTCTTCCCCCCTTGCGTCACTCCTGCCTTTTGAGTTGCCCCTTAGGCCCTGTTCGCTGTTTTCGCGCGTTCAATCATCACCTCGAGCAGCCACCGCCTGTCTCCCTGAGGTCGGGCCTCGTTGCTGATGATGGCGTCGCTTGCTAACGTCATGCTCCTCCAAATTCCTGGTTGTGAGGTAGAAAGAAAACAAAGCTCCTCGGTGGGCGCCAAACTGTAGAGGGCGATTTTCACCGCCCTTTTCCAGTCAAAAAAATAATCACCAATAACAAATTAACAATAACAATCAGTGAATATCTTTGTTTTATTGTATTTTCCGATATGAGCTCGGTTTTCTTTCGTTGAATAGCTGGACAGATGAAGGATCATGAGCGAAGGCTTTCTCTATTTCTATAGCCTTTTTATTACAAGATGTTTCTCTCTTTTTCCTGGGCTTTTTTCTCTATTTTTCCCAACCCTTGCAAATGAGGCTTATCTTGCCTTTTATAGAGTTTACATTATGTCCCCCTCGCGTCTTTCCCGCCTTTTTCCTCTCTTTTTGCTTCCCAGAGTGATTTGAGGGAAGCATGGTTAATCCCTGCTTTATGTCACTTCCGAGCAGACTGTCATTATGGGTAGGTGAGCCTCATTAAATGCGCATCCGGTCAGCCGTCATTCGGCCCTGCAAGCCTCGTCGCTGGTGCTTCTCATCGAGTGAGTAGGTCGGCTTCATTAAATGCACATCCCGTCAGCCGTCATTCGGCTCTTCATAAACCATCATGACGAAATTCCTCGTTGAACGTGATGGGACACTTCATTGCAATCTGCTTTTGCGTGGCCGTACCTCCTCGCGGTCGAACCTCCTCGGAGATAATCCTCCTCGAGGATAGTCCTTCTCGGGGATAAGCCTTGTTTGCCCCTCGGGCGATGAACTTCCTCGCCTTCCCTCATGTCGTTTATGGACAAAACGATACGAGTTGTGTTGAGGATGGATTTGACCAAATCCGACCTTAACAGAACTTATACCTCAATTTTATTCTCTCAACAACTATGCGCATACAGTATGAGAATGGGAGAGAGAGAATTGAAATATTTTCTTACATTTTTATCTAATTCTATTAAATTAATCAACGAAAAATTGACACATCATTAATCCTCATCTTTCTAGATTAACCAATGGGAATTAAATAATTTATTTTCTCAACCTTTTAATTATTTAATTCGCATAGTATATAATTATCAATATAATTATTTAACTTATTACATTTAATAAAGGTGATTAAAATAAAATAACAATTTATTTATTTAATCATGAGAAAATAATTACAACAATATAAATCACAATTTATACATAAGAGAAAATTATCAAACCAATTTCGTACTTAAAAATATTTCAATTCAATCATTGAACTCAAAGTAAGATTTCAATAAATCAACTTTACATATTTTTAATACTTATTATGTTCATCAAAATCTCGTCCGAAAGTTTAACATTGAGACTTCATGGACCCACATGAACGAAACGTTAGAATAAGGTCCGGACACAAAAGTTCATAAACTTTTTCAGAACTTTTAATTCTTAATATTGGTCGATTCCACTAAAGGACCAAAACTGATAATCTCCAAGTTCATATGCGTTCTTATTTCCTTTTGATGTGATACAATTATTCTTCACACGGTCCACAATATATTTTACGATATTAGCCTTTGTGTGTATCAGTAACTAAGAGGAATGTAAAATTACAGTTTTACCCCTTAGTTATTATTTCATCAACTCCTTTGTTGTTTGTGAATGAGAAAAACATAAAGTGAGATGTCATAACATCTCACATGTTTTATTCAGAGAATATATTATTCAATGAGTACCAGGCCCGGTTTGTTCATTCACACTTCAAAGAACAAAGCATGATGTGATACTAATGTTGTAGCATTCTTGTAATACAAATTCATTATCTGTGAATCACATAGTTCAATGAGACAGTATTATGACACCAACCGTCGGGTCTTTGATCCATCATTTGGGTCTTGCTCATTGACTAGTCAAATGTCATAAAGTGCCACAAGGAAGAAATTATGTACCCACTTCAGGATTTAGGTAATTACAAAAATACCCCTCGTTTTATGATTTCGAAGCTTCGAGTAATTAAACGGTTTTATCTCGAACTTCAAAGTGTCATAGGTCTAGTTCAGTGTCTTCATTAAGACATCAAGAATAAACTCTAGAGTCACAACTCTCAATATCACAAGATCCGATATCAGTAGTTTATTCAAACAATCATTAATTGAATACGATTGCCATATCGATCCTAAGATTGCGAATTGTTGATTTTAAACTTATCAAGAAGAGGTATCTTGTTAAGTCTGTACTTAACTCTTCTTTCGTTGATGATAGTTTCAGGGCGTAGACATATATGCATAAACACAAACTTAAATAAATAAGAATGAATATTTAATCTTTATTTAATTCTCAGCAAAAGAACATAATCACATTATTACATCGAGTACTTTATTAATAAACTATTTTATTTGCTAAAAGGTCCTTCATGTCTTCTTTGTGGGCATAAATCCCAACAAAAGCAACATTCTACGACACAGTAATTCGACTCTCCTTCGCAGTTTCCAGTTTTTTTTTTTTTTTTTTTATGCACGTACATTGCTGGATATTATTTTTATATGGATTTTAATTTGTGTTGATGTAAGTTTTCTAATTTGACAAATAGAGGATTGAGAGAGAAATAGAAGTCCGTTATCGGTTTCATCAAGAACAAAGCCAAAGAGGCTCCACTAATTCATCATCAATTTTTTTTTCATGCCTAGCTTATTTTCTGTTGTGCTACTGTCAGATTACTTTTAATTGATGCGGACAAAATTTGAAGTTCATCATTCAAAGATCGGTCATTAATCAAGCATTCCTAGTTTCAGAGTTTATAAAATATATTATAAAAGTTTTGGTGTAAATACATGCAAGTTTAATGTAATGAGTGCGTGTTTTTGGCGTATCTTCATGTGAAAGGAGATTTAATTATGTGATGATTATAAAGTTAATGTCTTTGAAAATTATTTTGAAATAAGATGCCGTTCTTATTAGAAAGATTATGATTATTTTTATATTCGTTTTCTAATTCTCATTGTAGATACGATCTCATTTATTAATATTTTAAAATTTATTTGAATTACAATTGCAATAGTTTTTTTTTTTTGTTTTTTTGTGTCCCATGGTCATTAAGTAGTACTCCTGAAATAAAGAACGACGATATTATTACGAGTTATTACCATCTAGTTACCCTAAAAAGTTACAAAGCATATTTTCTAAGTTTCTACTTTCTATCCATTTTCTATCCGATTTAACGCGGTCATTCTTTTTCAAAGAGCTTGAACATTCACACGTAACAAAAATGAAAACGAAAACACAAATAAAAATAAAAATTTGTACTGCTAGGCTTAAAATCAGACGTTGTAGGTTATGATATAGCAACGCTTTATTTCTTTCACTCTCGCATTTGAACTTTTTCATTTATTTCACCAAAATAAACTCATCTCACTCTCGCATATAACCTTGTACAGACATAGCGAGACGCCTGATTATTCCCAGGCCGGAACTCGAGGAACATTGGCCAGTGAAGCTTTAATCTTCTCCTCCGAAAACGTCAAGTCCACCATTCCGCCCTGCAAGTACTTCTCGTAAGCTGGCAAGTCAAAATGGCCGTGTCCGCACATCGCTGTGAGAATGACCTTCGCTTCGCCGGTCTCTCTGCATCTCAGCGCCTCCCTGATCGTTGCTGCAATGGCGTGTGTCGGCTCTGGGGCCGGGATCAGCCCTTCTGTCCTCGCAAACTGTACGGCACCTGAGTTCATACACAACAATACAAACTTTCAAAAAAATCTAGTATTTGAAATCATAGTTCAAATAGTTTTCTATTACGTACCCTGGAAGCATTCAGTCTGACGGATTGAAATGGCTTCCATTAAGCCGAGTTCATAGACGTGAGAGATCAACGGCGCCATTCCGTGGTATCGCAATCCTCCTGTTGACCTCAAGGTCAAACCAATCCGGTATTATTATTATTTAAATGCAGGATCCATTTTTTTTCCGGAGCCGTAATTATTGATTCCGGATTTTTAACTTTGTACAAATGGATAATTAGATGTTTTTTAGAGAAGGCAGTGATAAATTTTAAAAGTATGGAATTCCGGCTCCCAAAATAAAAGAACGGGAATTCCGAATTTAGTTTTATCCCATAACTAGAATTTCACAAACAGAATTCAGACACAATATCATATCAACGCCAATAGAAACACAAACCGGCGTGGATCGGGTCAGGAATGAAGTCATGGCCCAAAGTGTGCATCTTCATGAGAGGGGTCAACCCCGCCGTGTCGCCAAAGTCATAGGCGTACACGCCTTTGGTCAGTGAGGGGCAGGCTGCAGGCTCGACTGCCCTTATGATGGGGTTGATCTTCCCGCTGAGCTTCTCACGCAGGAAAGGGAAGCTCAACCCCGCGAAGTTGGACCCTCCACCGGTGCACCCCACGATGACATCTGGCGTCTCACCGATGGCCTCCATCTGTGCCAGGCACTCCTCACCGATCACCGTTTGGTGGAGCAACACGTGGTTGAGGACGCTCCCCAGGCAGTACTTGGTGTCCCCGCTCTTGGCCGCAGCCTCCACCGCCTCCGAGATCGCGATGCCCAAACTCCCGGGGCTGCTCGGGTCCGCCTGCAATATCCTCCTGCCCGCCTCGGTGACATCCGATGGCGACGGGTGCACTTTCGCGCCCCAAGTCTCCATCATTAGCCGCCGGTACGGTTTCTGATCGTACGAGGCGCGGACTTGCCACACCTACGCAACAAACCCCAACGTCAATTCAGTCAAGCAGCCTCGGAGCGATAGAATTCAGTTAACCAAACGAGACTCGAGAAACTCACCTCACAGTTGAGGCCGAATAAGGTGCAAGCGAAGGCTAACGCGCAGCCCCACTGGCCGGCGCCGGTTTCGGTGACGATGTTTTTCACGCCCGCCTGGGCGTTGTACCACGCTTGTGGCACCGCGGAATTGGGCTTGTGAGAGCCTGCGGGGCTGACACCCTCGTACTTGTAGTAGATTCTCGCAGGCGTGTCCAAAAGCTTCTCCAACCTCTTGGCTCTTCACCAGAATCACATCATTCTCAGTTTTTCATTGCAGTAGAGCAGTAAAAAATAAAGTCTCATGAAACCAATGATAATTGAATTTAGCCATTGGTTTGTCCCAAAAATAAGAGAGAACCTTGTGACACAAATCAAACAAAAATAGCAACAAAATTAAAGAGAAATCATCCACAAATGAATTTTTTTTTTTTACGTGGAAACTCAATTTGAGAAGAAAGCCACCGACAGAGACAATAAGATCGAAAAAGCCTTTTCGAAAGTGAGAGCGAACAGGGTTTTAACTATTGAAACTCGGAAAATATCCAATAAAAAATATGTCACACCGCAAAGTTAGAAACGGGCTAGGCCACAAAAGAAACGATCCGGGTCACAAACGCTTAAAATTTTTGCTTAGAAACCTCCTAAACCTGAATAGTAAGTACTACCTCAGCTTTTCACTTACCAACTCAAACTTCATGACCGCAAAAAATCGATAACTACAAAACCAAAAACCGATCAAATCGATAACTGGTAACTGAATTTATTTGGTTATCAGAATTTGGCTTTCACGTAACTAAACAAATCAGCTTGAGATGAAAAACTTGCCAAACCGAACCAATTTCACCCCTAACTAAAAAAATCAATTGCACGAATATACCATCAACTAAAGCAGAAAAAACAAAATGCTCAAAATTATTTTACTCAATACCAACAAATACATTGATAGATTGGATACTTTATTCATCATAGGATTCGACAAATATATTCAAGTTGTACTTAACCACCATAAGGTAAGTCTTACTTACCACCAAAATACTAATCTACCGTAGTATTCTACCCAATGTCTAAAAAAAACCGACCGAAATCCTAAAAAAAACTAAAAAACTTAAGTCTATACGGTCCTAATTGAGTAAAAATTAGGTACATTAACCACCATTAACCCTTTTACAAATTACCTTATAAGAGGGGTTGGTCTCCAAAGGCTATAGACATCAACGACCTCGTCAGGAATGTCTATGTATCTCTCGCCGGTGGTCTCTTGCTTGATGAGCTCATCGGGGAACAGAGCCGACAGATCGCGCGGCTGAATCGGCTCGAGGGTCCCCGGGTTCAGCGGCGGCGGCGGCTTCACGGGAAGATCCGCTATCAGATTGTACCACTTCCTCGGCACTTGCACGGCCTTGGAGTCGTTGACCAGGCTGGCTCTCACGCTCACGCTCACGCCACGCAGGCTTCTTCTTGGGTCCAGCGTTGACCTTCTTGTCTTGACTGAGAGAGATCCAAGTCCAAGGCATTGACTTGCAGAGGAAAGACACTGGCTTGCCATGTTTGATTGGGCTGAAAAAGGACAAAGAAAGGAGTGTGAGAACGAAGGGCTCTTGTTGACATAACTTCAGCACGTGAGTGATCCGAGGTTGGAAAACGTGCTGCTGAAATCAGAAAGTCAAACTGTCTGCACTTGAGCACCCTTCGCCTAGCTAATATAGTAGTTTTAAAAAGATTTAACGGCACAAATGATTCATATGAAAGAAAGAAAAAACTGACGGGCTCTTGTTGACATGTTGTTGTTGTTTTTATTATTACTTTTGTTTTTGTATGGTAAATAACACAAATAGTCTTTGTTAATGCGTAAAAATAGCTTTAACTTAGAGTCGGGTCCAAGGTTCGGGTCTCGAGATTGACCCGCTGAACACAAGGATGATTGGATGCTGAGTCAACGCGGGTTGACTGTTGATCGTCAAAGCTGGAGGCGATTCTGTCGTCTTGGATGAGTCTCCGGGCTGTCGTTGACGATCCTCGGCGAACTTCCTTGGTGGTGGCGAAGTCCGGTTCACGGCGAAACTCCTCGTCCGGGCGGAGTCCTTGTCTTGGCGATGTCCTCTTCTGGGCAAACTCCGGTCTTGATGAAGCTCCGTGCTAATCTTTCCTTGGCGAGCTCCTATGGCGAGGGAGGACACGCAAAAAAAGGGTAGAATGGGCCCGTGCCCCGTCGCTTATGGTTGGGCGAGGCTGCCTACGTATCTCAGTTTAAGAGAATCAGGTCCCACGTAGTTCGGGGTTAATGATAAACGGCGGGTGAATGACAATGTGGTTTGACTCGTCGGAAGTGCCGTTGTAGGCGGCGCGGGGGTGACCCTTGGCCTGATGGCTGGGTATTACCGGCGTGATGTGTTCTTCGTTGACCTCGTTGGTGTTGGCGAACTCACTGTCGAACTTCCCTTGTGTTGGCGAAGTACAGCGAGAGCCTTGACTTGACGAGGTGTGCTCCTTTGTCGACCTTGCCGGGGTAGGTGGCCTCGTGTAACGAGGGACCTTATCCTGACGAAGGGACGCTTCTTCCTTTGTCGACCTCACAGGTGGTGGCGTGGTTACCCACCTGTCGAGGGACGCCTTAGCTGACTCGTCGAACAACCTTTCTTCTCAGGCCTAAGACTCTGCTTCTAGATCGATCTCAGCTCTTATTCAAGCCCTTTCCTCCTTAAGAGTGGGCAAATTTTCTAGAGAGCGAAAGCTAGAGAGAGATGCTCTGGAGAAAGTTGTGAGTGAGTGTGGAAATGAGGGTGAGAAGGCTCCTATTTATAGGAAAACCAACTCCCTGAAATTGCACTTCATAGGGGCCTGCGAATTCCCTGTTAACTGCACCTTTAGGGGTCTGCGAATTCCCTGAATATTGCACCTCCAGGGGCTTGCGAGTTTCTCTTCTGCAGAAGGGGTCGTCGGTGCTTCTTGATTTGTCTTCGATGTCTTCGGGTTGTCCGCGAATCCACTTGTTGTGTTCGGGGAAAACCAGAGGATTTCCCGGAGATCTTCGTGGCCTTGGATCTCCTCGTCGTGTGGAATGATTACAAGTTACGCCCTCGTCAAGTTATGACGAGGGGGCTTGTCGCCTTGTTACCTCGTCGGCTTGTCGCCTCGTCGCTTTGTCGGCTTGCCGCCTCGTCGGCTTGTCGCCTCGTCGGCTTGTCGCCTCGTCGGCTTGTCGCCTCGTCGGCTTGTCGCCTCGTCGGCTTGTCGCCTCGTCGCCTCGTCGGCTTGTTGCTTCGTCGCTTCGTCGCCTTTTGGACCCCGGGCCTCGCCAATATCTTAGTTCTTTGGTCCCGGGCTTTTGGCGTTGGTGATGGGCCTTGACTTACCATGACAGGCTTTGACTTTTCTTAACGGGCTTTGACCTTTGCCAAAGGGCCCCCAGTTTTTATATGTTACGAAAAATGCACATAACATTAACCCCCTAGTTTCTTGGGTAATTGTATTGCACGAGAAACTTTTTCTTTTAAAACTTAAGGCAACTTGTGTTATTTGGCGAGGATCCGGGTTTTCAGAGATTTTTGTCTCCTCTCCGTCCTCCCAAGGAACTGCAAATTTCCTTTAACTGGGTGTTTGTAAAATATTTTCGAAAATATTCGCATAATAAGTGTAAAAATAATTCGAGCATAGTCAAAGACATAGGCGAATTAATTAAGTAACTCATAAGTCACTTTTTATGATTTTATTCGATTTTTAGATTTTTGGAGGTTCATAGGCACATTTTGTAAAATAAAGGCCTTTTAAATTAATTTTGAACTCCGTAAATAAATCCAAAAAATAAATAAAATCAAGTGACATAATAAATTTGAAAGTAAATAAATACTTTGAAAATAATAATTGCGCATTAAACTTGAAACTTTAAAAAGTTCCTTACTTATTGCGCAATAAATACCGTAAATAATTAAATAATTCATGAAAACCCGGGAAAATAATTTTAATTTGGTTTTCATGTTTGAAAATTAAAAATGAAACTTTATAAAGTTCCAAAATTTAATTTCCAAGGCTTTTTGAATAACCTTTGAAAATAGAATTTTTCACTTAAAAACGTATAAAAGCCCATTTTGATCGTTTTTGATCATTTTAAAATTAAACTTCAGCTTTATGGGCCTAGTTTATGCGAATTTTGGGCTGCATAGGCTTAAAGAATTCGAATTTTAATTAAAAAAGGGAAGGTGAGATTAGGGTAGAATATTACCTCATAAATACCTTGTAGGGTTATAGGCAACTTTCTCATTCTCTTCCTCTTCCTCTTCTCCAATTCGCGATTTTCATTCTCCGGGAAGCTTCGACGGCTGCATTTCCATTGCTTGTGATGGTGATGGCTTTCTCCGGTGAGCTTGGTGGGGAATTCTCCGTTGACGACGTCCTTTTATCCGGTACGTTCTCTTTGTCGAGTCTTTTTGTTGACGTCGATATTCCGGTCACCATTGATGGTGTTCCGGCGAACTTGGATGATTGGACATCGTCTCTTGAAGATATATTCCATGTAGGTGATGGCGCGGGAATTGAAATTCCGGCGAGGCTCGTGGAGGAGACCGAACTCGGTCTAGGCGTCGGCGGCTTCGGCGGTGTGCATGGCGAGGGCAGCGGCTGCATGGGACGTGATGGCACGTCGGGGACGCTCGGTGGCGGTCAAGCAGCGGCGTCTGGGCAGAGCACGGCGGTCGCCGTGGCTCATGGCGTGACCGGCGTTGCGGTTGGCTCCGGTGCGCGCGGGGTCCTTGATGCGGGCAGCGGAGGAGCGGACCACGGGGTCCACGGAGAGGCAGGGTCGGCCGGAATCATCTCGTCTGCGTCGTCTGCGGTGGTCATCAGCGGTGGCGCGGCGGCTGGAGGCGTGGTTGGCCGTCTTACCGTGGTGTTTGGCTCGTGTGGGGTTTTCGGCTCGGGCGGCGATGGCTTGGGACGTGAGGTCCACGGCGTGGTGGAATCGGCTGGGTTCCCCTCTCCGGCTCAGTCTGTGGCAGTTCCCGGCGGCGGCATGGCGGCTGGAGCCGTGGAGAACTTCGGCGTGCGTGGGGCCCGTGGGGGCTCCCTTGGCGTGGTCGGCTCGGTCCCCGAGGCGGGCGATGGCTTGGCGGGTGCTCCGGCCAATATTTTGGCGTTGATGGTGACGTCCGTTGGTGGTGGTGAGGTTATCTTCAACTCCGGCAGGGCTGCTCCGGCGAAAGGGCCGCCAAAAGTGGTGGCGGAGTCCGATTTTGACGGAAACTTCGATTTCGAGGGCTTCGAGACACCGATCGACGATCCGATTTTTGCGTTGGATTCGTCGGGACCGGGGCTATCTCCTGCCAAGGAAATTATCATTCCTAGGCAAAGCGTGACGGTCTCCAGGCTCGGTAAGGACCTGTCGTTGTTGATTCGTCTTTTGTCGTCGGCTCCGGCAGAGAGCGTTTTGTCTTCTGAATCTTTTGGACGTGCTGTGGACTTTGCAGGTGGCCTGGCGAATGGAGGCGGATCTCTCGGCGAGCATGGCTCTGAGCCTTCGGTCCTTGATGGTGCCTCTGACGTAGAGTTTGCTGATGTCGATACGTCTGATGTCGTCGAGGAGCAGGGCATTGGCGGTGACTGTGTCTGTGAGGCGTCCGTTGTTGAGGAGGGACCTGCAGGCGAGGGTCTTGCCATCGTGGGCTTTGCCGCTGGCGAGGGTCTTCCTGCTGACGAGACGCCCAAACAGCGTCTTTACCGCATTTCGGCCATCTGTCCTAAGCTGATTGTGCGTAGACACGTCACTGAGTCTTCGTTGGTGTTGTTCCTCGCTCTTCATGGGTTGTTGCATATCGCCGGTCTTTGAGTTCATGCTTCTGGTGAGCTCCCTTGCGATCGTGTCCCCGGTTTTCTGCCGGTGCGCTTGGAGAGTCTTCGTCATGGGTTGGGCCTTCCTCTTCGTCCGTTCGTCCGTGATCTTCTGATGTCGCTGGGCGTGCCGGCCTTCCAGGTTGTGACGGGATCTTTTCGTGCCTTGGCGACGTGCTTCTCAGCTTGGCGGGTTCTCTCTCGTCGATCTTTGACGGTCGAAGAGTTCCGCACTGCTTTCCGCTTCTACTGTCGCGCTTCGGAGGCTGGAGAGTACATGGTGTCTTCGTCGTATATTCGTTTGGAGCTGCCTCGATGCAGAATGGATCCTCTCTGGCGTCGTCAATGGGTTTGGGCTCCGATGAGCTTGCTTGGCTCGTCTCTGTCAGACTTCAGCTCTCGGGTGTTGCGTCTGCCGTATGAGCATTCGTCTGGCTCGGGGGCTTTTGGCAATCTGATCTCGGGGTTGGTGAAGAAAGGTCGTCTACTTCCCTTTACGGAGCCTAAGCGGTGGATCTCGGCAGGCTTTGTTGCTGATTCGCTTGGAGGCTTTGTTGATGTTGATGAGGCAGATGCGCATACTCCGGTTCCTCTTCAAGTGCTTCCTCCGGCTGAGGATGATGCACCTCGGGCTTCTTCGCGGGAAGGCGTTCATCGTTCTTATAAGGAGGGTGTTCGTCGCTCTTCGAAGGAGGGCGTTCGTCGTTCTTCGAAGGAGGGTGTTCGTCATTCTTCTCCGACGAAGGCTTTGCCGAGGGCGAAGGCTCCAGCTCCTGAGTGGCGTATTCCTTCGGTGGTCGTTCGTCCTTTGGTTGCTCCAACTTCGTTGACTCCTGCAGGTATAATTTTCTTTTGCTTGGTCTTCAGTAGCTGTGCTGTTCTCCATTGCCTTGTTTACTGTTTGTGCAAGTTCGTCTGGCTTCAAGAAGTTTGTTCCTCAGATGCGTCCTCGAGCCTCTGTCGTAGCTTCTGGTGCTTGTGCTGCTTCCGGTGTTCAGGATGCTCCGGCCTCTAAGTCATCTGCCGAGGGCCTTGATGATCGTTCCTTCCGTCGTCTGAAGCGGCAGTTACCGTTGGAGAGGGTGTCTTCGTCTCGTCGTTCGCGCTCGCCGTCTCCTGGCGAGGCTGGGGATTCTTCTCATCGTGTTCGCCAGCGTGGCGCTGATCTTGGTGGGACGTCATCTTCAGTTGTGGCTTCAGGGGGCGGCTCTCGTGGTGACGTGCCTGCTCCTGTTTTCGTTCCTCCGTCAGGTGGGGTTCCTGAGTCTGGCGGTTCGTCGAGCGTCGAGCGCGCGGTGAGTCTCAAGCGCCTTTGCGTCAAGAGCGTCTCCGATCTTCGTCCTCGGGTGATCGCGTCGGTTGTGGATGCTTCGGACTCGGCTTTGGTCGTTGATGATTCCTCTTGTTACATGAAGGTATGTACTTTTCAGCATTCTTGCTTACTTCGTCGTATTACTTTTTCTTCACGCTCGTCTTTTGTCTTCTAGGCCTTGTTGATGTCGGTGGAGGTGGCTCATCGTCTTGAAGCTTCCAATACCCTGTGTTCGTCTTTGAATGGTGTCTTGAAGAAAACCGTTGCTGAGCGTGATGCGCTGCAGGGTGTGGTGACCAAGGCGAAGCTCGAGGTCAAGATCTCCCATGCTGAAGGCGTGCGCGAGGGTCATCAAGCCGTCGAATATGAGCTTCGTATGGCGAAGGACCATATCGCGGCTTTGGAGGCTTCTTTGGCGAGGCGTGAATCTCGGATTGAGCGTCTTCAGCGTGATGTATCTGAGGCTGCCTCCTCCCATGCTAAGTTAAAGGCGGATGCTGACGCGAGTGTCTTTGAGACAGAAGCAACATGACATGCAGCATCCGACGAGGTGTACTGGTCGGGATTTGCGGATTGCCAGGCGGCTCATCTTCAGGAGAATGGTCATCTTGCTCTTTCCTTCAGGTTCCTTGACATCCTTGTTGCTCCAGACTCTGTTCGTGACATGGAGCCTCTCAACTTGACTCTTCCCAGAGATTAGTTTCTCTTTTCTTTGCCATTATGATTTATAGACATTTTCGGGCTTTGTTTTAGCCGTACTCCTTGCCCTGGCACATTCGTTTAGCGTATTTTGCCTTTTCATTTCGTACCTGTTTCATGAAATTTATGCATTTTAGTATAATTTGAACGTTGGTTTTTGTTCATACCTTTGCTTTGTCGAGTGTGCGCATCGTAGCGCGTTGTGGCAGTCTGCGAGTGCACTCTGCTGCAACTGTAGGGTCGTCACCCTTTTATAACCTGCAAGTAATACAGTTTTGTCCGTAGACGATGTTATGCCTTTGCTCGCCGGGTAGCTAATCCGACGAGTTTAGGCTGCCTATTGTTTCCTGGCGAAGGGGTATCCGGATCGTGCCGGTGCTTATTATTTCCTGGCGAAGGGGTATCCGGATCGTGCCATTGCCTATTGTTTCCTGGCGAAGGGGTATCCGGATCGTTCCGGTGCCTATTATTTCTTGGCGAAGGGGTATCCGGATCGTGCCGGTGCCTATTATTTCCTGGCGAAGAGGTATCCGGATCGTGCCGGTGCCTATTATTTCCTGGCGAAGGGGTATCCGGATCGTGGTGGTGCCTATTATTTCCTGGCGAAGGGGTATCCGGATCGTGCCGGTGCCTATTGTTTCCTGGCGAAGGGGTATCCGGATCGTGCCGGTGCCTATTATTACCTGGCGAAGGTCTTCGACGCGTGATCGGTCTCTTTTTTTTTTCTTTTTTTTAGGGCCGGTATATACCGTAGTACTCCCCGAGTTTTGGCGTAATCTGTCTTGCAGTTTCGTGAAAACTTTCAGAGTATTTCGTAAAAAAATGAATTTATTCATAAATAAGGCTGGTCTTTCATAATAGACTTTACCTTGCGCATTGCGCTTTATTCAAAAGGATATGGGGCTTTTGTCGCTTCTTCAGTGGTGCGGGTTGGCTGGTAGGACTGGTAGCTCGCCTTGGCGCAGACAGTCTACTATCGCAGTCATCCACTTGGGCTCGTCTTCGGTGTTGTTGACGAGAATTTCTTCGTAGGCGGTTGACTCCTCCTCCGTTTCTTCGTCGGGGGTCTTGCGCCATTCGTCTTCTCCTTTTCCGCTCATTGCTCGAGCTAGCGTGGCTGCTTCGTCGTTGGCGGTTGCAGGGATCCAAGTGATCTCGTGCCATGTCAATGGCTGGAGGCGCTTCATGGCTTCTTGCAGTTGAGTCAGCGTCTTGTCCTCCTGTGTCGATAGTCCGCCGTTCATCTGGTTCGCGATCTTCTGTGAGCTGCAGTGTAGCTGTAGATTCTTCACGTCGAGCCATTCGGCGAGGTTTAGGCCGGCGAGTAGCGCTCCACATTCGGCTTCGTCGCTAGAGGCTTTGAACTCGAATTTGATGGCTTACTTCGACTTTTCTCCTTGAGGGCTGATGAAGACGTTTCCTGCTCCTGCGCCGGTGTCGCCGTTGCTTCCGCTGATATGCATACTCTATACCGGCCCATTGGGCGCGGTTCTTCTGCTTGGCGGTGCGTCCTTCGTCTTCTTTCTTCCTTCAGCTGTGGGGGTGTTGATGCCGCGAGTTTGCTTGGTGACTATGTCAGCCTTTGCTTCTCTTTTCATGGCGACCTCTGGTTGGCGCTCTTCTTTGCTCCTTTGCTTGGCGTGCTTGATCTTCCGCTTGATAAAGCGTAGGTGGTTGGACATCTTGTCGACGAGGCGCCTGTACGTCGTGTAGTCTGGAGAGTCTTCTAGCGCAGCTCCGCTCGTCTTCCTGGATTGGTCCAAGGTCTTCTCGTATTGTCGCAGGAGGGCGAATATTTCTCTCAGTCTGATAACAGCTGTTGGATTTTTCGTATCCTCTCCTGGTTCTCCTCGTGTGGCGATGCTAAGGTTGTTGACTCCTTTGCTGATGGCGGCGACTGTGGCTGTGCTCCAGAGTACTCCCTTCTCGTAGCAGGCTCGTGACTCAGCTTGGCTTCCTCGCATGATTCCGACTCCGCTCGGCGTTGGGAACTTGACGAGTAGGTGATAGGTGGATGTCACGGCCTGGAGTTGGTTGAGCGTTGGCCTTCCGATGATGACGTTGTATGACGAAGGCATGTCGACGATGAGATAGCTCACCATTCGAGTCACCCTAGGTTCGTCTTTGGCCCCGAAAGTTGTCGGCAGCTCGATGGATCCTTCGGTCGTCACGCGTTCTCCTGCAAAACCGAATAGCGGTGTACGGACTGGGTTTGCGATGATTCGCCCCAAGCTCATCTTGTCGAAGGCCGTCTTGAAGATTACGTCGGCTGAGTTTCCGTTGTCGATGAGGATCCTCCTGACCATGCTGTTGGCGATCTGTGCTTCTACGACGATGGCGTCGTTGTGCGGGTGATAAATGGTCAGAGCTTCGTCTTCTGTGAAGGTGATGGCTTCGCCTGTGCGGATTGGAGGTGTTGAGCCCATCAGGTTAACCTGGATTGGCGACCATCCTTTCTCCATTGCGCGTGCGTAGCTCCGTCTGCTTTGGCTTGAGTCTCCAGTTCCTGGTCCTCTGATGATCGTTGATACGACGTTCAGTGGGGTTGCCGCTATGGCTTTCTTTCGGTCGTCGCCTTGAGTCGTCGGCGATGCCATTGTCAGGAGTGGGGCCGGCATTTCTCTGTCGCTTGTCATTATCCTCTTGACGAACTCCTTTAGTTGTCCTTCCAGGTCAGATCTTCAATTTGATTCTTCAGCTGGTAACACTGCGACGTCATGTGACCATAGTCACGATGGAATTGGCAGTATCGGCTTTTATCCTTCCCCGGCCTGCTAAGCTGATGGGGCTACTTGAACTTGTCGCCGTGCATCGCGTAGATCTCGTCTGGTGTTGTCGTCAGCGGCGTGTAGCCTCTATAGCGGAACGGCTTCTTCATCGCCTGACTCCCTTGCGGTTTCGTCATTCGGTTCCTGTTGTCGTTTGGGCGACTTTTCTTTATCTTTGGCTCGTCGGGGGAGCGATCGTGGCTTCGTTGACGGCTCCCCGGCTCCGTTGACTTCCTGCTGGCAAGGTATTCCTCCACGGAGATGTGCTGGGCTGCTCTTGTCATGAGCTCTGTCATGGTCGTCGGTCTTTCCTTCACGAGGGAGATCAAGAACTCCCCGGTTTGTAGTTCGTCGATGAGGACGACGACGACATCGCTGTCAGTGTAGTCGTTTACCTTGTTGGATTCTTGGACGAAGCGGTTGATGAACTTCTGCAGAGATTGGTTGGTCTTCTGCTTGATGGACCAGAGGTAGGATTTCTCATTTCTTTGAGTCACTGCGCCGGAGAAGCGGGTGAGGAACAGGTCCTTGAGCTGGTTGAAAGAGTAGATGCTTGCTTTGGGTAGTCGCTGGTACCATTCGAATGCCGTTCCCGTAAGGGTTAGGCAGAATGCCTGGCATATCGTCGAGGCTGAGCACTTCTTCATCTGCATGATCGTCTGGTACTGGACGAGGTGGTAGACTGGATCTCCTTTCCCGTCGTAGATGAGGTTACTTGCGAAGCGTAGGTCGCCTACGGCTTCTCCGTCGAGCAGGTGTGGTGCGAGTGGGGACAGAGTCATGTCGAACACGGCACGGCCTCTCACGCCACGGTCCTCGGCAGAGTGCAAGTTTTGGATTTCCTTCTGGATCCCTTGGAGAAGGTCGAATACGTCGTCGCGCTGCGGTTGGCGAGGCTCCTGGTGACCTAGGCGGCGGTCGGGCGAGGCCCGGCGGTCGCGTTGCTGGCCTTCTCTGTAGTCTTCGAGGTAGATAACTTCAGCTCGTCTTCTGTCTTCGCGTCTTGGTGAGGCTTGACGACCCTCCGGGCGATCTAGGTATGCCCTGGCAAGGTTGCGGTCTTCATCACGACGGTTCCCTTGGCGACCCACTGGACGATCCTGGCGAGGGTCTGGGATGTTCCATCGGTGCTCCATGTCGTTAAAGTCTTCGGCCTGGTGAACCTCCTGACGACCCCACGGGCGAACCTGGCGAGGGTCCGGGTAATTCCGGCGATCTTCGGCATCTTCGGGATCTTCGGCATGGCGAACCTCCTGACAACCCCACGGGCGAACCTGGCGAGGGTCCGGGTAGTTCCGGCGATCTTCGTTGCCGTTGCTATCTCTTGTGCTTTCCCGGTCGTGAACGTCAATTGTCCTCTGCGAAGCGTCGTTGACACCATCTTCATTCCCAATCTGAGCTGGTGGAACTTGGCGAGGAGGCTGAGTCCGCCTGGCGCGGGTCTGGGCCCTCGTGTTGAGCGCGACGCTGGTCGTCGGTTACGGCGTCGTGCGTTGTGAAGCCCTGGCGCGGCTCGTCATGTCGAATGGCGATCGGGTTGCTCCGTTCTTCCGATGATTGCTGGAAGGGTCTCGAGGCGTGTTCTCGGGCTCCCCATCCTTCTAGTGCCAAACTGTTAATGCGTAAAAATGGCTTTAACTTAGAGTCGGATCCAGGGTTTGGGTCCCGAGATTGACCCGCTGAACACAAGGATGATTGGATGCTGAGTCAACGCGGGTTGACTGTTGATCGTCAAAGCTGGAGGCGATTCCGTCGTCTTGGATGAGTCTCCGGGCTGTCGTTGACGATCCTCGGCGAACTTCGTTGGTGGTGGCGAAGTCCGGTTCACGGCAAAGCTCCTCGTCCGGGCGGAGTCCTTGTCTTGGCGATGTCCTCTTCGGAGTCTTGATGAAGCTCCGTGCTAATCTTTCCTTGGCGAGCTCCTATGGCGAGGGAGGACCTGCAAAAAAAGGGTAGAATGGGCCCGTTCCCCGTCGCTTATGGTTGGGCGAGGCTGCCTACATATCTCAGTTTAGTGATAAACGGCGGGTGAATGACAATGTGGTTTGACTTGTCGGAAGTGCCGTTGTAGGCGGCGCGGGGGTGACCCTTGGCCTGATGGCTGGGTATTACCGGCGTGATGTGTTCTTCGTTGACCTCGTTGGTGTTGGCGAACTCACTGTCGAACTTCCCTTTTGTGGGCGAAGTACAGCGAGAGCCTTGACCTGACGAGGTGTGCTCCTTTGTCGACCTTGCCGGGGTAGGTGGCCTCGTGTAACGAGGGACCTTATCCTGACGAAGGGACGCTTCTTCCTTTGTCGACCTCACAGGTGGTGGCGTGGTTACCCACCTGTCGAGGGACGCCTTAGCTGACTCGTCGAACAACCTTTCTTCTCAGGCCTAAGACTCTGCTTCTAGATCGATCTCAGCTCTTATTCAAGCCCTTTCCTCCTTAAGAGTGGGCAAATTTTCTAGAGAGCGAAAGCTAGAGAGAGATGCTCTGGAGAAAGTTGTGAGTGAGTGTGGAAATGAGGGGGAGAAGGCTCCTATTTATAGGAAAACCAACTCCCTGAAATTGCACTTCATAGGGGCCTGCGAATTCCCTGTTAACTGCACCTTCAGGGGTCTGCGAATTCCCTGAATATTGCACCTCCAGGGGCTTGCGAGTTTCTCTTCTGCAGAAGGGGTCGTCGGTGCTTCTTGATTTGTCTTCGATGTCTTCGGGTTGTCCGCGAATCCACTTGTTGTGTTCGGGGAAAACCAGAGGATTTCCCGGAGATCTTCGTGGCCTTGGATCTCCTCGTTGTGTGGAATTATTACAAGTTACGCCCTCGTCAAGTTATGACGAGGGGGCTTGTCGCCTTGTTACCTCGTCGGCTTGTCGCCTCGTCGCTTTGTCGGCTTGCCGCCTCGTCGCCTCGTCGGCTTGTCACCTCGTCGCCTCATCGGCTTGTCGCTTCGTCGCTTCGTCGCCTTTTGGACCCCGGGCCTCGCCAATGTCTTAGTTCTTTGGTCCCGGGCTTTTGGCGTTGGTGATACACCTTGACTTACCATGACAGGCTTTGACTTTTCTTAACGGGCTTTGACCTTTGCCAAAGGGGGCCCAATTTTTATATGTTACGAAAAATGCACATAACAATCTTTAAATGGCAAAATGGATTTTTTTTTTAGTGTGAAAATAGTTACACTTTTTTTTTAGTTATCGTTAGTGCATGAAATGAAATTCGATAAACAATAGAACTGTTCGATCCAGGGGCAGACTTGTAATCGCATGGACGGTCAAAGGTGAAGTCATTGAGGTTAACTAATGAAATTCGATAAACAATAGAACTGTTCGATCCAGGTTAACTTCTTCATTTCTTGCGAGGCTTCGAGTTGTTCCTGATGTTTTTCTATCCCTGGTGATATCATAGGCGGTGTCTCGGCGGGAGAGTACCGGCAAAAAAGAAAATGTGATTTTGGGTGCAAATTCGTTCCTTAATAGGAATTATAAGATCATTAATTAAATTAATGACCCAAATTAATTAAAGCCTAAGTCATAAATATAATTGAATATTTATGCAAAATGGGCTTACGGAATACGAAGCCCAGTGGCCCAATGAACACCCAACTATGTTCAGGCCCGGACAGAACTAAAAGCCCACAAGGCAAGAAGCTCACCACGAGCAGAAAGTGCTCAAAAGAAGTCCGAACAGATCTTTCCAAGGGAAGAAACCCCGAACTAAGCTCAAAGATCCTACCTCAAGACAAAAACCAACACTTGGTCGAAGTCCAAACATCAAACAGATTAAACGACCTGAAGAACCCAAAGCTCGCCCCGGGCAGAAATTGTCACAAAGGGATCCGAGCAGAAACATACGAAACATCTGAGCACGAGCAGACCAAGTCAACCACCTCAATTCAAACCTCCGAATCCCGACCAGGAAAATAGCCACGATCCAAATTCAAATCCCACGACGACAAGTCAAAGTCCACCACTACGCAAATCTCCCAGAACGTGGCCCACGTGTCAGCTCGACAGTAAGCCAAGCTCCGAACTCGAAGCCACCACCAACGTACACTTCCAACGGGTAGAAACCAGAAGCCTATAAAAGCAAGGAGACAACCTCATCACACGCACGCAAGCATTCATCCTGAGAGAAAAAAGTCTGTGAGATTTGTATTTTCAGTGTGATTTCATCTTCCTTTTTCGATCTATCAGAAATTGGCTTGTGGTTTCGATAGATTATCTTTTCAAGGCAATAAACATACAGAGGACGTAGTCAACTACCGCATTAGGACGAACCTCTCTAAAAAACCTCGGTGTTTTATTCTTTACTATTTTGCGAAGGTCAGAATCCACAAAATTCAGCAATATCAAATCGAAATCCCATTCACAATTCACGTGACTGTTGGTGTGTAAAAACACGTCATCAGTTTGGCATCGTCTGTGGGAAACTTTGATCTCGCTAACTCTGTCATACTTCGACACGACAATGAGTTCGGAAGAGAACCCTGCCTCCGATGCTCTGGTGGAGACAACCCTCGACCAGGGTACCGAAGAGCAGACTCTAAGGACCCAGCTCCAAGAAAGGGTTGCTGAAAATGCCGAGCTCAAAAGGCAAATTGAGTTCCTCATGAGCAGCCATACCCGACTCGAACAGAGGCCATACTCTGTAAACGAGCCCGGACAAACCTCTGGACAAAGGAATCATGAGAGGGTTAATGCGGTCCATTTTGACTTCCTGGGCCCCAACGATCCCCGAGCCCAGAGAACCAATCAGCCACCCCTCCCAAGAGGACCGTGCCCGAGCCCGCCACCTCAGCCGAGGGACTCACCCTCGGGCGCGCTGCCTTCACCACCTCGCAATGGCAGCCCTCGGTTCCGGGTTCCCGCTTTCGGAACCAATCAGCCCGATCTCGGGCAGAACACACCCTACCAGCAATCTCGCAATCACCCATCAGGTATTCGACTCTCGAGCCCGTCGCGGGCAGAGAACATGAACTACCTCACACCTCACGGACCTGCAAGCAATTACCCTCAACATACAGGGGGTGATCGCGCAGGCCCGTATCCTCAACTTTCACAAACCGAGCCTTCTTCACAAAACAGTTCCGAGCTCGAAGATCTCAAACGCACCATGATGCGAATGGGGGAGAGACTCACCAAGGTGGACTCCCGAGTGCACCGGGCAGTATTTGTCGCCCCTGAAATCGAGCGCCTGGTCGAAGAAGCGAAAAGAACCCCACTCTCAGCAGCTATCACCGACACTTGATTGAGACATGGCGGGAAGATTCACCTGCCCAAGTACAACAGAACCACTGACCCGAAGGTACACCTAAGGGCGTTCCGAATTGCAATGGGACGGGCCAACCTAGATGTCCACGAGCTGGACGCCGGAAGGTGCCAGTATTTCGCTAAAAACCTTACGAGGGCAGCAATGGAATGGTTCTCCAAATTAGAACCAAGATCGATCGATAGCTTCGATCAACTAACCATGGTTTTTCTCAAACACTTTTCCATGTTTATGGAAACTGAGACCACCGTGGCCAACCTGCACGCTCTACCGCAAAGGGCAAACGAGCCACTCAGAGACTTCATGACGAGGTTCAAGGTAAAAATGGTCCGAATCAACGGACTAGCAGACGAAACGGCCATAGCCGCCCTGATCAGCGGGCTGTGGTACGACTCTAGATTCAAGACCGACATACTGGTCAATCGGTACACCTCGATAGAGGACGTGATTCACCGCGCATCCAATTGGATCAAGAACGATGAAGAGCATGAGGCCCTAAAGAGAAAATTCAGATCATCCCCGAATGTACCAAGACCCGGGGCGCACCCACCTCAGTCAAGGAACGGGCAGCCGCCCCCTTCAAGGGCTCTAGGAACCACGTTCCTACCAGGGGATCTAATCCTTAGCATGGGAATTTTCAGCACAGAATATCCCAACCCGGGGGAAGAGCACACCCCCAAAATTAGGTCTACAATATGAGCTCGGAGGCCGAGGAAGAAACCGAAGCGGACGAGCAAGGGGAACTGTACATGAGCGTCGGCGATATGGCACCCAACAACAGACACGTGAGTGCCTGGTGCAAATTCCACCAGAGGTATGGACACTATACCAGAAGTTGAGGTATGAACACTATACCAAAAGTTGATTGGTTTTACGGGCCTGTCTCGCCGATAATTATCTTAGGGGTGAGCTCGGGGATCTCCCGTTGGATTTCTTTAGGTCGGAGGGCAAACGCACCGAACAGGCCCAACAACCTAGCATCGGTCAGGGCAGCGGTGCCAAACCCGAGCAGAAGCACCCGACTAAAGGCAATAACGTTCCCCCTAACAAACGAGGCAAAAATCCTCATGCTAGAAGAGCAGAACGGCCAGGAGTCGGAAGATGTAGAGGAACCGATGACCGAAGAAGCCATCGGAAGAATCTACACTATAGTTGGAGGGTCACAGTTCTACGGGAACTCGATCAACTCCATCAAAGCCCACCAGAGAAGATTGAAGGCTAGTCTAGTGGCCCTCCCACGGAAGGAGCCCGACTACGAGATCTCCTTCAAAGACAGTGAGGCCTCGACCCTGGTCGGGCCGCACAATGACGCTCTAGTCATCACTCTTCTATCTCCGGCTATGCGACCGAAAGAATTCTGGTCGACAATGGTAGCTCGGTAGACGTCATATTCTTGTCATGCTTACACAAGATGGGAATCGATGACACGGAAATCAATAGAGGGAACATCCCTCTGACCGGTTTCAATGGTGAGACGGTCGACACCTTGGGACAGTCAGACTGTCAATCGTCGCCAGTGGAGTAGGCAAGATAAAAAATTTCCTGGTGCTAGATTGCCCCACGGCCTACAACATGATCCTCAGAAGACCGTGGATTCATTTGATGAAAGCCGTGCCGTCTACCTACCACCAAACCATCCGCTTCCCAAGGGAGGATGGGAAAATTGTGGAAGTGAAGGGCAACCAAAAACAAGCCCGAATCTGCTACATGACATCATTTCGAATGTCGCACACGCCTCAAACGAGGGCAAAGGCACCCAAAACCGACCAATAGAAATTAATGTCGGTAGGGGAAAAAGATTAAGCCCAAGAAAGGGTCGACGACAACGAAGGCCCAGATTTGGAAATGACGCACCAGGTCCAAATCGATCCGCAGAATCCCGATCATAAAGTGGGAATTGGGGTCAACTTGGACAATGATGTCAAAAAAAAGCTAATAAAATTCCTCTCAAAGAACCACGACTGTTTCGCGTGGTCCCACGAAGACATGCCGGGAATCGACCCGAGCATAACCGCCCATCGCCTCAACGTGGACTCGAGCCATAAGCCGGTGAAGCAAAAAAGAAGAAAATTGGGACCTGACCGGGCCCAGGCGGTAAACGATGAGGTTGAAAAACTACTAAAGACCGGCTCCATCAGGGATGTAAAATAGCCGGACTGGTTAGCCAATACAGTGGTAGTTAAGAAAAAGAACGGGAAGGGAAGAGTCTGCATCGACTTCACCGACCTGAACAAAGCATGTCCCAAGGATAGCTTCAATATGCCTCACATCGACCGCTTAGTGGAGGCGACCTGCGGACATGAGCTCCTGTCCTTCATGGATGCTTTCTCCGGGTATAATCAAATCCTGATGCACCCCGAGGACCAAGAAAAGACTGCGTTCATAACAGACCGACGAATTTACTGCTATAAGGTAATGCCCTTTGGACTCAAGAACACGGGGGCAACCTATCAACGGTTGGTCAACCAAATGTTTGCCGAACAACACGGGAAAACAATGGAGGTCTATATCGATGATATGCTTGTGAAATCCACAAAAGCCACAGACCACGTGTCTCACCTGGAAGAGTGCTTCGCGATACTTCGAAAGTACCAAATGAAGCTCAAGCTCGCTAAATGCACTTTTGGAGTAACATCCGGAAAGTTCCTCGGTTATCTGGTAACCCAACGAGGAATGGAGGCCAACCCGGATCAAATCAAAGCTCTCCTGAACATGCCCTCCCCAAGGACTGTTCGAGAAACGCAGAGATTGACCGGAAGGATAGCGGCCCTCAATCGGTTCATCTCGAGGTCTACGGACAAATGTTTGCCCTTCTATAAGATCCTGAGGGGCAACAAAAAATTCGAATGGACCAAAGAATGCGAAAAAGCATTCCAAGACCTAAAAAGGTACCTATCAACGCCACCGATACTGTCCCGACCGATTACGGGAGAATCCTTGCTGCTATACTTGGCAGTATCCGTCTCGGCCGTCAGCGGCGTAATCGTTCGAGAAGATAGGGGCGAACAAAGACCAATTTTCTACGTTAGCAAATCGCTGGAGGACGCAGAAACAAGGTATCCCGCCATGGAAAAATTAGCTTTGGCTATGATAACCTCAGCGCGAAAACTCCGGCCATACTTCCAGTCTCATACCATCTTGGTAATGTCGACTCAACCCTTAAGGGTAATCCTCCATAGCCCAAATCAGTCTGAGCGACTGACCAAGTGGGCTGTCGAACTAAGCGAGTTCGACATCAAATATAAAATTCGAACATGCGCCAAATCCCAGGTGCTAGCTGACTTCCTGATCGAACTCCCAACGGATGATCCTACGGGGAAGAAAGGGAACGAAGAATGGCGTCTCGAAGTGGATGGGGCATCAAATAAGGGCGGATCCGGAATAGGAATACACTTAATTTCCCCAACTGGAGAGGTTTTGGAACAATATTTCAGGCTACGATTCCATGCCACGAACAACGAGACGGAATACGAGGTACTGATAGCAGGGTTAAAACTGGCCAAGGCAGTTGGGGCCAGAAAAGTTAGGGCCCATTCGGACTCAAAACTGGTCACCAGCCAAATCAGTGGCGAGAATACCACCAGGGACGATCGCATGGAAAAATATCTCGCGGTAGTCAAGGACCTGATCTCTCAATTCGACAAAGTTAAGGTAGTTCAGATACCACGATGTGAAAATTCTTCGGCTGATGCTCTGGCCGGACTAGCATCCACTTCGGACCCCGAGGCAAAAAGGATAATTCCCGTGGAAGTAATAGACGAACCTAGCGTAAGTATACACATCCACAGTATCCGAACAGGTATGGAAGACTGGAGAACTCCCATCCTGACGGGAGAAAAACCCCAGGATAAGCAGAAGGCCCGGAAAATCCGCATTCAAATTGCTAGGTTCTGCCTGATAAACGGAAAATTATACAAACGAAGTTACTCCGGACCCTACCTAAGATGCTTAGGAAAGACCGAAGCTAAAATCATACTGCAGGAGATCCACGACGGAGAATGCGGAAACCATTCCGGCGGGAGATCGCTTTCTAACAAAGCGAAGCGGCAAGGTTTCTTTTTGCCAACCATGTTAGCCGACGTAGAAACTCACGCTAGACGATGCGACAAATGTCAGCGTCACTCGCCGGCCATACATTGTCCGGCAGAGAATTTGTCGTAAGTCTCGGTACCCTACCCATTCATGAAATGGTCCATGGATATAGTAAAACCTTTTCCCCTGGCACCTGCCGGGAAAAGATTCCTACTTGTCGTGACGGACTATTTCTCAAAATGGGTGGAAGCCGAATCCTACGCCAACATCAAAGACTCAGATGTGGAACACTATGTGTGGAAAAACATCATAAGTTGCTTCGGATTGCCCAAGGAAATCATTGCCGACAACGGACCACAATTCGTGTCAAACAGGTTCCAGAATTTCTGCTAAGATTTCCCTAAACACGTCCACCCCCAGATATCCACAAGGAAACGGTCAGGCGAAAGTCTCTAACCGGACCATCGTGGATGGTATCAAGAAAAGACTTGACACCAAAAAGAGTCGATGGGCCGATGAGCTCATAGGCGTTTTATGGTCATACATGACCACCCCGCGGAGAGCAACGGGAGAAACCCCATTTTCGATGGTATACGGAACCGAAGGAGTCATACCAGCCGAGATCGAGGCTCCCAGTCTCAGGAGGGAGTACGCTCCCGACAACGCAGAGATTAACGACGAAATGAGATTAGACCAACTTGACCACGCAGATGAACGACGCGAACAAGCCTTAATTTGAATTACTAACTACCAAAACTCGGTAGCCAGGTATTATAATTCTAAAGTTAAGCATCGCAGATTCACCTCCAGGGAATTGGTCCTCAGACAGGTATTCCAGAACACGGCCGAGCCCAACGCCGGTAAGTTGGAGGCTAACTGGGAAGGACCCTATATCGTTACCGAAGTAGTAAAACCCGGTGTATACAAACTGGCAACCCCGGACGGATCGAGAGTCCTTCGGAGCTGGAATGCTATGCACCTCAGAAAGTACTACGCATAAAAGGTCAAAAATTGACTTCCCATGAACTACATAATGTCTTGAACCCTAGAGAGTGGGGTACGTAGGCAATTTGGCCAAAACGGCCGAACACAGCCCCAACAAACTCAATAACCCTGCATGTCCCAACCTCCCAAATTAAGAGCGTCCAACCAAAGGAAGAATTTTGACTTCAAAGAGCTGCCCGACCAACATCCCGACACAAGTAAGTGATCTCACTTTCAAAAGGAATTCATTTCATTTTTGAATACTCATATTATTAAGAGAATCATAGCAAAATCTACACGAGCAGCACAATCATCAATAACCATTGTCATACGCATTCAAAATATTGTCAACAACCCATAAGTTATAGAAATCGTTAAGTCCAGAACAACAAGTCATGGCATCTGCATGGGTACCAGACCTTTTCATTGCAAGTAACATACTTGCCCGGGTACCAGACCCTTTCTTTGTTACTTGCCCGGGTACCAGACCCTTTCTTTGCAAGTAACATACTTGCCCGGGTACCATACCTTATCAAATCCTACCCCCAAAGGCCCCCGCGCCTTGCTCGGCCCCGGAAGTCACTACAGAGCTGCTCGAAGAACAGCAACATGCAAACAAACATCTACTCCCCGAGGTACTACAAACCCTACCTACATATTTCATTATTCACTATCCTTGAGCTCGCTTAAGCTAGATCGTATCAAACTTTTTCTTAACATATGTAGTAAGATCGGAATATTCGATCTGAAAATTGACAAAATATCCTGCTCGAATACTCCGATCAAAAACTCCATAAAGTAGAGCAACAGATTATTATTCACAATGCTTACAAAAAACAGCTATTTATTTTAATTTCTGCAAAAAAGATAGCAATTTATTTTTCAGAACAATAATTCTCGCAGAAAAGATTGACAAATTATTATAAAAGGCCCTAACCACGGGCATAGTACTTGCAAAATAAAAAGAGAATTTACAAAAAAAAAAGGGTTCAGATCTCACGACATGCCCGAAATAAAGCCCTAACCACAGGCAGAAGCGATGTTCAATGCTTATTCAAAAAAAAAAAAGGAAAGAGCAACAAGCTCAGAGATGGCTGCCTTCTTTAGGCAGCGTTGGAAGAGGTCTCTACTCGCTGGGTCGGTTCGGTCGGGTTCGGCTCGGTCGCACTCGATTTGGTCGGGAGACGCACATTCGGTTCAGACGGAGTCAGCTCGGTCAAGGTCGGGTTGTCTTCGGACGGAGTAACTTCAGGCTCGAACTGGGGTTCACTCGGGTTCGGCTCAATAGAGGCACTCTCTTCCGGGAGGATCGCTGCATTGAGGCTCGGCTCGGGATCTGCAACACCAGCACCCTCTGTCAGGTCGAACTCGAGAGAGAGAGAGAGAGCTGGAGAGTCCACCACGGGTACCGGTTGCCCGGCCATGAGGTCTTCATACGTAGACTTGTCCTCCGTGAGAATTTCCAGCTCACCTGGAAAGTCAGTGAGTTTACCCTCGAGTATCTCACCAATGATCGCCACGTTGCCTTGAACCCAATGAAGGATATTGGTACCGTGCGCAATTTTCTCGTGGTGAGAAATGACCGTTTCTCTTTGCTGCACGCGCTTGCGATACTTGCGCCGAGCAGCCTTGGCGGCCTCTTTCTCAGCAGCCGCCTCCGCCCGAGCCGCGGTCAGCTTATCAAGGGCGTAAGAATGATCCACTTTCAGCGCGATCATCTCCTCGCGAAGATCCCTCATGCTGTTCCTAGCCCGGCCCAACGCAGCATCAGATGTGGTGAGCAACGCAAGAGCCATTTTCTCGGCCGCCTGGGCCTCGGAGACCAAGGAAAAAGTATTGACCAGCTTCTCCTGAAGGTCCGCCTCAGTAATCTCCAAGGCCTTAATCTTATGGTCTGTCACCCCGACCAAGCGCTACAACTCGAGGACCTCCCTGTCCCTCAGCTCCAGTTGCCTGGAACTCTTTTTAAGCACGGTGTTCACCCGGGCCAGCTCCTTTTCCTTCTCGGCCAGTTCGGCCTTGATCCCCTCCCCCTCGGCTATGGACAACCTCTCCTTAAGCTCTCTGAGCGCGTCCTCATATCGGAGAACCATCTCGTTGGCATACGCTCCGAGCTGCCAGCAAAAATGAAAAACTTAGAAATATTTCTATAAAAAAAAACGCGCACGACAGAAAGGAAAAGTGTTATAAAAGGCACCTCATTTACCTTAGCGTGCATAGCGGCGAAAGCGTTGTATGCCCGAGGCTGAGTTACGTCTTCGTCCCTCACGGGAGAAATTCCGCCGTTCGTCAGTTGCTTCATCAAGTTCCCAGCTACTTTGGGAGCCTCGTGAAGACCCTTCTCGCCATACCAGGCAACCTTGGCGACCCTCTTAACCTCAGGCTGAGGGTCCGAACTCCCTGCTCGGGCAGGCTGAACCCCACGACCTGTTTTCTCCGTGCGCCGATCGGAGATGTTCCCGATCAAGACCCGGTCACGACCAGCCGTGTAACGACCCACTTTTCTGGTCGCTACTTCTGAATCTTAAACTTATAAAATTTTCAGTTTATAAGAAAATCAAATTCTAAACTTGTCATATGATGATTTTTTTTTAATAAGAAGTACCTTAAACATGTTTTAAAACGAGACCTCGCAAATAACTATAAAACATCACGAACAATTTAAAGCCAAATGACAAGATATCGATATTACGATACTTAGGTTCATAAAGAGAATCCTCTACCGAGATTTGAAAATAATTCCTAAAGTAAAAGCGAAAAATGACAATTTGCGGAAAGGGAATCTCAAGGATCGGTTCCACCACTATGCACTGTATATGCCACGATGCTGGTTCCGCTCCATCCGCTTCTAATTTCCAACTGGCTTCTTTCCTGAATCTACATCACAACTATAATGAGCTAACGCCCAGTACGTACAAGCTAATATAACTCACAATAAATTGATAACTTATAAATCATATATTTATCTGATGTTGCAATATTTGTACAACATCAGATCAAAAGTACACAAACATCGCATACAATCTTATAACATATCATAATATTTATATACATATTCATAACATAATTTTGGGCCCTGCGTACGTACCTTTGCGCGCATCCAACGGGAGGTCGGGGGAGCTACCCAAACCAAACCATTCCCGCGGTATCATAACATATCATAAATGAGACCTTAGTTGTCTCTGGTACAACGCTTTTAAAAACATTTCTTATAACATCATATATTTACGTACATATATATATTTTTTATCATAAAAAAATATACGTATCATTTTCATATCATATCATCATACTTAATTAAGCAATATCACATGCATACAATCACATATAAGCAACAATCACACGAAACATATCATATATACATAAACATATGATATTATTGTCGTGATGTAGGTGAGTACTTGTACGTACCTTTGATTTTCCAACACACCCTACGCAAGATAGTTCCTAGATATTCGTTTCCCAATATCAGTTTCCTATTTAAAAAAAATAAGGTTTATCACCTTCTATTATCTATTCCTATATTTCCTACTAAAGGACCAAAGATCCTGTTTTCTATTCTTCCAAGACTCTGTCGACATCATTGCCGAGTGACATCAAGGTAGATGGAAATATCTAACTTCAATTATTCCTTCTCTCTTTCTCTTTATTTCTCAGTAAGGGATCATCTAAAAAAACATATATGTATGTACCCATGCCAGCTCATGCTTATACTTATCAACAACAAAATATTTTTGATCTGTACTTATAAAAAACAGTAGGTCACAAAGTTAAAATAAGCTTATATTTTTATAGTAAAAAAAAATACAGTAGGTCACAAAACAAGGATAAACTTATATTTTCTTTCATAATGTGACTTTACTAATTGTATAATCATATACATGTAAAAAGAAACTAGGTACTTTCCTTATAAACAAAAGTCTATATCCATAACCTCTACCACTTCACTTTTACAAACAAAAATATTTATTTTCTTTCTAAAATTCGTATACATACTTTTACATATATATATATATATGAACACAATTCGTATACATACTCCCATTTTGCATTAGAACTGCGCCTAACCCCATCTTCGATGCATCACAGTAAATGTCGAATCCATTTTCCCCGTCCGGAACAGTGAGTATTGGAGCCGTAGTTAGCCGTTTCTTGAGCTCTTGGAAGCTTTCCTCGCGTTGTCGTGTCCATTCAAACTTCTTGTCCTTCCTGGTAAGTGTAGTAAGGGGGCTAGCTAGTTTAGAGAATCCTTCGACAAATCGTCGATAATAGCCCGCCAAACCTAAAAAGCCCCTCACTTCTGTAACGTTGGTTGGCTGCACCCATTCGCTGACCGCCTGAATCTTCATTGGATCAACAGAGATCCCGTCTGCTGAAACTACATGTCCTAGAAACGCTACTCGGTCCAACCAAAACTAACACTTTGAGAACATAGCATAAAGTTTGTGTTCCTCGAGGACTTTCAAGACCACTTTTAAATGTTCTTTATGTTTCTCTTCAGTTTTTGAATAGATGAGGATATCATTGATGAAGACAATGACAAACTTATCTAGATAATCACTGAAGACACGATTCATAAGTTCCATGAACGCCGCAGGAGCATTGGTTAAACCAAAAGACATGACCAAAAACTCGTAGTGCCCATATCGAGTGCGAAAAGCAGTCTTCGGTATGTCGCTTCCTTTGACATTCAACTGAAGATAACCAGATCGTAAGTCAATCTTTGAGAAGACTTTTGCTCCACGGAGCTGATCGAAAAGGTCGTCGATCCTTGGAAGTGGATATTTGTTCTTCACGGTGACTTTGTTGAGGCCTCGGTAGTCAATACACATACGAAGCGAACCATCCTTCTTCTTCACAAAAAGGACTGGAGCTCCCCTATAATGCCCAATAATCTCATGAGCAAGTTTACGCCTAAAACGTATAATTTTATTTAGTCAAGATAATTATCCATGTATATATTTATTTTAAAGAAAGTTATTTTAAAACTTTAATGTTGATTTTAAGTTGTGATGCAGTGTGGGATGACAGAACCTTACGTCAAGATCGGTGTGCTTAACATATTAAAACACGTAATAAAATAACGAGCCAATCATTTTATGTTTTCTTTCTATAACATTCTTATTAAATAAAATTATGATAACCTACTTTTGTTGCATTTTTATAAGTGGTTGTCTATATAGAAGCAGATAATTTAGTTTTCCTACTAAGAGCAAAGTTGGAAATTTGTGTCTAGTACTTATCCGATTAATACTATTTTATATCATCAAACAATGATCGATTACATACATTTCTTTGCCTTTTAAGTATTCATACACTTAGTTTATCATTTATGCATGCTAATACTCACATGTACACGTGTCTCACCACAAATAACCTCTCGAACTTTCTTCCCGAAATACTTGCAGAAGACTCTTTAATCTCTATTTTCTCTCCATTGCTCCTCATTAAGAAATCATACGATTCCTCTGTTTGTTGATCTTGTTGTTTCGGTTTTAGCCTCTCTTCGAAATAGTTCAGGTTAGCATTTTTAAATCCATATATGTTGATGTCTTATCATTGAAATGGATTTTTATAGAATCTGAGAGGTTTGGTGCTAATCTTATTATAATAATATCTAAATAATCATTTTTAATAATCTGATTTCTCATGCATGTGATATCTTTAACTTATATGTCCATAAGGAAGTGGTGAGGGTTATTTTAAAAATGAAAGAGTTGGTAATTATTTGATCCATGGTTTTTTTTGTTTTTCGAAGTACATGTAATTGGACTTCTTTGAGCTAATTAATTCATAATTTCTTAAAGCTGTATATGGATTTTAATTCATCATATGATCTTATTTAGGTGGTTGTTCACGATCCCTTATTTTGGATTCCTCATGCTCATTAAAGGTGTAGTTAAATATTTAGTAAATTTATTTAGATTTGATAATATGATCATGGATAAAAGTTTTAGTGCTATATTTTTAGTTATATAACAAACTTGTTCAACTTATTTAAAGCATCTCTAAAGATAAAGTTAAAATGTGACACTACGGTATCTTAATGCCATTTTATTCGTAGTGTACACATTTTCGTTAAGGAATTCTAGTGAAGGATGTGATTATATATTAAACTAATCGGTTATGATTCTATCTTTGAGTGTGTAATTTTGTATTATAAGAGATAATTAGTTTGCCATCAAAGATCGATTTGAAATATGAATAAATCTGTAATTCAGAAACTTACACACCCCGAGTCTTGACCGAGGTAGACGCTTCCCACACTAGCTAGCAAGAATTATCACTGAGTTCGAGGTAAGTAAAGACTTCCTTTACTTGCATTACAAGAACGAAATTGATTGGTGACTTACGTGTTAATGTATGCATATGATTGCATCATTGCTCCGATGTTAGTTCATTATGAATGGTGTATATGTTAAAAGAATTAATGACAGTGTATTTCAGTTGCTAAGTTTGGGTAGGCGGCGTGCCTGTTGCGATGTCTCTATAAAGAGACTATGATATATGGCGCGGTGTGGGAAGCCCGACTGATCACCGGGAATGAAATTGAGAATTTTCCCCACACGTCTGCGTGTAATGTTACGACCGGTCACATGTTAAAAGAATTGAAACGTTACGACCGACCGGTCGAAGTTAAAAGAAGTGACGCACGGGTCACATGTTAAAAGAAGTGACGAAAGGGTCACATGATAAAAGAAGTGACGCACGGGTCACATGTTAAAAGAATTATGGGGAATAGTGCAACAGGAGCGTCCATAACAACGTCTACAAGCCTTAGCATTTGAGATACACATTACGAAAGAGAATTGGAGAATTCATATTAATGTACTATGTTAATATGACATGAATGAAAAGAGAATTTGATAATGTACATTAATTGTGTTATATGGTGATAATACGAACGGTATTATATGAGTTGTTAAATTGTCTTTTACTTACTGAGCTTTCGCTCATTAGAATTCTTGTAATGCAGACATTGCAGGTAATTCAAATGACACTTGAGGCTGTTGGTTGAAGACTCGAAGCTAGGGATCTGATGCATATGAGATATTAACGACCGTGGGATAGCTAGTCGTGTACTTGGGGTATTTTGAGTGTCGTTACGCTATGTATAAATCAAAACAAAGGAGCAAGTAGTTTATGCTTCCTTGTTTTGGGATAAATACTGACAGTGGTTAGATATGGGAGTTTGACGTTAATTAAATGTAAAATAATAATATAGCGTTTCAATATGTAGATATATAAAATAGGTGTATATATATATATATATATATATAAGAAAGAAAAAAAAAATTGTTTTTCAGTGGCTCACTTATATGAGTTTAAAAGAAAATATAATTACATAGGCCGTACGGGGCGTTACATATTTGGTATCAGAGCTACAGGTTTAGTCGTTCCTGTAGACCATCTCATATGCAAATGATCATAGCTCGAGTCGACCAATCAACAGGTCTGATATTTCCTTGTTCGTGATATATTCTTGTACTATTTGGGCATAATTACAATATTTACGCAAAAGTAGCGTTTAGTAAAATTGCTCATATAAGATTAAAAGAGGGCATTTTCAGGAAGTTATGGCGGAAGAAACTGAGAGAGTTCATGAGGAAAGAGTGAACCCAGATATTCCCGCTTCCTCCCAAAGTAGTTTGATAGAACGCCTTACAGAATTATGCGAGAGGCAGGGGAGACAGATTGAAAGACAAAGTGGTCTGATTGAATCATTACTACAACAACAAGAGAGACACAATCAGCAACAACCCGTCTCTTCCTCAGTTGCCAGAGAACGGATGGATCACGGTGGAGAACGATTTAGAAAGTTAAACCCCCCAAGCTTTGAGGGTGGCGGTGATCCCTTGGATGCTGAAGATTGGGTGAAAACGGTTGAAGGGATGCTGGACTATGCGGCGATATCGGATGCTGAAAAAGTTGCGTGTGCCTCGTTCTATCTCAGAAAAGATGCAGTCCATTGGTGGGATACTGTTAAAGCAATTACGGATGTATCACAGATGACGTGGGAACAATTTAAGGAGAAGTTCTTCAGCAAATACTTCACTTATTCTCACAGATCAGCCAAGGCTGCAGAATTTATGTATTTGAGGCAAGGAGGAATGTCAGTTTCCGAGTTTATAAGGAAGTTCGATGAGCTGTCCAGGTTTGCACCGCATATGGTTTCCAACGACATGTTGAAAGTGGATCACTTCACTAAGGGCTTAAGAGCAGAATTATTTAAGAACCTTAGTGTCGTCTTGAGCCCAGATATGACATTTGGAGAAGTGTGTCAGAAGGCACTACAAGCAGAGCAAGGTCAACAAAGAGCTGATAGGGCACAAGAACAACGCAGGAATGCAAATTTTTCAAGAGGAAGGGACAATGCAAATAAGCCTTTCCAACGAAGCAACACAGATTTTAAAAGAAAAGAGCCTCCAAATCAGATTCAGAGAAGTGGGGGAGAAAAGCGCCCCAACAATCCTCAAATGAATAGTCCAACAAATGTTCAGAAGTTGTGCTCGGTATGCGGGAAGCCTCATCAAGGACCTTGTCGCTTTGGTGCGGGTGTTTGCTTCAAGTGTGGAAAACCGGGCCACTTCATCAAGGATTGCCCAATGGTTCAGGGAAACCAACCAAAGACTCCAGGACGAGTTTTCGCTATGATTAAAGGAGATTCGGATGCCAGCCCTTCTGTTGTTTCAGGTCAGATTCTTATTTCTGATCTTTTCGCTCATACACTAATAGATCCAGGAGCTACAAATTCATTTGCGTCACTTGCATTCATGAGAAAATTGGGTATACCTCCTGAGACATTAGTAGATACTTATTGTGTTAAAATCCCATCGGGTGAATTTTTATGTTCAAAAGAAGCTTTGCGAGCTTCCAAAATTATAATAGACGGAAGGGAGTTACATGCGGATCTCGTGGTGTTAGATATAAAAGACTTCGATGTCATTCTGGGCATGGATTGGCTAGCAAAGTATAATGCCGTTGTTGATTGCAACAAGAAGATTGTCAAGTTTCAACCACCAGGAGAAGATGAGTTTACTTTTGTGGGGATAAACAAGAGTAAACCATTTCCTCTTATATCAACGTTGAAAGCATGGAAATTGCTTAATTCTGGGTGTGCCGGCTATTTAGCCCATGTTGTTGATGTCGAAGCTGAGCATAAGACAAGACCGGAAGAAGTACCTATTGTTAATGAGTTCTTGGAAGTGTTTCCGGATGATTTGCCTGGTATACCGCCAGACAGGGAAATTGATTTTTCAATTGAAGTTTTGCCTGGAACCTCACCAATATCTAAAGCACCATATCGTATGGCTCCGACGGAGTTAAAAGAATTAAAGAGCCAATTGGAAGAGCTACTAGACAAAGGATTTATTCGTCCCAGCTTTTCGCCTTGGGGTGCACCAGTGTTGTTTGTCAAAAAGAAAGATGGAAGTTTTAGACTGTGTATTGATTATAGAGAGCTCAACAAAGTAACGATAAAGAACAAGTACCCACTTCCGAGGATCGACGACTTGTTTGATCAACTTCAAGGTGCTTCTGTATTTTCAAAGATTGATCTGAGATCTGGTTACCATCAGCTTAAGGTGAAATCAGAAGATGTTCGTAAAACAGCTTTTCGTACAAGATATGGACATTACGAGTTCTTGGTTATGCCATTTGGGTTAACAAACGCTCCAGCCGCTTTCATGGACTTGATGAATAGAGTCTTCAAAGACTATTTGGATAAGTTTGTCATTGTGTTTATCGATGACATATTGATTTACTCTCGATCCGAAGCTGAGCACGCCGAACATCTAAGGATAGTGTTGGATATCTTGAAGAAAAATCAGCTTTACGCAAAGTTCAAGAAATGTGAATTTTGGTTGGATAAAGTTGCATTTCTTGGGCATATTGTAACAAGCGAAGGAATTTCTGTAGATCCCGGGAAGATTGAAGCTGTAAGTAATTGGTCTCGACCTAATGATGTATCAGAAGTACGGAGTTTCCTTGGACTAGCTGGGTATTATAGACGGTTTGTGAAAGGATTTTCCAAAATAGCGTCCCCTCTTACTCAGCTCACGAGAAAGGGTGTAAAGTTTCAATGGTCGGATTCATGTGAAGAAAGTTTCCAAGAGTTAAAGCGACGTTTAACATCAGCCCCCGTACTTACCATTCCTAGCGGAAGTGGTGGATTTGTTGTGTACAGTGATGCTTCAAAGAAGGGGTTAGGATGTGTATTGATGCAGAATGGGAAAGTTATCGCTTATGCTTCTAGACAACTAAAGGAGTACGAGAAGAATTACCCGACGCACGATTTGGAACTAGCAGCAGTGGTTTTTGCTTTGAAAATTTGGCGACATCATTTATATGCTGAAAGGTGTGAAATATTCACAGATCATAAAAGCCTAAAGTATTTCTTCACGCAGAAGGAATTAAATATGAGGCAAAGAAGATGGTTGGAGCTAGTGAAGGACTACGATTGCGTGATTAATTATCACCCAGGAAAAGCGAATCTTGTTGCTGATGCGTTAAGCAGGAAATCGACCGGAGAACTGTCTTCAATGACGAGTATTCAAAATCACATATTAGTTGATCTTGAAAAGCTTAATATCGAGATCGAGCCTAGAGGTTTAATGGAAAGACTATCTGCAATGACGCTTCAACCCACCCTGCTAGAAATGATCAAAGAAGGCCAAGCAACTGATGCATATGCGAGTAAGTTGAGATCAAGAATTTCATCAGGAAAAAGAACGGAATGTCAACTATTGCAAGATGGTGTAATAAGGTACAATGGAAGATTGTATGTGCCACATGACGAGAAAATTAGAAGATCTATTCTAGCTGAAGCTCATAGTAGTCCGTATTCAGTTCATCCGGGCGCTACAAAAATGTACAGAGACCTGAAGACTCACTATTGGTGGCCAGGTATTAAGAACGATGTTTATAAGTTTGTAGAGCAGTGCCTTATCTGTCAACAAGTTAAAGCCGAGCATCAAAGACCAGCAGGCTTACTCCAGCCTTTGACAGTACCCCAATGGAAATGGGAAGAAATCACGATGGACTTTGTCGTCGGATTACCTCGGTCTAGTGATGGACATGATGCAATTTGGGTTATCGTTGATAGACTCACGAAGTCGGCTCATTTTCTTCCTGTTCGCATGACCTATTCAATAGATCAACTCGCTCAACTTTACGTCAAGGAGATTGTTCGGCTGCACGGGGTACCATTATCTATTGTTTCTGATAGAGATGCGAGATTTACATCAGCATTTTGGAAGAGCTTACACAAGGCGATGGGATCTAAGATAGCTCTTGGTACAGCTTTTCATCCTCAA
This sequence comes from Parietaria judaica, assembly GCA_954871525.1. NCBI lineage: Eukaryota > Viridiplantae > Streptophyta > Magnoliopsida > Rosales > Urticaceae > Parietaria > Parietaria judaica. Next base: position 15,685,026 of record OX940869.1, read on the forward strand.
TCAGATGGACAATCAGAGAGAACAATACAAACTTTAGAAGATATGCTGAGGGCATGCATTTTGGATTTTCATGGATCATGGAGTAAATATCTACCATTGGTCGAGTTCTCTTACAATAATAGTCATCATTCTACAATTGGCATGGCGCCTTATGAAGCTTTATATGGAAGGAAGTGTCGATCGCCTGTTCATTGGGACGAAGTTGGTGAAAGGAAGTACCTCGGCCCAGAGCTTGTGCATGATACCGTTGAAGCGATTGAGAAAATTCGAAAAAGGATGTTGACCGCTCAAAGTCGACAAAAGAGCTATGCCGATCTAAAGCGTCGGATGTTGGAATTTGAAATCGGAGATAAAGTGTTTGTCAAGGTATCTCCGCTTAAGGGTGTCATGAGGTTTGGGAAGAAAGGAAAATTGAGCCCTAGATTTGTCGGGCCATTTGAAGTCTTAGAAAGAATTGGACCGGTTGCGTATAAGTTAGCTCTCCCTCCATCAATGTCAATGGTACACAACACTTTTCACGTCTCCATGCTGAGAAAATATATCTCAGACCCTTCTCACATATTAAGCTATGAACCGCTACAGCTGAATGAAGACCTCACTTACGAAGAGAAGCCCGTCAAAGTACTTGACACGAAAGAAAAAGAACTGAGAAATAAGAAGATTCGGTTAATCAAAGTACTATGGAGGAGTCACTCAGTCGAAGAAGCCACATGGGAAACAGAAGAGGAAATGAGAAGTAAATACCCGGAGTTGTTCTGGTAAGCAAATTTCGAGGACGAAATTCTTATTAGGAGGGGAGGTTTATAATGCCCAATAATCTCATGAGCAAGTTTACGCCTAAAACGTATAATTTTATTTAGTCAAGATAATTATCCATGTATATATTTATTTTAAAGAAAGTTATTTTAAAACTTTAATGTTGATTTTAAGTTGTGATGCAGTGTGGGATGACAGAACCTTACGTCAAGATCGGTGTGCTTAACATATTAAAACACGTAATAAAATAACGAGCCAATCATTTTATGTTTTCTTTCTATAACATTCTTATTAAATAAAATTATGATAACCTACTTTTGTTGCATTTTTATAAGTGGTTGTCTATATAGAAGCAGATAATTTAGTTTTCCTACTAAGAGCAAAGTTGGAAATTTGTGTCTAGTACTTATCCGATTAATACTATTTTATATCATCAAACAATGATCGATTACATACATTTCTTTGCCTTTTAAGTATTCATACACTTAGTTTATCATTTATGCATGCTAATACTCACATGTACACGTGTCTCACCACAAATAACCTCTCGAACTTTCTTCCCGAAATACTTGCAGAAGACTCTTTAATCTCTATTTTCTCTCCATTGCTCCTCATTAAGAAATCATACGATTCCTCTGTTTGTTGATCTTGTTGTTTCGGTTTTAGCCTCTCTTCGAAATAGTTCAGGTTAGCATTTTTAAATCCATATATGTTGATGTCTTATCATTGAAATGGATTTTTATAGAATCTGAGAGGTTTGGTGCTAATCTTATTATAATAATATCTAAATAATCATTTTTAATAATCTGATTTCTCATGCATGTGATATCTTTAACTTATATGTCCATAAGGAAGTGGTGAGGGTTATTTTAAAAATGAAAGAGTTGGTAATTATTTGATCCATGGTTTTTTTTTGTTTTTCGAAGTACATGTAATTGGACTTCTTTGAGCTAATTAATTCATAATTTCTTAAAGCTGTATATGGATTTTAATTCATCATATGATCTTATTTAGGTGGTTGTTCACGATCCCTTATTTTGGATTCCTCATGCTCATTAAAGGTGTAGTTAAATATTTAGTAAATTTATTTAGATTTGATAATATGATCATGGATAAAAGTTTTAGTGCTATATTTTTAGTTATATAACAAACTTGTTCAACTTATTTAAAGCATCTCTAAAGATAAAGTTAAAATGTGACACTACGGTATCTTAATGCCATTTTATTCATAGTGTACACATTTTCGTTAAGGAATTCTAGTGAAGGATGTGATTATATATTAAACTAATCGGTTATGATTCTATCTTTGAGTGTGTAATTTTGTATTATAAGAGATAATTAGTTTGCCATCAAAGATCGATTTGAAATATGAATAAATCTGTAATTCAGAAACTTACACACCCCGAGTCTTGACCGAGGTAGACGCTTCCCACACTAGCTAGCAAGAATTATCACTGAGTTCGAGGTAAGTAAAGACTTCCTTTACTTGCATTACAAGAACGAAATTGATTGGTGACTTACGTGTTAATGTATGCATATGATTGCATCATTGCTCCGATGTTAGTTCATTATGAATGGTGTATATGTTAAAAGAATTAATGACAGTGTATTTCAGTTGCTAAGTTTGGGTAGGCGGCGTGCCTGTTGCGATGTCTCTATAAAGAGACTATGATATATGGCGCGGTGTGGGAAGCCCGACTGATCACCGGGAATGAAATTGAGAATTTTCCCCACACGTCTGCGTGTAATGTTACGACCGGTCACATGTTAAAAGAATTGAAACGTTACGACCGACCGGTCGAAGTTAAAAGAAGTGACGCACGGGTCACATGTTAAAAGAAGTGACGAAAGGGTCACATGATAAAAGAAGTGACGCACGGGTCACATGTTAAAAGAATTATGGGGAATAGTGCAACAGGAGCGTCCATAACAACGTCTACAAGCCTTAGCATTTGAGATACACATTACGAAAGAGAATTGGAGAATTCATATTAATGTACTATGTTAATATGACATGAATGAAAAGAGAATTTGATAATGTACATTAATTGTGTTATATGGTGATAATACGAACGGTATTATATGAGTTGTTAAATTGTCTTTTACTTACTGAGCTTTCGCTCATTAGAATTCTTGTAATGCAGACATTGCAGGTAATTCAAATGACACTTGAGGCTGTTGGTTGAAGACTCGAAGCTAGGGATCTGATGCATATGAGATATTAACGACCGTGGGATAGCTAGTCGTGTACTTGGGGTATTTTGAGTGTCGTTACGCTATGTATAAATCAAAACAAAGGAGCAAGTAGTTTATGCTTCCTTGTTTTGGGATAAATACTGACAGTGGTTAGATATGGGAGTTTGACGTTAATTAAATGTAAAATAATAATATAGCGTTTCAATATGTAGATATATAAAATAGGTGTATATATATATATATATATATAAGAAAGAAAAAAAAAAATTGTTTTTCAGTGGCTCACTTATATGAGTTTAAAAGAAAATATAATTACATAGGCCGTACGGGGCGTTACATCCCCAAGGCGAATGGCTTGGTTGGATGATTCTCTTATCCAGAAGATCTTGGATTTGGGCTTGCAGCTCCTTCAGCTCTACCGGAGCCATCATGTAGGGTGCCTTGGAGATTGGGGCCGTCCCAGGGAGAACCTCAATTTCAAACTCGATTGCTCGATCCGGAGGTAGCCCTGGCAATTCGTCTGGGAACACTTCTGGGTAGTCGCACACGATCGGTACATTGCTCAATGGCATACGCTCTTCTTTCTCCATATTCGTATCGACTATGCTGGCTAAAAATCCAATACATCCTCCTTCTAGAAGTCGTTCAGCTCTCATAGACGATATCAACATCCTTGATGCCTCCTTTCTCGACTTTCCAGCAAACTCAAACATTGACCCATCTTTAGAATTAAACACCACCTTTTGCTCTTTGCAATAAATCGCAGCATCATACTTTCCTAGAAAGTCCATACCAAGAATGACATCATAGTTGTTCATCTCGAGTACGACTAGATTGGCCAATAGTTCCCTATCATCAATACCTATTGGCGCCGCACGGAGCCAATGAGTGGACATTAACACCTCACCATAGGGTAAGTCTACAGAGAATACATCTCCTATCACATCCCTAGGCCTATCAACCTTAGTTGAAAACTTGCGTGAAATGAAAGAATGAGTTGCACCTGATTCAAACAATATGGAAGCTGGGATATTGGCCACAGAAAGGTGACCTGTCACAACATTCAAAGTCCCTACATTAACATCCTCTTTTGTTATGGCAAAGACCCTCGCATTGGTCTTCATTGGTGGCGCATCAAGTCGACCTTGGTTAAGTCGGGGTCCGTCAATTCTCTCTTGACCGCGGTCTCGCAATTGGTTAGGCAGTTACTAGCGTAGTGCCCTTCTCGTCCACATGTGTAACAAACATTAGTGCCCTGTCGGCATTGCCCCAGATGCTTTTTGCCGCACTTGGTACAAGAGGGAAATTCAACTCACTTATTGTACTGACTGTCATTTTTCGGCTGCCTTCGAGAGGATGAATCATTGTTGCCTCCCCATTTTGTCTTGTTATTCTGAACAAATTGTGCGGTTGCTCGAGCGCCATTATGTTTAGTAAATGGGCGTTGACCATTACTCGTATGCGGGTTAGCCGACCTTTCCTGTGTCTTAGCCTTGCGGGCCTCAAACACTTTGTTGCGCTCCTGTTTAGTCTGGGCTAAATGATACTCGGCACGGAGGGCTCGATTAACACAATCTCCTACTGTGGTCGGTGGTGAACCGCCACAATCAATCTGGAGTGCCAATTCAGCACGAAACATATGCATCATCCGTCGCACACGTTCACGCTCGTTAGGCACCATATCAGAACATAGTCGAGCCAGCTTGTCAAACTTACAAATTGCTTCAGTGACGCTCATACCGCCTTGCTTCAAGTTTTTGAACTCGTCAATTTGGGTCCTCATGGCTGCAGGATTATAGTACTTTGTATTGAATTCTCGTAGAAAGTCTTCCCACGTCATGTGGTTGACATTCCTCCTCAGTTTAATCGTATCCCACCAATAACGTGCATCGAGCTTGAGCACGAAGGAAGTGCATAAAATCTTCTCCTGATCAGAAAGTTGTATGAAGTCGAAGATGACTGAATCTGCGATAACCATTCCTCCGTGACCAAAGGGTCGGTAGTCCCATCGAACTCTGGTGCGCGCATCCTCCGAAATCGATCATACAATGGTTTCTTATAACATCATATATTTACGTACATATATATATATTTTATCATAAAAAAATATACGTATCATTTTCGTATCATATCGTCATACTTAATTAAACAATATCACATGCATACAATCACATATAAGCAACAATCACACGAAACATATCATCTATACATAAACATATGATATTATTGTCGTGATATAGGTGAGTACTTGTACGTACCTTTGATTTTCCAACACACCCTACGCAAGATAGTTCGTACAGGGACCGAATTCCTGATATTCGTTTCCCAATATCAGTTTCCTATTTAAAAAAAAAAAAAAAAAGGTTTATGACCTTCTAGTATCTATTCCTATATTTCCAACTAAAGGACCAAACATCCTGTTTTCTATTCTTCCAAGACTCTGTCGACAGCATTGCCGAGTGACATCAAGGTAGATGGAAATATCTAACTTCAATTATTCCTTCTCTCTTTCTCTTTATTTCTCAGTAAGGGATTATCTAAAAAAAAAACATATATGTATGTACCCATGCCAGCTCATGCTTATACTTATCAACAACAAAATATTTTTGATCTGTACTTATAATTTATAACAGTAGGTCACAAAGTTAAAATAAGCTTATATTTTTATAGTAAAAAAAAATATAGTAGGTCACAAAACAAGGATAAACTTATATTTTCTTAAATAATGCGACTTTACTGATTGTATAATCATATACATGTAAAAAGAAACTAGGTACTTTCCTTATAAACAAAAGTCTATATCCATAACCTCTCCCACTTCACTTTTACAAACAAAAATATTTATTTTCTTTCTAAAATTCGTGTACATACTTTCACATATATATATATATATGAATACAATTTTTATTTTGGTCACATCTGCATATTATATATACGTTAAACCACTTTATATTATATATACTACTATATAATATTATTATTATTATTATTATTATTATTATTATTATTATTATTATTATAACATAGCAGGTGTCTATAAGGTATAAATGTATATATATATATATATTGACATAGAGCAAGGTCATGCATGTATTTATATCAACATTTATTTCAAACTTTCAGAGCATGGATATATACATATCTATCTAGCTTGATCTCTCTATGCAAGAATCACTACTTGAGCCTACTTGCGTTACTACTAGACTCGTGATCTCTAACGTCGAACATCTAACTTTGTATAAATCTTTCTTGTATACTAACATGCTAAAAAATACTGTCTTAACTCCATAAGAGAGAAAAAAAGCTCACCAGATATGCTAGGGATTTCTTTCTTTTAAACGTAGGCAGCGGAAAGGCGGCGTGGAATAATGGGGCCGTCCGGGGTTCTGCTACAAGCCTCACGACACTTGCTTCGTTCTACCGAACCTCATCGGCACACTGCGGAGTCCCACCGTCGCACTATAGAGGCTTACCGACGACAACACGAACTGAAACTCCGACCGAACAGTTCAAGAAAACGTATCAGCTTTGAGCAACATTAACCTTAACTTTCCAATTTACTTCTCCTTCTTCATTAACATATCGATCCTTGTATATTTGTGAAAATATATCAAAACTAATATTGTGATATCCTTTGAGAGAGCAAGCTCACCAGACCTTGAAAATCTTTCCTTTGAGCTAAAGACCTTCTTGGATGTTGTTCTTGACATGAAGACTCTTAAGTATTCTTGAGCCCCTCATGATGTCGTAAACCCAAATTGTGAGGACAAGAGAATTGCATATGTGTTTTCTTTTATCAGGGAAGCTTGGAGAGGGTGAAGAGAGCGTCTCAAGACAAGGAGAGAGGGTGAAAACTGTATCCTCCCTTGAACTTTATTTATCACCTCACAGCTTCCCACGTTCTCCCAGTTAAAGCAAAATACCTTTTGGACAAACTCTTGTCTTGAATAGTAGAGTGTGGCTTGGAAACGACAGAATGTTGACTCCATAAAAATATCACAAAATAAGTAATACTTCCTATCGCAGCAACGTCCTCCTACTTGCAGTTCGACAAAAATATAAAAGTTGTTACATTGGTATCATACTCTTATGAACCTTTTTGTCTTGCACATAAGGTCGCATCACCTTTTTCTAGCTAGAATGAGCTTCTTTCATGCCCTGATTTAAGGCCGGTAGTATGTGCTCTATTAACCAAGAAGTTGTACCACTTCATACAACTTTTACATATGTAATATAATATATTATAACAAATACATCATTTATCTGCAACTGCAAAAGCATTATGAAAGCCCAAAATTCATCATTGCATATTATATATATAATATATATATAAATATTATGTGTGTAGAATGTACCGTGCACATGCACGAATATTGAAGTTGTGCAATATACTTAAAGGCATATTTGCTCATATATATACATATACATTATGTATAGACTATGTAAAACGAGATGCAGAACTTATTATATATATATATATATACACACACATGCCTACATTTATTAACTAAAATGAACGTGACATTAACGCAAATTAAGACATTAATAGACAAGATAAATAGATATCTTTCGATTTGCATAAATAGCGCTACAATTTCTCGTCTATTAAATTCGAGTATTACAAGCCGTCTTCTTATAAACAACTCCTTTCTTCCCCGAACCTTGAACTAGGGTTGGAGGCTTGGAGCTGCTAGATTGAAGCGCCTCAGAGAAAGACTTGGTCGCGGTCTTACCCCCGACCTCTTGAAGATCATCCCCCCCTTTGGCTTTTTACGAGCCACATCCTCCTCGGCGGAGCGAACCCGCTTACCCTGGCTCTGTGGACTCGCGGCCTCAGCTGGTGCGAGCCCGATAGAAGACAGATGTTCGGAAGGCCTGGTTGGCTCCAAAGTCGGCTCTTCGTCAGAAATCTCGATGAACTCCCTCTCCGCGACAGCCCGGGCAGCCTCTTGCTCGGCTGCCGAAACAACAGTCCTCTCTAGGACTTGCTCCGACGCGACCTCCGGGCTAGGAACCGCCTTGAGCCCCTCAACGGGCAAAATAGGATCCGACCTCCGGGTCTCCCCCTTCTTAGAAGCCTCCTGAACCTTCCCGAAGACCTTTTTCGCTTCCTTGGCCACCTCAGGCCGACCATAAGTCTTCTCGGCCACCTGAGTGACCTTCTCTTTCCCGTTCCCTAGAACCGCTTTGGCCCGATCAGAAACCTTTCCGACCACTTGAGTGGTCTTCTCCTTCCCCTTCCCCGACGCGGCAACCTTAGCGGCTGCTCGCTGAGCCCTCAATTCCCGATAATTGAGCTCGCCAGTCATATCTGACGAGCAGAACCTATTAGTAGATATTCGAAATTCAAAAAAATAAAAATGAACCCAGTAGAAAATCTACCTTCTTCCTCGGAACTGCTCGAACCTTGATCGTATTCGACAAATGTGTGGCTGGACCCCAGATGCCAAACCCCAGAAGCAATAAATCTCTCCTCGGTAAGATCTTTCCACTCGATACCGCCCTCAGGGAACAGAACTTCGTTCTTAGCAGTCCACCCCTCTCCAAGAGACCTCGACCTCACTTTCTTCCCTTCACGATCTGAAAAATACAAATAAACAAATATCAGAAAAGGAAGAACAAGCCAAAGAGATCCCCGAGCAAGAGTTAGAAGAAAATTACCAATCTTATGAGCCCATTTATTCACATAGGAATCCCAAGTACCAAAAGACCCCGAGCAAGGTTTAAAAAAGAAATATCTATCCTGCCACCCGTCATCTTTGTTCGGAATGCCTTTAATGAAATCACCCTTGTGACCCTTGACCGAAATGTAAAACCTACCCTTGGCCCTAAAAAATTTCTTGACCGTAAATACTTCGAGCATATCGAACAGCGACAGGTTACAACCCTTTTCCCTACATCTAACTGTTGGACATATGTGTCCTTAAACAAGATATTTTTATCCATTTGTAAAATATTATGACAAGTCGTTGAATAAAGATGATGCTTATTATGATAATCTTATTATAGTTTCTGGTAGAGTAAAATAGAATGTTTGATCCTTAGTTCATAAAGGATGCAATTATGAATTATTATCACAACAGAGTCAATGCGAGGAAGAATTAATAATCATTATAAATGAACATAAAATGTCTGTGACCTGATTAACTGGGTGGGAGCTCATTAATCATTCAAGGTCATTAATGTGACTAAGTGATAATCCTATTCTGAATTTTGTGTGTGTCACACTCACTAGAAGTGCATTAAGTATGAAGTGTCTTCATACTGGACTGGACCTGACATAAACTCCGGAAGTTATCATATAAGATCGTCACTGATAACTTGGAGTTGAGTCACTAGTAGATGATCAAATAGATATTCGATCTAAGTCTTGAGTAATCTTGAGTCCGAGTTGTTGGCTTGATTGTTCTTTGATTTAACCGTTAAAGAACACAATATATTACCATTGTTCCCAACACTATTATTTTGGGAGCATGATAGTCAGCAGTAAGGGTAGCTTTGTCATAGACATGGGCATCACACAGCTCTCTTTAGAGTCATGATGATTCCCTTGATTGTCGGTGGTGAGAAGTGAGAGGTACCCGTGCGCAACTTATGAATCAAAACCATAAGTGGGTCACTCATAATATTACTGACTGAGTCAAGGATGAAAATGAAATGAGGGGCATAATGGTAGAAACCGCCTGCTCGTGTGTGGATCATCAAATGAAAGATCAATAACCCGAATTTGATTGTATCAATGGACACCCTGCTGTAATAAAGGGAATAATATTTATTGTATCACTAAAGAGTGCAGCCTCGGGTTTATAGTGGAATAACACCGAGGTTTGACGAACACCCTAGCAGTTCGTTGGAGCTTAAGTGATACGGGTCCATGGTCCCCAGGATAGCTCCGTAACGGATGATACGTACGTGGTAAAGACATTGAAATGTTTTTAAGATCATTTGGCAAGACTCATAAAACTGAAGTCTGTGACAGACATCAGATAGTTTTATCAGTAGCGTGGCAAAAGTACCAAATCTTGGTAACCGAAATTAACTAACAAAATAATGTATAATTTGGATTTTTTGTCAACATCAAATTTGTTGGAAATTAAATTCTAAGCAACTTTTCTTTTGGAACCGAGTCGTTTCGACGTACGGTTTGTGATTTAGAGAATTTCTAAGTTTGTGATCGTTTCGATAAACTATGAAATTAAATCACATGTCACGAATTTAAATGATGGTGTGTCACCATGACATTTAAATATGTGATAAAGAGATCATAGAATATTAATATAATTTAATTATTCGAATTTTGTTATTAATGTATTATTAATAATTATTCAATAATTAATAGATTTATATTAATATGAAAATAATATATTTTTATATATTATAGAGTGTAGAAATCGAATTGGGCTTTGGAATGTGGATCCATCCACATTCGAATGGATAGACTTTAGTCTTTCCATAATTACGGCAAAAGTACCAAATGTTTTGGTATTTGAGAAAAACCCTAAAATCAATTTAATCCATTGGATCGGTTATGATTTAATATCAACCGTTGGATTAGGATATTGATGAATTCGAAATTAATAACTTGGTGACCAAGTTTTCATTTTTCGAATTTGGTTAATTAATTATATCAGTTAGATCGGTCTAAGATTTAATCTTTACCATTGGATTGGAAATTAATTAATTATATATATTTATATTATTTTTCGAATTATGGTTTATGGATAAATTCGAAATTGTTTTTATTAAATCGTTTTATATTTGATTTTATCCTACCCTAATTTGATCCATTAGATCGGTTTAAAGATTTATCTTAACTTGTTGGATCTAGATAATGATAATTCGAATTTTAATATATATATATATATATATATATATATATATATAATTCGAATTTATAAAGATAAGATGATAAGATTGGATTTTTGATTTTATCCAAATCTTTCTTATTTAATTAAATCCTTAATTAATTATATCCATTGGATTTATATAAGATTAAATCTGGACCATTGGATTGAGATAATTAATTATATTTAATATATGAACTTCGAAAATAAGGGAGGGAATTTCTGCAATTCGGTTACGGTTTGAGCCTATAAATAGGAGGCTCATTCTACACATTTTTCACACCTTTCCCCAGAGAAAAAATCGAACTCTCCCTCTCCTTTAGGGTCTGCGAATTTTCTCTCTGATCTCTCTTTCTGGTTCGGCTTAAGAGATTTAGTTCTCCGGAAGCTTAAAAAGAACCATCAGTTTAAATTTTGCGATGGAGTCCTACAGGCGAAGCCCACGCTTCGGTACGAGGATTCCAGGAGAATATCCCGGAAGATCACGGGAGTTTCCCTCAGCACCGGCGGAGCCCTGCCCGATTCAGAACACGCAGCCGGAAGTCGTCATTAGAGGTACGGCCTTATGCATTGGGTTAATAAATACAACCATTTACTGCTTTCTATTTATATCCTATTATGACTAGATTATTAATAATTATTTATGAATATTAAATTACATAATATTTATCAGTTCTTGTTATATGGTTATTATCCGATATCCGGACCGTTGTACGGATAACAAGTTTTTTCGCTTTAAATTAATTTTTAAATGTTACCCGGACGGTTCGGATGTTTAATTCGTGATAATTTACATGGAATCCGAGACGTGATTCCCAAAAATTGGTATCAGAGCCATGGTTCAAGGATAAATAATTACGTAATTTAATTAATGTGTTTAGGAACGAATTATTTGATTAATAAACTTAATTATTTAAAATTGAAATTTTGAATTTCTAGATATTTTAAATATTAATTTAAAATAAGAAAAATTACCCGACCCGAAAAATTGGACCTGGTAATTGGACCGGGCTGCCCTTGGCAGCCCAGTCCGAGGGAAGGAACGAACAGGGGCTGCCGCTGCAGCCCCAGGGAGTTCGCCCAGCAAGCCCCCGGGCAAGTCCCACGAGCAAGGCCCACGCCAGGAACACTCGTTCAGGGCAAGGGCAATCGTGTGGGCCTGGCGCGCGGGCCGTAGGCCACGCCGCCTGGCAGCGGAATGGGCCTGCAGGCCCAGCCCGAAGGGCGCGCGCTGCCTTGGCCCACCCGAGGGCTGTCCCTGCTCATTCCACGGGCACGTGGGCCCGGGCTTAAGCCCGGAGAGCCCACGTGCATTTTTTAAATGGGTCGTAATTTTAATTCCGACCGGGATTCCGTGGATTAAATATTAATTATTAATGAAATTAATATTTATGAATTAAAATTAATTATGTTTGATTAATTAATATGAATTAAAATATGGATGTTATTTCCGGATAAATAACATTGTCTTATTTTAATAAATTCATAAAATTAAATATGGATGTTATTTAATAATTAAATAACATTGTCTTATTTAATAAATTAAAATATGGATGATAATATTCGAAGAATAACATCATTGTCTTATTTTAATATTTCATAAAATAATAATTAATGGGCATTAAAATGTTTAATGATAATTCTTAGAGAATAATATCATTAACATAAGATTATAAATATTCATCATAGATATAATTTGTTATAACCTATTTTCATAACCGTCAAACATAGTGCCTATGTTTAGATCATTATTAATATGTCTATATAGGATAGATATAAATAATAGAGTAAATGTAAAAGTGTTAATTATTAGTCGGAAAAATTTCAACCGTACAATCTTGCCTAAGGAAGAGGGAATCAAAAGTGGGGCCGGTTCACCATCCACTTCTGGGTGACCGGTTAGGACCCCTCCCATCGACCTGGAGAGTGTACGGATTGATCTATCACTACCGACGAAATAATAAACACATTTCTAGGGCTTATTTAAAATTACGCGTCGTAATAAATAAAGCCAAAATATAAACTTTTAATGTGTCATTAATAGACAGTTTATATAATAAGTTTTTATAACTTTGAAGATTAAAAACGTTATTTTCTAAAACAATGGCAAGTATAGAATAAAACAAAGGTCTCCATTATTACTGTCACAACGTCTTCTGACCACACCGCCTCGAGTCACCCTAGTGTGTCCATTCCCCAAGGAAGGTGTGCTTGTGGAAGGTTTGACACCGTGATAGTTCCAAAAGAATATGGGGATGGAGGAATCTTGGAAATGGACTGCGAGTCACCCTAGTGTGACCATTCCCCAAGGACGACATTTCCAAGAGGATCCCGAGAACCGAAAATAATGGGTTAAGCTTGCACAGAAGTTGGTGCTTCCCGACCGTCTATGGTGATAGTTAATAATCATAGAGAACTTTGGTGGTTCTTGTTATGAATATTAATTAAGTTTATGACTAAAACTTAGTTTAACAAAACTACACGGTTGATACCGCGAGTCACCTTAGAGTGACCATGCCACTAAGGACGGCAACGACGTGTACAGTCGGTTAAATTATCACGAAATAGTTAAAGGGTTTATTTAACGTTTTCCAGGAACATGTTTGCATCATGTAACTATTTCAAATAATTTTTTTTTCAAAAACATTCTACCTATATTAAAGTTTAATAAGTTTTTTTTCAATGCCAGTTCAAATGTCTTTTGACAAACAAGAATTAGAACTCTCTGCTCTGACGCTCAAGTCTCAAAATCAAAGCGATCTGGCTAAGGTCACAAAATCCCTAAGCAAACTGGCCATGAGTGGATCCTCAAAGAAACTCCGAATGGCAGATCAGAATGCATCAAACTCAATGAACAAGAGGAAGAGAACGATTGGAAACCAGGAAGAAACTTTCCAGAATGGGAGTACAAACAATGCTGATTTTTCAGTATTGGAATCATGCTTCGTTGACAACTCATCCTTCAACTGGATCTTGGATTCAGGAGCAAACGATCATGCATGTAATTCTCTCCAGTCCCTTGATTCATTAGAAGAAATAAATGAAGGACCAGCTTTCAAGGTAGGAAACGGTGAGTTTCTACAAGCAAAAGCTGTGGGAAATTTGCGACTGACTTTTGGGAATAAATTCTTATTTGTTAATAATGTATATTATTACCCAAAACTCTGCAGGAATATACTGTCGGCTTTTCTGTTGTACAAACAAGGATACACCTTAAATTTTTGTGGGTCCCATTGGGTCATCACGAAAGACGGTGTATATATTTGTACTGCTAAAGCAGAAAATGGATTGTATATTCTTAGACCAGATTATGGAAGTTGCATGAATACTGAGATGTTCAAATTGGCTATGGCAAGGTCAATTAAGAAACCCAAAATTGATAATAATGTCCAAACCTATATGTGGCACTTAAAATTGGGTCATATTAATCTAGACAGGATAAACAGGCTGGTAAAGGAGGGACCCCTTAAAGAACTAACAATCGGTTCTTTGCCTGTTTGTGAATCTTGTATAGAGGCTAAAATGACAAAGAGACCTTTTTCTGTAAAAGGTCAAAGAGCCACAAGACCATTAGGACTCGTCCACACAGATGTATGTGGTCCTATGAACATACAGGCGATGGGTGGTATTGAATATTTTGTCACCTTCATTGATGACTATTCAAGATATGGTTATGTTTACTTAATGGCTAAGAAATCTGAAACCTTGGGTAAGTTCAAATAATTTCTAGCAGAAAGTGAAAATCAACTTGGACTATCATTAAAATCTCTTCGGTCAGATCGAGGAGGAGAATACCTTGATCATGAGTTCAGTGATCTCTTGATTGAAAAAGGTATAATGTCTCAATTGACTGCTCCTGGCACACAAGAACAAAATGGTGTTGCAGAAAGGAGGAACAGGACCTTACTAGAAATGGTAAGGTCAATGCTGAGTTATTCATCACTTCCCAACTCATTCTGGGGATATGCTTTGTTGACGGCAACCAACATTTTAAATGTTGTGCCATCAAAATCTGTTTCAAAAACTCCCCTTGAATTATGGAATAGCAGGATACCAAACCTGCGACATTACAGAATTTGGGGCTGTCCAGCACATGTACGGACAGGAAACAGGAATAAATTTGAATCACGAACTGAAGTATGTCTGTTCGTGGGATATTAGAAAGAGACAAAGGGAGGTTTGTTTTATAGTCCAGAAAGTAAGAAAGTATTTGTATCTACAAATGCTACATTTCTGGAAGAAGACTATATGATGAACTTCAAACCTCGAAGCAAAATAGTGCTTGAGGAATTGTCAGGTGACAAAGTCACAACGCCGACAACAGTGCCTGTTGTCGAAGAGAGTGCAGAAACCACGGTCCCAAATCAGAACCAAGGGGTACTCAGACGTAGTGGGAGGTTCAAAAGAGCTGTTGAGCGCTACGAGCACACCCAGTTGGAATTTCACCTAGCTGTTATAAACACTAGTGTTAAAGATCCCATATGCTATGAGCAAGCTATGATGGATCCTGATAAGGGAGAATGGCAGGAAGCCATGAACCAAGAAATAGAATCAATGGATTCTAATGAAGTCTGGGAACTTGTAGACTTACCGGATGGCTTCAAAACCATTGGCTGTAAGTGGGTATACAAGCGAAAGAGAGGAGTGGACGGGAAGGTTGAAACCTTCAAGGCTAGACTAGTGGCTAAGGGTTTTACCCAGAGGGAAGGTATTGATTTTGATAAGACCTTCGCTCCAGTCGCTAAGTATAAGTCCATCCGGATTCTCATGGCCATAGTCTGTAGTCTCAATTACGAGATTTGGCAGATGGACGTCAAAACTGCCTTCCTGAATGGGTACATTGACGAAAACATCTATATGGACCAACCAGAAGGGTTCGTGCAGAAGGGTCAAGAAGGGAAAGTTTGCAGACTTCTCAAATCCATTTATGGATTGAAGCAAGCTTCCAGATCCTGGAATCTAAGGTTTGATGAAACCATCAAATCCTATGGATTCATACAGAACATCACTGAGGCATGCATATACAAACTCAATGATGAAACCGTGGAGATATTTCTTGTTCTATACGTCGACGATATTCTTCTCATTGGAAACAGTGTGAAGAGGCTATCAGACGTGAAAGTGTGGCTATCTACGCAATTCCAAATGAAGGACATGGGTGAAGCCAGCTATGTTCTTGGGATCTGTATCTTCAGGGATCGCAACAACAGGCTTCTAGCCTTATCACAAGCAGCTTACATTGATAAGGTGCTTGATCGTCTTGCAATGGCAAACTCCAAGGGAGGTAATTTACCGACCAGGCATGGAGTATTCCTTAACAGGAAACATAGCCCTACTTCTCCGGAAAAGCAAGATGAGATGAGGCGAATACCCTATGCTTCAGCAGTGGGAAGTCTGATGTACGCTATGCAGTGTACTAGGCCAGATATCTGTTACGCTGTGGGAATTGTTAGCAGATACCAATCCAACCCTGGTATGGCTCACTTGACAGCAGTGAAGAACATTCTCAAGTATCTTCGGAGAATGAGAGACTATATGTTAGTGTTTTCAGGATCAGAACTGAATCCACTAGGTTACACTGATTCAGACATTATGTTTGATAGAGACGCGAGAAAATCGACGTCGGGAGCAGTGTTCACCCTTGCTGGTGGAGCGATATTCTGGAGAAGCGTAAAGCAATCTTGTATCGCAGATTCCACGATGGAAGTTGAATACGTGGCAGCTTGTAAGGCAGCCAAAGAATCAGTTTGGCTCAAGAATTTCTACATTAAGCTGGGAGTTGTTCCAGATGTAGATGGGCCCCAAACACTATACTGTGACAACAGTGGTGCGGTGGCAAATTCTAAAGAGCCCAGAGACCATAACAAGGCGAAACATATAGAACGCAAATACCATCTCATAAGAGAAATAGTGCGTCGTGGCGACGTGAGGGTTGTTAAAATAGCTTCGGAAGACAATCTGGCTGATCCATTCACCAAGACGTTGCGAGAGAAAATATTCAGGAGGCATCTGGAGAATATGGGTCTGAAAGACATGGGTCATCTTCTTTAAGTACAAGTGGGATATTGTTGGACATATGTGTCTTAAACAAGATATTTTTATCCATTTGTAAAAGATTATGACAAGTCGTTGAATAAAGATGATGCTTATTATGATAATCTTATTATAGTTTCTGGTAGAATAAAATAGAATGTTTGATCCTTAGTTCATAAAGGATGCAATTATGTATTATTATCACAATAGAGTCAATGTGAGGAAGAATTAATAATCATAATAAATGAACTTAAAATGTCAGTGACCTGATTAACTGGGTGGGAGCCCATTAATCGTATAAGGCCATTAATGTGACTAAGTGACAATCCTATTATGGATTTTGTGTGTGTCGCACTCACTATAAGTGCATTAAGTTTGAAGTGTCTTCATACTGGACTGGACCTGACTTAAACTCCAGAAGTTATCATATAAGACCGTCACTGATAACTTGGAATTGAGTCACTAGTAGATGATCAAATGGATATTCGATCTAAGTCTTGAGTCATCTTGAGTCCGAGTTGCTGGCTTGATTGTTCTTTGATTTAACCGTTAAAGAACACAATATATTACTGTTGTTCCCAACACTATTATTTTGGGAGCATGATAGTCAGCAGTAAGGGTAGCTTGGTCATAGACATGGGCATCACACAGCTCTCTTCAGAGTCATGATGATTCCCTTGATTGTCGGTGGTGAGAAGTGAGAGGTACCTGTGCGCAACTTATGAATCGAAACCATAAGTGGGTCACTCATAATATTACTGACTGAGTCAAGGATGAAAATGCAATGAGGGGCATAACGGTAGAAACCGCCTGCTCGTGTGTGGATCATCAAGTGAAAGATCAATAACCCGAATTTGATTGTATCAATGGACACCCTGCTGTAATAAAAGGGAATAATATATATTGTATCACTAAAGAGTGCAGCCTCGGGTTTATAGTGGAATAACACCGAGGTTTGACGAACACCCTAGCAGTTCGTTGAAGCTTAAGTGATACGGGTCCATGGTCCCCAGGATAGCTCTGTAACGGATGATGCATACGTGATAAAGACATTGAAATGTTTTTAAGATCATTTGGCAAGACTCATAAAACTGAAGTCTGTGGCAGACATCAGATAATTATATCAGTAGCGTGGCAAAAGTACCATATCTTGGTAACCGAAATTAACTAACAAAATAAAGTAGAATTTGGATTTTCTTTCCACATGAAAATTTTTGGAAATTAAATTCTAAGAAACTTTTCTTTTGGAACCGAGTCGTTTTGACGTACGGTTTGTGATTTAGAGAATTTCTAAGTTTGTGATCGTTTCGGTAAACTATGAAATTAAATCACATGTCACGAATTTAAATGATGGTGTGTCACCATGACATTTAAATATGTGATAATGAGATCAGAGAATATTAATATATTTTAATTATTCTAATTTTGTTATTAATGTATTATTAATAATTATTCAATAATTAATAGATTTATATTAATATGAAAATAATATATTTTTATATATTATAGAGTGTAGAAATCGAATTGGGCTTTGGAATGTGGATCCATTCACATTCGAATGGATAGACTTAAGTATTTCCATAATTACGGCAAAAGTACCAAATGTTTTGGTATTTGAGAAAAAAACCCTAAAATCAATTTAATCCACTGGATCGGTTATGATTAATCAACCATTGGATTAGGATATTGATGAATTCGAAATTAATAACTTGGTGACCAAGTTTTCATTTTTTGAATTTGGTTAATTAATTATATCTTTTAGATCGGTCTAAGATTTAATCTTTACCGTCGGATTGGAAATTAATTAATTATATATATATTTATATTATTTTTCGAATTATGGTTTAAATTCGAAATTGTTTTTATTAAATCTTTTTATATTTGATTTTATCCTAAACTAATTTGATCCATTAGATCGGTTTAAAGATTTATCTCAACCGTTGGATCTAGATAATGATAATTCGAATTTTAATATATATATATATATATAATTCGAATTTATAAAGATAAGATGATAAGATTGGATTTTTGATTTTATCCAAATCTTTCTTATTTAATTAAATCCCTAATTAATTATATCCATTGGATTTAGATAAGATTAAATCTGGACCATTGGATTGAGATAATTAATTATATTTAATATATGAAATTCGAAAATAAGGGAGGGAATTTCTCCAATTCGGTTACGGTTTGAGCCTATAAATAGGAGGCTCATTCTACACATTTTCACAACTTTCCCCAGAGAAAAACTCGAACTCTCCCTCTCCTTTAGGGTCTTCGAATTTTCTCTCTGATCTCTGTTTCTGGTTCGGCTTAAGAGACTTAGTTCTCCGGAAGGTTAAAAAGAACCATCAGTTTAAATTTTGGAACGGAGTCCTGCCGGCGAAGCCCACGCTTCGGTACGAGGATTCCAGGAGAATATCCCGGAAGATCACGGGAGTTTCCCTCAGCACCGGCGGAGCCCTGCCCGATTCAGAACGCGCAGCCGGAAGTCATCATTAGAGGTACGGCCTTATGCATTGGGTTAATAAATGCAACCATTTACTGCTTTCTATTTATTTCCTATTATGACTAGATTATTAATAATGATTTATGAATATTAAATTACATAATATTTATCAGATCTTGTTATACGGTTATTATCCAATATCCGGACCGTTGTACGGATAACAAGTTTTTCCGCTTTAATTAATTTTTAAATGTTACCCGGACGGTTCGGAGGTATAATTCGTGATAATTTACATGGAATCCGAGACGTGATTCCCAACACTAACTAGGTAAGCGAGCAGAATCCTATAGGAATTCGGGCTCAACTGAGCCAAAGAAATATCCAACTGATTCACATACCTAAGGATAGGTTTAGGAATCGGAAATTTCAACCCACAATCCTGAAAGTAACTCTCATAAATGCAAACCCAATAATCTTTGATCGAGTCCGCAAATTCATCAAAATCTGGAACCCGAAGAGGGACAGACTCTGAAATATCATACTTCGACCTGAGTCGAAGGATATCCACTTCCCTCAGTCTAGACCTATGAGAATCAGTTTGAAGGAACTCCGAAACTAAGACCGGACCCTTAGCCTTACTCTTCTTACCATCAGCCATTTTTCGCAAAACCTTAAAAAAGAACCTACACACAGAAAAAGCCAAACCCAAATCTCCAAACACAATCCCAAACCCAAAAATACCTAATCCTGGTCGAAAAATAGCAACAAATCCTAGAACCAAAGAGAGGAAATGCAGGAAAAGAAGAAAACCTGGAAACCCTAGGACAATATTGCTCGAGGTTGCAGAACAACAATGGTGGAGAAAAAAGCTTATCTCTCTTGTCACGAGTGCGAAAATGAAAAAAGAAGAGAAAAAGAGGCTTAAATAGGAAAGAAGAGGAGCAGTTACCTGAATGCGAAGAGACACCTCGGGCAGAATTGAAGAAAAGCTGGTTAGACCTTTTTGAAGAAACACTCAAGTGTTTTTATAATCAAAAGTCGACCCGAATCGCAAGGCTAGGGTTCCCTCGATTCTCGCGCCGAAGACCATCCAACGACTGGGACCAATTCCAAGATCGTGACACGTCAGCACAATGATGAGCTGACCAAGTCAGCAGAAGTCGAAGAGATTATCCTCTTCTTCGAATCACGAGCAAATCGACACGTGTCGTAACTGCTCCCTCCAAAAAGTTCGAAATCATTTTGATTTCAAAAGAAGTTGCACCTCAACCCCTGAAGAATATGATATTATCATGAAAACAATTCTAATTTCCCTAAATTAATTTATTTTTGCGGCAAAAGTCATAAATATCTCTGATTTTGCGAATTTAATTAATTTTCATCACGAATTTTTACATGATTTTGTCAAATTTATACTATAAATAATATTTCATATTTGTTATTGTAGAGGGCTATCTGTTGATGTTCAAATTCGTTCCTTAATAGGAATTATAAGATCATTAATTAGATTAATGGCCCAAATTAATTAAAGCCTAAGTCATAAATATAATTGAATATTTATGCAAAATAGGCTTACGGAATACGAAGCCCAGAGGCCCAATGAACACCCAACTATGTTCAGGCCCGGACAGAACTAAAAGCCCACAAGGCAAGAAGCTCACCACGAGCATAAAGTGCTCAAAAGAAGTCCGAACAGAGCTTTCCAAGGGAAGAAACCCCGAACTAAGCTCAAAGATCCTACCTCAAGACAAAAACCAACACTTGGTCGAAGTCCAAACATCAAACAGATTAAACGACCTGAAGAACCCAAAGCTCGCCCCGGGCAGCAATTGTCACAAAGGGATCCGAGCAGAAACATACGAAACATCCAAGCACGAGCAGACCAAGTCAACCACCTCAATTCAAACCTCCGAATCCCGACCAGGAAAATCGCCACGATCCAAATTCAAATCCCACGACGACAAGTCAAAGTCCACCACTACGCAAATCTCTCAGAACGTGGCCCACGTGTTAGCTCGACAGCAAGCCAAGCTCCGAACTCGAAGCCACCACCAACGTACACTTCCAACGGACAGAAACCAGAAGCCTATAAAAGCAAGGAGACAGCCCCATCACACGCACGCAAGCATTTATCCTGAGAGAAAAGAGTCTGTGAGATTTGTATTTTCAGTGTGATTTCATCTTCCTTTTTCGATCTATCAGAAATTGGCTTGTGGTTTCGATAGATTATCTTTTCAAGACAATAAACATATAGAGGACGTAGTCAACTACCGCATTGGGACGAACCTCTCTAAAAAACCTCGGTGTTTTATTCTTTACTATTTTTCGATTTTGTTTCTTTTTGGTCACCGTCTAAAGTATTGACGACGCGAAGGAAAGAATCCACAAAATTCAACAATATCAAATCGAAATCTCATTCACAATTCACGTGACTGTTGGTGTGTAAAAACACGTCATCATTGGGCATCGTCACCTATATAGCAAAGCTTCCTACGTACCATTCTGGAATCATGTTATCACGCAGTTCATGGTTAGTAAAATCCGAGGACGAGGGCGACGACCTCCGTTTTTTCCTGAAGTGGCGGCACAAGGTTGACCATCACATATGGCAAGAGTATTACCGGCGAGGGTGCTCGACGAGACGGCGCGGGTGTTCGCTGTCGCGTGTGACGAATGTGTTGACCGCGAAGGTGGCGAACCTCAAGAGACGCGGGCAGATATATTAATTTGGGCGAACAACGTCGCGAGACTAGCTGACTTAAGGGGATTCCAAGCAAGCAGGCTAGTCGGGGAAGGCTAGTCGGCGTTGGGCACGGAGAAATTTGACCTTAAGGGTGGAGAGAACAACTCAATTTCTTGAGAAAGAAACTCTGAGTCTAGATAGAGAAGCTCTGAGAGAATTGTGTGTCAAATGAGGAGATAGGACATTCTATTGATAGGTAAAAGTGGTAACCACTTTACATTGATTTGGGAGATTTAATAGAGATTTAATTCCACTAAATTCCCTTAAATAAATGTTCATGTGGCTTGCCAACGGGAGTCATGCCGCTGCTCCTTGTCAGCTAATGGGTTTGTCTTTTTTTTTTTGTGTGGCCCATCCGTAGCGTCTTCCGGGAGTGCACAAGCTTGTAAATATACCGAGGAATCCTATGGACCTCATGAGGATCTTCGTAAGCTTGGTTCTTTTCGTCACTTGCAATTCTTGAGAGATATTGTCGTGTCTAGTATATCGACGAGGGGTAGCTCTTCGTCGAAAGGCTTGTCATAGACAAGGGGCTTGTCGTCCAACGAAGGGATTGTCACTTGAAAAGGGTGTCGTCATTTGATTACGGGCTTGCAATCTTCGTCTTTGATCATTGGGGACCTTTTGGGTCATCGTCTAGGCTCGTCAGGGACTCTCTTAGGTCGTCGTTACCTCGCCAAGTTCCATTCCGGGTCGCCGGGTGTCTTCTAAGGCCTTTGTTTCCTTGTTCCTTGGCCGGGGACTCTCCTAAGGTTATGAGAACATTGTCGGGTAGCCCGAACCGTCTTCTTGAATGTGGACTAGTCTTGAGCTCTATCTTTTGGGACTTTGGGGCCCGAGCCTCACCAAATGATTTTGGACTTTGGGCTATTGGGCTCTTACTTTGTTAACAGGCATTGACTTTCGTCTGAGGGGCCCACATTTTATGTGATCCGAAAAATACGCATAACTGTTATTTAAGAATAATTATATATCATTAAACATAAAATAAAACATGGTACAAACATGATAGCATGATGAGACTCAATTAGACACGATTTAGGAGAAATAAAATGTTGTATTTTATGCATTTTATATATGTTCTTAATGATTTTAATAATTATTATATATGAAATTTATGTTTCTTACTTTATAAAATTACGTCGTTCAATGATGAATTAAAAAATTATTAAAGATTTTTTAAATTTTAGATAATATAATAAAATAAATGAAGTTGAATGATTGTGAATTGAATTTATTTATCATTGTAATATATTGGAATCTGTTTAATAGGTTAAAAGGGTAGACATGAGAAACACAATTATTAAATAGGGCGGGTAGTCGCATCTTCTAACACGATTAATAAAAGTGGCGGGTTAGGTCTACATAAAATAAGTAAAAAACAATAAATTTCACACCCATACTTAATATTGTAAAAAGTCAGTTTCTCACAGAGTTTATGTTACATAATGTTATAACATGAATTTAAACATAAACAGAACACGAGTGGATCTTTGGCGCAGAAGGAAGCTTTTCATTTCCTTTAAGGAGAACTTCTTTATAGCTTCTCGTCTCAGTCCTCTCACAAATATAAGAATCTTTCTTTTTCAACGTGGACATGTTATTTGAAACCGTTTTCGGCCGAGCTACATTGCTTTGATCGAAGAGGATGTTCAAGGCTTTTAAGAATCCGATCCATCCACTTTTATGAAAACCTTCCGTTACTAAAATAATCTTCCTGTCTCCTTGAGCCACTTTAAGAATACGGATAAATCTTCTGCCATTGCTGTCTAACACGTCAACGATGTAGGTGGTTCCATTACCCGACAACCTTCTTCGAAAAAACTCTGGTTGTTGCACTCCAATGATCTTCTCCGTTGAACTCTGAATCCCAAAAGCTTCTTGACGCTGAGCAAGAATTGATAAGACTCGGCCTTGACATTCTTCTAAAATACTAACATAGTGTCCATCTCTACCAGTAGAACACTTAAAAAACTTGTTTTCAAGTTTGAAGGTAACGAGCGTCATCTGAGACCTCTTTCTTACACAAGAAGATGACAACCTGTTAGAATTGCATAACTGACCGGATGCTATGGAAGCAGCCGCGCAACATATAACATAATAATGGTGAATCCAACAAATCCGGTAAGGCAGCCACTAGATGGAGACGAGGGCTGCCGCAACCACTAATCAGAGACGGGGCAGCCAACGGGGGCTAACAGAAGTGGGGGCAGCAGCTGAAACAGAGGTGCGGGGGCCACAGTGGGAGAAGAAAAGGACGGCGTGATGAACGAAGTTTGGTAGAGGGAAAGTGTTGGACATATTTTATATGCCCTCTATTCAGATGTTAATCCCGCTAACATAAGATTATGGTCGTTTGCATAGAATGAATAGTACTTATTAAAGTTATATATAGTTATCTTTGAATTATAAATAGATTATACTAATTGAATGTTTGATCCATAGTTCTTCAATGTTACTATCGTGCTCAGTCAACACAAGTAGTCTTTTGTGAGGAGGTTTGACTGTCACGAATAAAGAACTTAAAATGGTCAATGGTCTAGATTAGAAATGGGAATTCCTAAGGCGTGAGCGACCATTGATGAACTTAATCACAATTAGGTGATGATCTATTACCAGATCATAGTGTAGTCTGTGCACTGTTTGTTGGGAATCACGTCTCAGATTCCATGTAAATTATCACGAATTGTACCTCCGAACCGTTCGGGTAACATTTAAAAAATTATTTTAAAGCAGAAAAACTTGTTAGTCATTCGACGGTCCGGATATCAGATAATAACCATATAACAAGATCTGATAAATATTATGTAATTTAATATTCATAAATCATTATTAATAATCTAATCATTATAGGAAATAAATAAAATGCAGTAAATGGTTGCATTTATTAACCCAATGCATAAGGCCGTACCTCTATTGACGACTTCCAGCTGCACGTTCTGAATCAGGCAGGGCTCCGCCGGTGCTGAGGGAAACTCCCGTAGTCTTCCGGGATATTCTCCTGGATTCCTCGTACCGAAGCGTGGGCTTCGCCGGCAGGACTCCGTCGCAAAATTTAAACTGATAGTTCTTTTTAAGCTTCTGGAGAACTAAGTCTCTTATGCCAAACCAGAAAGAGAGATCAGAGAGAAAATTCGCAGACCCTGAAGGAGAGGGTGAGTTCGAATTTTTCTCTGGGGAGAGGTTTGAAATATGTGTAGAATGAGCCTTCTATTTATAGGCTCAGACTGTAACCGAATTAGAGAAATTCACTCCCTAATTTAGAATTCTATATATTAAATATAATTAATTATTTCAATCCAATGGTCTTGATTTAATCTTATATAAATCCAATGGATATAATTAATTAGATATTTAATTAAATAAGAAAGATTTGGATAAAATCAAAAATCCAATCTTATCTTCTTATCTTTATAAAATTCGAATATATATATATATATATATTAAAATTCGAATTCATAATTCGATTTCTACACTTCAGTTTTATGAGTCTTGCCAAATGATCTTAAAAACATTTCAACATATTTTTATCACATATGTATCATCCGCTACGGAGCTATCCTGGGGACCATGGACCCGTACCACTTAAGCTCCAACGAACTGCTAGGGTGTTCGTCAAACCTCGGTGTTATTCCACTATAAACTCGAGGCTGCACTCTTTAGTGATACAATATATATTATTCCATTAATTACAGCAGGGTGTCCATTGATACAATCAAATTTGGGTTATTGGTCTTTCACTTGATGATCCACACACGAGCAGGCGGTTTCTACCGTTATGCCCCTCATTGCATTTTCATCCTTGACTCAGTCAATAATATTATGAGCAACCCACTTATGGTTTCGATTCATAAGTTGCGCATGGGTACTTCTCACTTCTCACTACCGACAATCAAGGGAATAATCATGACTCTGAACAGAGCTGTGTGATGCCCATGTCTATGATCAAGCTACCCTTACTGCTGACTATCATGTTCCCAAAATAATAGTGTTGGGAACAACGGTAATATATTGTGTTCTTTTACGGTTAAATCA
The DNA here is from genome assembly GCA_954871525.1 of Parietaria judaica. Lineage (NCBI taxonomy): Eukaryota > Viridiplantae > Streptophyta > Magnoliopsida > Rosales > Urticaceae > Parietaria > Parietaria judaica. Next base: position 15,711,082 of record OX940869.1, read on the forward strand.
ATAAACAATCAAGCCTGCAGCTCGGACTCAAGATCACTCAGGACTTAGATCGAATATCCATTTGATCATCTACTAGTGACTAAACTCCAAGTTATCAGTGATAGTCTTATATGATAACTTCCGGAGTTTAAGTCAGGTCCAGTCCAGTATGAAGACACTTCATACTTAATGCACTTCTAGTGAGTGTGACACACACAAAATCCAGAATAGGATTGTCACTTAGTAACATTAATGACCTTATACGATTAATGGGCTCCCACCCAGTTAATCAGGTCAAGGATATTTTAAGTTCATTTATTATGATTATTAATTATTCCTCACATTGACTCTGTTGTGATAATAATAACATAATTGCATCATGTATGAACTAAGGATCAAACATTCTATTTTACTCTACCAGAAACTATAATAAGATTATCATAATAAGCATCATCTTTATTCAACGACTTGTCATAATTTTTTACAAATGGATAAAATATCTTGTTTAAGGACACACTTGTCCAACACTGTTAAGTTTATCAAGTATGAAGTGTCTTCATATTGGACGGACTAGACTCACATCTGAAATCATTAAATAAGTCTGTCACTGATGATAGTACGATAGGGTCGCTTAGCTGATCAGATGGAATTAGGTTGACGTCCTGAGCATTATGGAGTTGTACGGTTCAACTTATATAATCTTTGATTTAATCGTTACAGAGTACAGCTTGGTACTCCTAATACTTTTATTTTGGGATTAGACGGTTGACCGGGATAAGTTGCACAATAGCAGATATGGACAATATCTTTATGATATTGTTATTGTGATTCATGGCAACAAATAAGTACTCATGATCAGCTCATTAGATTCATCATCTTATGAGTGAGTAGTTTGTAAGAATCATAAGAATAAGATAGTGTCATAAAAAAGGGCAGAACGATAAATATCACCCTTTTGATGAATGTCATAATAAAACGAAGACCCATCACACCAGATATTTTATTGAATCAATGGACACCTGTGTTCAGGAAGATAATTATCATACACACTTGAGAGTTCAGCCAAGAGCTATAGTGGAATGTAATCGAGGTTGGTAAAAGTCTACGCTTTTACCGTAGCTCGAGTGTGTACGTCCATTAGTACCCTTTGTAGCTCCATAGAGGATGACACCGCAAATATATTCAAATTCATTTGAATAGGATACTCCAATTAGATTCGGTGCGTGATTATTATCACATATTATTGATTACCCTAAATAGTGGCAAAAGTACCCAAATTTGGTATGCCAGTGAAACTGCAAAAAGATGATTGAATTAATCCTAAGACATCCCTAGGGTTGTGGGAAATTAAATTCTAGTACAGTTATCTTTTTGAATCGTGTCATTCTGGCAGACGTTTTGAGATTTATGATAATAACATTTTTTAGTCCTAGACTAAAAATGACACTGTTATTTAAATAAAAAATTAGAGAAATTAAATATTGGTATTTATACCTTAAATATTTAATGAGAGAAATCGAATAATAATTTCGAATTATAATTATATATTCGAAATTAAATCTTTGAAAATATAAAGATTTGATTTATTAAATCTTTTAGGGTATTTTCTGAAAAAGATTTGATTTGGATTTATTCTTTATTTGATTTAATTTTATCAAATGTTAGACTGAATATCTCCAAGTAGTTGAGTAAATCTCTCACAGTTGGTTGAGAGATTTTCTCAAAGCGGTTGGGCCATTCCCTATAAATATTGAACACCTGAAACCGAAAAACACACTCTCTAACATTCTCATATTTCGATCTCTCTCTCTCTCTCTCTCTCTCTCTCTCTCTCTCTCTCTCTCTCTCTCTCTCTCTCAAGATAGTTTCTGCGAATTTTTCTGAGCTCCTCTCAGGGTTTATTGAATTTAGGGTTTAGGGTTTTATCCAGTGGGAGCCCACACCTCCTAGCAACGTAGTCCTAGAGAATACATCAAAAGACTTCTGGAAGCATCTTCTTCACAGAAATCGCAAAAGGGATTGAAGATCGGAGTAAGAAAGTTCTTCAGAGAATCAAGATTCGTGTCAGAGACTACAAGAAAAAGGTACACGATTTCAAGGTCGTTGATTAATAATTATTTACTAGTACTCATGGCTCAGAATTAAAATCAAGAACTAGTTAAATAAATTAAAGTAATTAATTCATCACGATCGGGAAAATTAATTGTAAATTGATTTTGAAACAGACGGTTTGACCGGGTTATTGGTATGGGACTTTAACTCAGTAAAAAATTTAAAGGGCAAACCGTGTGACTTAATCAATTATTACAATTTCTTATAGGTCGGCGGTGACTGTTTTCAGTCTAAATCTGCAGATACGACCAGGAACCGGTGTTAATGCGATGTCGATTCCAGTAGAAAGTACACCAAAAAAACAGCAGCTGAGAAAAAAAAAGGCTGTCCGACGAGGCGGAGCAAGGGAGTTGGCGGCGACTAAGATGCTATTTGGCTGGAGAATAAAATGTTGTTTGGCTGGAGCTATGGCGCTGGTTGGCTAGAAATACAAACACGATTGGCTAGGGCACTTCAGGTTGGACGAAATGAGGCGGCGCGGCACGGTGGCGCTGAGACGCGACGGAATGAGACGGAGGCGGCAATACTTCAGGGGAGGCGGCTAGGGTTTCTGAGATGAGGGGTAGCTAGAGATTCAGATTGTTTGGCAAGAACGATTGTGGTGGGGCGGGGGGGAGGGGGGGACCGACGGCCGGAGGCGCGGAGGAGCGAAGGTTGACGGTAGGTGGGACCTGAAGGAACTAGGGTTTCATCGTAAGTATTTCTGTTTGTAATTACCGTAAACCGTACAAAAATTAAAGGAGTGAGTGAGCGATAAGTTTTGAGAAGCGAGCGATGGCTAAAAAATAAATAAATAAAGCCTAAAAAAATTAAAGGAAAAATAAATTAATATATAAACCGTGTACTGGGTATCCAGTTTTAAAATTTTAATACCCGATATCCATAATTGGTTCTTTACCGAATCCAGAATCCAGATACGGATTCGGATTCAGATTTTTACCCAGCTTCCTGGTGTTATTTTCACCCCTAGAAACAATCCACCTAAGCAACAAGGGACAAAAATAAGTTTTTTCTAAACATGCCAATAGTCATAATCGTGTAATCCATCACATATTATAAAAGATTAAGAGACATTTTTGTTAGAGTATATCTTGTATAGCTGTTGTATGAGCTTTATGTATAGCTGTTGTTATTAGTAGTTGTAGTTATTTGGGTATAAATACAAGATTGTAATTGATTCATTATCAAGTCAATACAATCAGAGTCTTCTTTCAATTCTGTTTGGCTCTCTCTCTCTCCTTTTTGGATCTTATCATGGTATCAGAGCAACGATCATCATATGAAGAAGCTTCCATGGCAGATTTCAGAAGCAACAATGGCGGATCTGTGAATCTCGTCACCTTCAGCTACTCATTGTCGATCAAGCTGCACGAGACGAACTTCCTCGTTTGGAAACAGCAAATCCTTTCAGTTGTTTTTGGACATGGCCCGGATGAGTATCTTTTCAACAAGGATCTTGCACTCCAAGATTTTAAGAATTTGGATCTACAAACAGAGCGTACATTCTTTTTTGTAAACAAGATCATCTTCTCATGTCGTGGATCTTGACCTCGATCTCAGATCTCCTTCTTCCTCAGATGGTTGGATGTGATTCAAGCTATGTTCTATGGAACCGATTAGCTGAATACTTCACATCTCAAACAAGATCAAGAGCTCGTCAACTAAAGCTCGAATTACAGAGCATCAACAAATAAGGACTTTCTTTGCTCGAGTATCTCGCAAAGATCAAGTCAATCGTGGATTCTTTGAACTCTGTTGGAACTTTCTTAACGGCTGAAGATCACATCGATGCGATTCTCAATGGATTGCCACCGGAGTACGAATCCTTTGTCACGTCCTTTGAGTTCAGCACGGCACAATATTCAGTCGCAGCGATTGAATCGATGCTTCTGTCACGAGAAGCTCGCCGTGAAAAGACGTCCATAGGATCGGAGATCAACATCTCTGCAAATTACACAGCGAATCAAAACTTCTTGCAAAGAGGTAATTCTTCTCAACATGCCTCTCGCGTTCATTTATCGGCCAATAATCCTCGATTTGGAGCGAGTTCTGCAATGCGTGGGCGAGACAATTTTTGTGGATCTGGCAGAGGTGGACGAGGAAAGCCTGCTTGGATGGAGAATCGACCTTAATGCTAACTTTGTGGAAAGTTAGGGCACATTATTGCTGAGTGCTACTACCGTTTTGATCAATCATTCCAAATTCCGACGAATCTGGCTCGGCGAAGCAAGCTTCAATCCTCACCTCAAGTTCATGCTGCCTTCTCAACCCCCGAGATCAGTGATGACTATGATTGGTATCCAGACTCAGGAGCAACAAACCACGTCACTCCGGACCCTCAGAATGTGCAGCACACCCATGAATTTGGGGAAACAAGCCAAGTGCAAGTTGGTAATGGTGCAGGTTTGTCCATCTCTCACATCGGTTATTCAAAAATGAAATTCTCTCTTACACACAAAACATTCCATTTACACAAACTTCTTCTTGTTCCTGAAATTAGCAAAAATTTGCTCTCTGTGTGTCAATTCTGCAAATACAATGGAGTATTCTTTGAGTTTCATGATGACTTTTGTCTTGTTAAAACAGCAAAACATGTGAAGTTGTCATAAAAGGGAAGCTCAAAGATGGACTTTATTGCTTTGACTCATCAAGTGTCAATCTCCCATCAAAATTCAAGCTCTCAAGTCCTTATACTTTGTCTACAGATTTCTTTCCCGTCTCTGTAAATTCAGTTTCTGCTTGTAATGTCTTTGATTTGTGGCATAATAGACTAGCTCACCCTTCTTTTAAAGTTGTTTGTGATGTATTAGTCAAATGTAATGTGCCTCTATCTATTAAACAACCTGCTCACTTTTGTGATTCTTGTTGTCATGGCAAATTACATAGATTGCCCTTTGCTCAGTCAAATTCTTTCTACATTAAACCTCTTGAACTTATCCACTCGGATCTATGGGGTCCTTCCCCTATCTTGTCTAACAATGGATACATGTATTATGTGACCTTTGTAGATGCGTTCTCACGTTTTACTTGGATATTTCTTCTCAAACTCAAGAGTGAAGTTCACACTGTGTTTGAGCAATTCAAAGCTCAGGTTGAAAAGCAACCGCAGTCCTCTATTATTACACTCCAGTCGGACCAGGGAGGCGAGTCTGAGGCCCTAAAGGGTTTTATTTCCAAGCACGGCATTCTACACAAGGTCTCTTGTCCCCATACACAACAACAAAATGGCGTGGCCGAGAGGAAGCACTGCACAATCATTGAGCATGGCTTGACTCTCCTTCATAAAGCTTCCTTGCCAATGAAATTATGGATGAGGCTTTCATATGCTCTGTGTATGTCTCTAATAGATTTCAAACGGCTGCTCTTCACAGAAAATCACCTCTTGAGGTTCTATTTAACAGGCCATCAGACTACAACTCTCTTAGAGTATTTGGATGTGCGTAAACCCTCTCAACACTCACTATATGGTCACGAGGAGCAAAAATGGCATCCAAATGCCCCGTGTATTTGTTTCCTGTACCCTTGAACATTCCAATGTTCGCCAAGCCCTTGCTCATCAGCCTTGGAGACTTGCCATGCAAGCTGAGATGATAGCTTTGTCCAAGAATTGCACTTGGACTCTTGTCTCTCTTCCTCCAAACACGCGTGCAATTGGGTGTAAATGGGTGTTTAAAGTCAAAGAAAACCCTGATGGCTCTATCCAGAAGTACAAGGCTCGTCTTGCGGCTCAAAGCTTTCATCAACAGCCGGGTTTTGACTTCAATGAGACGTTCAGTCCTGCGGTCAAACCAGCCACCATTCATGTTGTCCTTACTCTTGCTCTTTCCCAGAATTGGCCAGTTCGACAACTTGACGTTAATAATGCCTTCGTCAATGGCATCCTCCAAGAGGAAGTTTACATGCGACAACCTCTTGGCTTTGAATATTCGGACAACCCACAATTGGTCTGCAAACTGCATAAGGCTTTATATGGGCTAAAGCAGGCACCAAGGGCCTGGTTTGATAGGCTCAATCAAGCCCTTTCTCTCCCTTGGATTTATGCACGCCAAGTCTGATCATTCTCTCTTCATTCACCACAATTCAGACCATGTCACTTACACTCTGGTCTATGTGGATGACATTCTAGTTACAAGGAATAACCCTTTGGCCATTGAACGCCTTATCACCAAGCTCAACAATGCCTTCTCTCTCAAGGACATGGGACTGTTGAGCTATTTCCTTGGCATCCAAGTTACACGCACCACAGAGGTATTTCATCTCAATCAGACCAAATATGTTCGTGACCTTCTGCTTAAGGCCAAGATGATCAGCTGTAGTCCCGCCCCCACGCCCATGCTGTCCAATCTTAAGCTTCGTGCTCATGATGGAGAACCCCTTGAAGATGTTCATGGCTATAAGAGCTTCGTGGGTGCTCTCCAATATGTTACTATTATACGCCCCGATATCGCCTTTAGCGTGAACCTTGTCTGCCAGTTTATGCAAAAACCAACAGATGTCCATCTCAAGGTTGTCAAGCGTATCTTACGCTATCTGCAAGGGTCTTACGATTATGGCTTGCATCTCCGGCGTGCACAATCGCTTAACCTTGTTGGCTTCAGTGATGTTGATTGGGCCTCTGACCTTGACGATCATCGGTCTACTTCAGGCCACTGTGTGTATCTAGGTCCCAATCTCATCTCTTGGCTTTCAAAGAAACAGCCCACGGTGTCGCGTTCCAGCACTTAAGCGGAGTATAGAAGCTTGGCTGGTCTCGTCTGTGAGGTGACCTGGCTCACTTCTCTCCTTCGGGAATTGCGTGTGTCTCTGCCCTCATCACCGATGCTTTGGTGTGACAACCTCAGTACTATTCTTCTCTCAGCCAACCCAGTGCTTCACGCACGGACCAAGCACATTAAAATCGATCTGTACTTTGTTCGTGAAAAAGTGTCACGTCGAGATATCGTCATCCAACATGTGTCGTTTGCTGATCAAATAGCTGACACTCTCACAAAGCCACTCTCAGAACCAAAGTTCAAGCATCTCCGTTTCAAGATCAAGATCGAAAGTCTTACCAATCTTCATCTTGAGGGGGATGTTAGAGTATATCTTGTATAGTTGTTGTATGAGCTTTATGTATAGCTGTAGTTATTAGTATATGTAGTTATTTGAGTATAAATACCAGATTTTAATTGATTCATAATCAAGTCAATACAATCCGAGTCTTCTTTCAATTCTGTTTGACGCTCTCTCTCCCTTTTGGATCTTATCAATTTCTACATACGAGAGAGGACATTTCAATCCCATTTACAATGAAACATGATACTCCTATTCATTGCCATGTGAGATTATATAGTAATTTTAAGGTCGCTGATTTCTTGCTAATTGCAAATTCATAGTGAGATCAACTTCACTATCTTGGTAAGTAAAATATGAGATGGTGACTCTAATATTAAGCCACGTCAAGCTGTAGTGAAAGCTTCATAATACCAAAAAGACCCCCAGATGAACTATTCGATTTATTCTATAAATAGACCCCATTGGCCAGAGAATTTCACTCGCAACCAAAGGGCAAACAAATAAGGAAAAAATAAATAACATTTGAGTTTTGACACAAATAGAGAATAAAAACTCTTACAAAGAAATACACTAGAACATTCACATATAATTTGTCTTTGCCTTCTCCGGCAATTGATGGCAAGCCGTTTTCTCCACCAAGCCATTTTTCTCCGGCGACCCTTCAGCTCCTCTGCCGTGCCCGTCTTCACTGCAAAACCCGTCACCTCCGCTGTGAAGCCAACCGCCTCTGCCTTGGACCTCGACGATGCCGAGAGGCTCTTCTCCTCCGTGTCCTCGTGGCGGCTCGTAAGGACCCTAGCCAACCTCCATGCTGCGGCGCTCGGGCCCGCGGTGGACCTGGGGATACGTGTCATGACGTCACGCCTGATGGAGGTGGCGCCTGTGAGGCGTGCCGTTGTTGGAGCCATGCGTCACACGTTCTACAAGCATTTCTGCGCTGGGGAGGACGCCGCTGCTGCGGGGCGCACCGTTTTGAAGTTGAGGGAGGAAGGGATGCGAGGCATGCTCGTCTACGCTCTCGAGTATGCGTCAGACAACGACGCTTGCGATCAAAACCTCGACGCCTTTGTCCGAACCGTCCGATCCATCCGCTCGCTTCCTCCCTCTTCTGTATGTTTCATTAACCATTGTTCATTGTTGGATATATTTCATTATAATCTTCATAAACTAATAAAGTACGGAACATAAAAATTTATTATATTATTGGCATTATTAAAATTCTCAAGTATTAATTTAACACTTTAATTCTAACTGGGGACAAACAGAACTATTATTAAACGAAATTATTAATTTAGCAATATGTTCCTATACTTTGTTTTGAAATTTGTAGTACTTATAGTTATTAATTACTTTTAATCTCAAACGTAACGAGAATTAATCCATAAAATATTGTCGCATGTTAAATCTTAAATGAAAATATAAGTCTTGCAATTTTTATAAAGTCATTGATTACTTATTATTTTAGAGTGGAACCGCATGATATTTAACATATATCTGAGTGCCAAAAAACCCGTAGGCACAGGCAAAAGCGTGTGACTAGCTTATTTCTTAACCTGCTTGAGCTCTGAACTGAGTCATGCGTGTAATAAGTTATGTGTCGATCAAGTTACGCCAAAACATGTACAATAGAAACTCTATGAATTAGAATTAATAATGTTGAAAGTATAGAATTTATTAAAATATATCGAGGTATAATTTAATAATGTTAGTTAGAGTTGGGACGTTTAGTATTAATTTGGCGAGGTTTTGATTACAAAGATTGGTTAACGATGCAAACAGGTGAGCTTCATCATATTGAAGATAACCGCCATTTGCCCGATGAGGCTTCTCCAGAGAACCAGCGATTTGCTGAGGTGGCAACACCGACACCCTTCCTTCAACCTCCCATGGAAGCAAAGGAGCCTCCCCGTCTTCGCCGACGCCAGCCCGACTTACCACACGCCCACGTGCCCGCAGGCGCTGACCCGCGACGAGGAGCGGGACCTCGAGCTGGGCCAGGAGAGGCTACGGAGCCTCTGCCGGGAGTGCGCAGAGGCGGGCGTGCCACTGTCGGTGGACGCGGAGCACACGGCGATCCAGCCCGCCATCGACTACCTGACCTACGCGGCAGCGATCGAACACAACCGCGAGGGCGAGGCTGTGGTGTACGGGACGATGCAGGCGTATTTGAAGGACGCGGGCGAGCGGCTGGGGGTGGCAGCACGGGCAGCGGACGCCATGGGTGTGCCGATCGGCTTCAAGGTGGTGCGGGGGGCATACATGTCGTGCGAGGCCAAGCTTGCCGCCTCACTCAGTCAACCGTCGCCCGTGCACGGCACCATCCAGGCCACGCACGATTGCTACAACGCCTGCGCGTCGTTCATGCTTGACCGGATCGCGGATCGGCCGGGCGGACTCATCCTCGCCTCGCACAACGTCCAGTCAGGTGCGAGATGTTAGATTTGAATCAGTGATGTTTAATCTTTGAATCATCAATGTCTAAATTACGAAGAATATCAAATAGTCCACACTTACTTAAATCAATTGAAACCAAACACAATGAAAGACACAAGATAATTTTCCAAATCAATTTACCGGTCTAATTATCTCTATAAAAATCCGTCTAGTTTTCTTTTATTCAGTTTTCTAAAATTGTGATTGGAAGCAAGGATCAAAATGCCGTTTTGGCCGATAAATCGTTTGCCGTTATCGATGGATTTATCGACGGAAAACCTATAAAAATTATCGTTTGCCGTTATCGAAACTTATCGAACTTATCGATGGATTAATCGTTTGCCGATGGATTTATCGATGGAAAACCTATAAAAAAATTTCACACATATTTTACACTAAAAACATAACATAAAATACTAATGTCACAAAATATAAACATAAAAGTCTCATACAAAATATAATATATAAGCCACAAACCAAGTCTCATACTAATGTAGTCAAACATAAACTAAGTCTCATACAAAATATAAATAAACCAAGTCTCATTAACACAAACATAAATGCAAACAAAGAGTACTCGAAAATCTAGATAACTTCAGTTGAACGTGTATTGGCGGACCGCTTCCCAACTCCCTTGGCTTATGAGATAGGTCTCCCACCCTAGTCCTTGCTCCCTACAGTTGTTGATATAGTTCTTCAAGTGGTAGTCATATGTGCTCTGATCATGAAATGATCCACGAGAAAGATATAGAGGATGGGTCCAAAACCCGCCTTCCCAACACGGCGAACAATCATGCTCAGCACAAAGTGCCATCATCTCAATCGAAGGTGGAGATGGAGCGGGGAAGCTAGGTTGGTAACTACTACCAACTGACATTGTCTCAAACTGTGACGACAAGTCATCAACATTGTTGTTTTCACATGAGTATCCATATTCATATGAATAGGATCCATAGTAAATGTTTGAAGCCCATCCTTCGCTGTCTACATTGCCGCCGGGAGCTGAGGTATCCCCATAGCGAGAATCCGGAATGTATCCCCCGCTAGGAGGGTCTTGATAATAGGCTGGACGGTAGACATCATCCGCCTGGGAAGCAAATCCATGCTCGGTCATACCACCTACTCCGCCACCCCACCCTCCAAACTCAGAAGCACCACTTCCTCCCCCACCCCAACCACCAAACGCAGAAGTCCCACCTCCTCCACCACCGTGCGGAGGGCTACGTGGAGGAGACGATCGATGAGAAGTTCGAGAACCACCACTGGTCCTAGAGACAGCATCAGAACGATCGAGCGGAGGACCTAAGCCATGCTCTCCTAGAACAGAACTGATAACCATTCCGTAGTGTTCAGCCTCCCTAGAAAATCTAGCATCAGGATTACCATCATCGTTGTCAAGGTGAATTGGTCGAATCCACTCGACTATTGCATCCTCTACATCGCACCCAGCTGCAGCCATCTCCATTGAGCGTTGAAGGAATTCGTGCGGATCAGTATTTGTGTCTTTCTCCTCGTACTCAGCTATTTTGTCCCGTAAAGCTAGCTTCTGATTATAGCTGACGAAGACAAGTTTCTCCAACGTGCTATAAGCGAGACGATTTCGTAAATTTGTGTGGACCAAAGCAAATGTACTCCAATTCCTCTCGCATGCAGAGGCAGAAGCGGGTTGCGACAATATCCTCATCGCCAATTTTTGCAATGTGGGGCATTCCTTGCCAAAAATATTCCACCACTCAGCTACAAATTCAAACACATTAATTAGTATGCTTAAATAAAATAATGTAACGGATTTTCGTGTTCATAGTTATTATCTATACTTACCGGGCGCCAAACTTTTTCTTGCGGCTATTACAGCTCGCCGGCTCAACGGACCTTGAGCATCACGAAAACGCACGGCCTATAATAAACAAAGAAATAGTTAAGTTATCGTATTGTTTAATAACAAAAAGAGTTCAATTCAATATGTAGTGCAGAACTTACGTCTTCGGCGAGATGTTCGACATTTCCATGAGGGAAGAGGCGATCATATACCTCTGTTAGTTTGACGATCGCGTCTACGGGCATCTCGATCTCATGATCGTACGCTAGTCTCGGATTCAAGAAATGTGCGGCCGTATACAATGGATGGTCTAGGTTTCTATAACATCTGGCGTCAATGATATCGATCACCCATTGTTTCCCTTGCAACTGGCCTATCTCTTGCTTCATTACATCGAAAAGACGATATACCATCTCGAGGGTCGGATGTACCTCTGCGTCCACGTAGCGTAAAGCAATGTACATCGGACTGAAAATCGATATGGCTAGGTCAACCGCCTCCCAAAATTTGTGGTCTAGAATCAATCTCTCTACTGCTCGACCTTCTTTTAGCCTTCGACACGGGGAAGTTTCCCACCACTCAGATGTGAACATAGCTCGGAGTGAGGTCTTTTTAGCCCTTAAGCTCTTCAACGAAAGGTAGTTCGTTGCGAACCTCGTAGCCCCTGGGCGGATGATATCACCGTTGCAAAATGTGTTCTTCATGGCGTCCAACACGACGCCATGGTTGTAAATGAATTTCATGATGAGCCTGCACGTCGTTACTGGCTCAGCAATGACTTTCCTCTTGCCCACATCCTCGAAAATCAAATCAATACAGTGAGCAGCGCAAGGCGTCCAGTACATGTTGTACTTTCGCATGAAATCTCTACCCGTTTTAACATAATTGGCGGCGTTATCCGTCACGACTTGGACCACGTTGTGTGGTCCGATATCCTCAATGACTTATCCCAGCACCTTGCAGAGGTAATCTGAATTCTTAACTTTCCCGCTCGCGTTGACCGACTTAATGAAAATCGTCTTTTTCCACAAGAGTACGCCAGGATGTTGAGGATCGACATATTTGTCGGCCCTGTCCAACCATCGGACATGATTGTGACCCCGAATTCACGCCACATTTTCTTCATACTATCCTTATACTCAACCCACTCTGCCACTTCCATATCCAAATACTTAGTCGAAAGTTGATATGCTGAAGGTGTCGGGACTCCGGGACCTATGAAGAAGAATAAACTATTATTAAGTCATAATAAAAAATTATATTATCAAAGTTTAAAGAAAATGAAGTTATGATTATGAATGATGAATTAAATCGTACCTAGGGTCTGGGCAACGTGCATCATATTTTTATAATGATGGTCATCGGCATGAGCGAACGAAACGTTTTTGTTGTAAAAGTACTTCCCCGCTGCTTTTGCCATCGCTTCCTCCTTCTCCGGTGCTAACAACGCATCAATTTTTTTTTGCTTCGCAGATTCGGAACGGTATTGCGAGGTAGTTGCACCACCACTAGAACCGATGGTTCTTCGACCTGCTAAGTGATCCTCCGTCCATTGCTCGTTATGTGCTTGTCTACGAACGACCTTTGTTTGTCTTGCAATTTCTCTTTCGAGTTCTTCCATATCTTCCTCGGTCGAAGGCTGTAAAATAGTAGACCTCAAGTGTTCAGCCACATCCCGTTCAAGATTGATCCTCTTCTCTTTCCTTTTCTGCGAGCTCTCGAGGGATCCTCGAACTTCTTCGCGAGCTTCGGGCAGAATCTTTTCACATATCCTTGTATTTTTTTCGGATCGTACCCCGATAGGTGGGCCTTCATCCGGGTGATTCCGCCACCCCGTATCTCATGCCCGCAATAGTTGCACTTGAACCCCGAGTTGTTCGCCTCTCTTAAAGGAGAACAATGTTTCCTCGCGGCGTCTCTAGTACTCATTTTCCTAGAAAGTAGTGAAGTACAATATCAAATTAACAATTAATTTATAATAAAACAAATTAAAAAATATACTGATTAGTAACTTAACATATAATAAAACTAAGATTAATAATTGTAACATATTAATAAAATTTATAATTTATAAGTTACAAATTGTTATTTACAAATTAAAATTATTCTATACAAAATTACAAATACTTTACAAAATATGTAAAATAAATTATTATTTACTTACCAAAATAAATATTTACAAATCACCAATTATTCTTATATAAATTATGCACTGCACAGTTGATTTCATTTAAAACAAGATTGAACAACTAGCTCAATTTAACAAATTAGCTAAAAATTGTACTTTTGCCGCAATATTTTAGAAAACTTCAAATTAAAAAAAAATTATGCCAACCGATTGTTTTTTAAATTATATACAATTTTATAAAACAAAATTACACCAAAATATTCGAGTAACTAGCTCAAATCAACAATTTCCGAAACATATGTACTTTTGCCACAATGATATCACAATTCAAAAAAACTTCAAATTAAAAAAAAAATTTATGCAAACCGATTAGTTTTAAAATTATATACAATTTTATAAAACGAAATTACAACAAAATATTCGAGTAACTAACTCAAATCAACAATTTCCGAAACATATGTACTTTTGCCACAATGATATCAAAATTCAGAAAAACTTCAAATTAAAAAAAATTTTTTGCCAACCGATTAGTTTTAAAATTATATACAATTTTATGAAACGAAATTACACCAAAATATTCGAGTAACTAACTCAAATCAACAATTTCCGAAACATATGTACTTTTGCCACAAAGATATCACAATTCAGAAAAACTTCAAATTAAAAAAAAAAAACAAATTATGCCAACCACTCAGTTTTCTAATTACACATGATGTTAATAAATGAAATTACATCAAAAATGTTCAAAATATAGCTCAAGTTTAATAATTTCCAAAACATAAGTACCTTTGCCGCTATTATACAAAATTCGGACAAAGCCTAAAATCACCCCCAAATCACCCCAAAATCTGCAAAAAAATTAACAAAAAGCACACCATCCATCATAATTCGAACATAACCTAAGAAAAATAAATTTCAAGAACAATATTTGATTCAAAATTACAAATTGTACAATCAAAGTTATATGAAACTTCATGTTGAACTTTCATTTCAACTTAAAACATTTCTAAGTAAGTACTAAAAATATATAACATTTTTGTGAAAAATTTACATAAATCATGCTTATACAACTTGTAATCTATAAAACACAAAAAATTACTTAAAAATACCCTAAAAATACATTTATATTCCGATTGTACACGAACTTGGAACTTCTGCCGTGAGGAAACTAGGGCTTCGGCAAGCCTTAACCACGACGAGAAGACGACCTCTTCTCCAGGCGATAATCGCGGCAAGGCATAAAATTTGTTCAGCAAGAGGCGATTTTCGAGGGGTGAGGTCGAAAGGGAGGAGGAAATTTCGGGAAAAAGGATAAGGGTGGGCTTTTATATTAGGGTTTCGAACTTACCCAAATTTGCACGAAAATTCCTCCGAAAATCGCTATTTTGCTCTTGAAAACTTGCAGCGATAAGTACCAAACTTTCCGGTTCGAAAAATTTCGAAAAGTATAAAACGGCAGCGATTACTAGAGATAAGTTACCGAGAACACCATTTCTTCGATTAATCGAACGATAATCGCTGGATTTTCGCAATTTTCGGAACCTTGATTGGAAGAATATATATATATATATAATTATTTAGGTTTTTTTTTTAGAGACTGGAAATCACTTGTGTCGTGACTCTGTCTAAATTTTATTAATATAACATTCACTTATGAAAGAGGAAAACCGTAGTAACATGGTAGAACTTACAAAAACAACTTAGCAGAACAACAAAACAAACTTAAAACAACAAGACTAACAAATTTCTTAGACATGTCTCATATAAGCGGTACTCATCTTGTCTAACCTAAATAGACTTTTAACATGTCCTGGAAGATGGTTAGAATTGGTAAACAAAATATATCTCCCTTCAGCACCAATAAGAGCCAAAGCATTTGCAACTTTATTCCCCTCTCTATAAAAATAACATATAGAAAAGTTTATATGATCTAAAATATGTGTAAGTTCGTACCAAAAGTCCCATAAATACCACAAGTTGCGTCTATGGTAATTATTTATTGTCAATAAGGACTACTATATTATAGCGGTATTAAGTATTTGAATTCGTATATTTGAGGAGGCCGTTCGAGCCTCAAGACATACAAAAAGACTTGCTCGATAAATAAAAACTTATTTAGGAGATAAATAATTCAACATATAATATGTTAAAAATGGCACGCAGGTGAAATGGCGGCGAGAAAAGCGCACGAGGTGGGGATCGAGAAAGTAAAACGCAAACTAGAGTTTGCGCAGTTATACGGAATGGCGGAGTCACTCTCATTCGGGCTTCGGAACGCAGGGTTCCAAGTGAGCAAGTACATGCCGTTCGGCCCTGTCGACATAGTCATGCCTTATCTGCTTCGCAGGGCCGAAGAGAATAGAGGCCTCTTGTCTGCTTCCACCGGCGACAGACGACTCATGAGGTATTCAATATAATACGGTATTTTAAGCGAAACCTTACAAGTATTTTTTTATTCGAATATTATATAATATAAATTTTGTTGATCTTGTTGTGACAGGACGGAGTTGAAGAGGAGACTAAAATATGTCATCTCTTAAATGTTATTTTCGCTTGTACAGATAGTAATCCAAATGAATGTATCTATTCTAATCTTTTTTTTTTTTTTGAAAGAATCTATTCTAATCTATTTAGTAGTGTACAAAGTGTGTATAACCTACATATGAACCAAACAAGTAACATAGAATGTTTACTGTTTGTTACTTGTAAAATCGTTTATTTATATATATAGAATTTACGGAAAAAGTCATCAAACTCATTAGTTTCTTACAGCTAAATCACTATACTCAGTTTTTGGCGGCGAAAGTCACTATCGTCATATTTTCATTACAAATACACCCGTATACAACGTTAAATTTCATATTTTTTGCAATGTTAGACGCGCCACATCACTCGATCGGCCTCCCAACCGCGGCCTACTGCCTGTAGTAGCTCTCATCACCGGAATACGTCTGAATACAGGCAGTAGAGCGTAGTTGCGAGGACGGTCTTCTAAAGACTCGCATATAGCATGTAAGTATATGTAATGATGTGGCGCATCTAATATTGCAAAAAGAACACGACATTTAACGTTGTAAGGGTGTATTTGCAATAAAGATATAACATCAAGCGATTTTCGCCGTTAAGAAATGAGTTTAGTGACTTATCTGTAAAAAACTGATGAGTTTGATGACTTTCTCCGCTAAAAAATGAGTTTAAATGACTTATTTATAAAAAAATATTAGTTCGACGACTTTGGCCGCAAATTTCCCATTTATATATACACACATACTCAATTACTGTTTAAAATTGACAGTAATATCTCTAACGTCTCGTGTCTATACAATTTGCTTCCTGAATTTTAATTTTTGGCATCCATGTCTTCGTTGGTCCCTAGTTAGTTTGAAAAAATAGAAAAATTAAATTATGCACGAGACATGACTTGTTGAGATTATTTTCATCAATTTTATTGTTTTTCTCAAATTTTGTGGGACTTTCATTTTAATAATTCTCGCACAATTAGAGTCATCGATTTTCTCACAATATCCGTACAAACTGAGAGGAGCAGTTCAAATTGGATTAATGGATTGAATGAGTTTACTTTTACATAATATAGACCATAAAAATGTACAATGAAACAGTCTGAAATATAAATGTACAATGAATTTTAATTCAGGTGCTCCCGCAAACAAATGCTCTAATGTGTTTTAAACATCATTCTCTTTATGTAGTAGCTTCAACACTAATTTCTTCTAATTTCTTGTATAAGGACTTTTGAATATACCATTATTTATTATTGATATATCAGTTTAATTTTCTTATTTTATACAATTTTTTTAGATATCTGTTACAAAAGTACTTAAAGATTGTCAAAGCTCAAAATACAATCCAATTCTTTTTCACGTCAAGAGTATACAATGTTAAAATTTCGTCTCTCCATTTTCTTATTTTATACAATTTTTTTAGATATCCGTTACAAAAGTAAGTAAAGATTGTCAAAGCTCAAAATACAATCCAGTTCTTTTTCGCGTCAAAATATACAATGTTAAAATTTCGTCTCTCCGTTTTGGAGGCTCGAGGGTGGGTGTTGACGTGGTTTCACATACCAACAGTTCACGTGATTAGTGAATGGGATTTCGATTTGAAATTGCTGAGAACTTTGTGGATCTTGTCCTCCGCGTCGTCAATATTTTTGACATTGGCCAAAATGAAAAATGAAACGAACAAGAACACAAGGGGTTTTTTAGAGAGGTTCGTCCCAATGCGGTAGTTGACTACGTCCTCTATAAGTTTATTGATAATGAAAAAGATCAACCAAAACCACAAACCGATTCCAAGATGATCAAAAAAGGAAAGATGAAAACACAAATCTCACACTCTATTCTTTCAGGGTGAATGCTTGCGTACGTGTAATGGAACTGTCTTCTTGCTTTTATAGGCCTCCAATTTATGCCCGTTGGTAGTAGACGTTGATAGTGGCTTTGAGTTCGGAGCTTGACTTGTTGTCGAGCTGACACGTGGGCCACTTCTTGAGAGAATCGCGCAGTGGTGGACTTTGACTCAACGTCGTGGGAGTTTGAATCTTGGTTGTGGCTATTTTCCTGGTCGGGCTCTGGAGGTTTGAATTGAAGCTTTTGACTTGGTCTGTCCGGGATCCAATGCTTAGTTGGTGTGTTCCTGCTCGAACTTCTTTGTTGGGAACGTATTCCTGCTCGGATCCCTTTATGGCAATTTCTGCTCGGGACGAGCTTCTGAGCTTTTAGGCCAACAAACCTGGTCGGGCTTGGGCTTTGAATCTATGAGCCGACAGACATGGTCGGTCCTGGGCCTTAGCCAAGTGTATTGGGTTTTTGCCTTGGGCTGATGTGGCGTTCACATTCTGCTCGGGTTCTTCATCATCTGGACACATTCTCTGCTCGTGTCCCTCTGGAGCACTTTCTGCTTGGGACGAGCCTTCGCATTTTGGGCTTTAGATTCTGATCAGGCCCAAGCACTGTTAGGTGCTTATTGGGCTTTTGGCCATGTATCTCACAGGCCCATTTGTGCGAATATTCAATTATATTCACAACTTTGGTCTTAAATTATGTGAATCGTAAATTTAATTATTGACCTTATCATTCCAATTACGGAACGAATTTACACATCAACAGTGGGTGTCTGGTCCAACTATATATATATCCGTGAGAAAAATAGAGAGAGAGGAGAGAGGGAGAGGGAGAGAAAGATTGGTAGACCCTAGGGGTGAACAAAAGAAACCGTAAACCGAATTTTTAACCGAAAACCGATCAAACCGATACCGATTAAACCGCAACCGTTATTAAAGCGGTTAAAACCGAATATACCGAGAAAAAAACCAAATACCGAATTAGGTTAAAACGGGGTTTTCGATTTTAATGTGAAAACCGCAACCGCTTACCCGGTTTTACCGCTTTAACTAAATCTAATATTATATTTATTATATTTTATTTACCATACCTATCAACATGTCAAAAAGATTTTTCTTATCTAATCTCTCGGTGTAATATTGTGTAATATTAGTATTTAGTAATCCGTTTATGTGTAATAATTTATAATATTAACATTTAGTAGTATGTTAATGCGTAATATTAGTAGTCAGTTTATGGAGATGTGGATATTAATTTAAAATCGGTAAATGTGGGCAAAAAACCGATAATACCGCAACCGAACACCGAATACTGATTATACGGTAAATGTGGTTTTCATCTTTAAAAATAGGGTATTCGGTTATCGTTTCTAAAATACCGAAATGCGGTATTCAGTCTATTATTTGTCCAAAACCGTACCGAATACCCGCTTGTTCACCTCTAGTGGACTCATAGTACACGTGAACTACTTAAAAAACGCCATGTGGCACTTAATAGAATTCTCTTAACGGAATAAAAATAAAAACTTACGGAAAGACAAAATTTGTACATTGTTTTTACTGCGATTTTTTTTAAGAACATAAGTTAAACTTTTGAAAAAATTTAGATACTTTTACCACCATAAACTTAAAAGAAAAACATCAATAAGCTTATAAATTAAAATTACTAATTCTACGGGTGCAAGCGGATCAGATACCCATATTTTTTTTTGGTCAAAAACCAAACCCGAGATCCCGGTCTTTTTACCCCAAAAACTCGGAACCGGTTTTAATCCGGATGCGGTTTTGAAAAAGCCTGTTCCGATATAACCGATTAAATATTGTTGCAGTTGTTTTTAAAAGTTGTTCTGGTCTGGATGGCGAATGCGGTTTAGAATCCGAGTTTTGTAAACCCCTAACTAATTCACCAGTCAAAATTTAACAATAAATATTTTATTAGTAACTTTTTTTTTTTTAATTGTTTATGGACTTTTATTAGTAACTAATTATTTATAAAAAAAAGAAGTCCCTCGATAAATTCATTGCTCATGAAACACCCATCGGGCTTAAATATCAGTTTTTTTTTTTTTCTTTTTTCGGTTAAGTTTTATTGGTGAATTGGTTTGTGAGTATGATCATCCACTTCAGCTCTGCCAAAATACGCGTTGCGATCTGTTTAGCTTCCTAGATTCTGCAAACCACCTTTGCAGATCGAAGATCATCATCGCCATAGCCATCAGGAACAATTCTCAATCCAAAGAACAACCCACAACGCGTAACCGACTTGGGTTTCTTCCGAAAGCAGGTTCGGTTTCTTCAATCGAAAGGTTTTAGGAAAACCCCAATTCGTATATCGATGAGATCCTTTGTTATCGAGATGAATTAGCAGCGAATGTTTCACATTGTTAAGGCATGTTCCTTTGAGATCCGAAAAGGTCTTCCTTTTTCGATTCATGATTGAAATTCGCGGTCTTTACTATGTCCAAGTCAGCTTCGTTCATACTTGGGTCAATGCACTAAAACACTTCGTGTGATCATGTAGTGTAAACAAGTATAATCTTGGGCTTCATGCCCGGTTCAGACCCCGTATCGGTAGAGCAGTCGGTTTGGACGATGAGGCTGCGTTGAGAATCGAGGTAGCGAAATGGATAAGAAACGGATGGACGATTACGAGCCGGACCCGGTTCCTTTGCCGAGGCCGTTGGATAGATTCGGGTTCATAAAGCAGGAGCCTAATACCTCGTCCGAAGCTTTAGCAAGGAGCAAGTCGGGGAATGAATTTGAACGGTGCATTCTCAGTTCACTTGAGGCTTTTCAAGCCTGTCTTGCAGGATGTTTGTTTGCGTGTATTGTGGCTCATTGTCGCTTTCGATGTGTTGTAGGGAAGAGAGGAAGGTGAGGAAATGGAGAAAGATGATCGGGGTCGGAGGCAGCGATTGGAAGCATTATGTGAGGAGAAGACCTCACGTTGTTAAACGGCGCATCAGAAAAGGGATTCCAGATTGTTTAAGGGGTCTTGTTTGGCAATTAATCTCCGGAAGCCGGGATCTTTTGCTGATGAATCCCGGAGTTTACGAGGTAATTCTGATTTATGTTAATGTTAGTTTATCTACATAGAAGCTTCAATTCCATTTTACGATAACAGTTGCTTGGTTCCAGTGAAGATTTCTGACTTCTGTTTTATTCATCATAGCAAATTAATGTTGCACTTGAAATACTGATAAGCCTGCTATAGAGGAGGGCAAATTGGTCACTTAATATATAGCTTCCATCCATTTAAGTCATTTTATGATGTTTTATCAATGTTTAGCTGGGGTTATATAGGTAACTAGCAAT
Organism: Parietaria judaica; assembly: GCA_954871525.1. NCBI lineage: Eukaryota > Viridiplantae > Streptophyta > Magnoliopsida > Rosales > Urticaceae > Parietaria > Parietaria judaica. The sequence goes on from OX940869.1 coordinate 15,732,286, forward strand.
ACGTGCGTGATTAGAAATACTGATACGCCTGCGATAGAGGAGGGCAAATTGGTCACTTAGTTTATTGCTTCCATCCATTTATGTCATTTTATTATGTTTTATCAATGTTTTATGCTGGGGTTATAAAGGTAATTGGCAATACGCGCGTGATTAGAAAATAGGCGCCTTGGGCTTTGCCGTTTTATATATATTTTAGTTTGTTTGAATGAATCAAGACATCGTACGGAGAGCTTTGACCGTGTTCTCGAATGAGCGGTCTTCATCACATTGTTGATTACTGTATACTTTCATCACATTGTTGATATCTGTATACTTACATGTTTGTTTTTGTTTTGTTTCGAACATCGGCTCCGCTGAAATACCTTTGATTGGGAAATGTCTTGTGAATTCCAGCCTGTCTTCTGCAACTGCATTGACATGTCCAACCTTGTTGAAAATACAATTAATGACAAAAAAATCGCGTGTCTAACATAATGCTCGTGTGTGTTGCAGCAATTAGTGATATATGAAACATCCGCATCAGAGCTCGATATCATTCGAGACATTTCCCGAACCTTCCCTTCACATGTATTCTTCCAACAGAGACACGGGCCCGGTCAAAGGTCCCTCTATAACGTTCTAAAAGCATATTCAGTGTACGATAGAGATGTAGGATATGTGCAGGTTTGTTCCTTTGTCTTTTCTTTCCTTGCTAAATAAAAGATACCTCGTATATTCAATCTGTTCAAATTGTAGGGAATGGGTTTTCTGGCCGGGTTGTTGCTTCTTTACATGAGCGAAGAAGATGCATTTTGGCTACTCGTTGCACTGCTTAAAGGAGCTGTACACGCCCCAATGGAGGGATTATATCTGGTATTTTTTATTTGCTTACGACTTCTCTTGCCTAAGGCGTTGCTTATAGATTTTTTCTAGTTTAATCATTCACTTATGTCTGTTATTTACTAATTTTATTTAAATATTTACTTATGTTTATTTATATTTTAGAGTTTGATCCCGACTCCCGGCTAACTAAGTGTAATATTTTTTTTTTAAATTACATAAAAGATCACTTAAGGAAACTAAGTATTACTCAATTAGTTAATTTAGTTAAACTACCCATTTTCTTTGACATCTTTTCGTTTGGTACATTTGGTGTTACTTTACTGCTCCTTTTCTTGCTTCACAAGTTAAAGCTTTCCTCTAAAGAAATGCATTTTTCTTATTTTTCGGTAGTTACGTTGTTCGTGTTCTATAGGTAGGGTTTCCTTTAGTGCAGCAATACCTCTTTCAGTTTGATCAGCTGGTTCGAGAGTATCTGCCCAAGCTAGGAGAGCATTTTACACAAGAGGTGATTAATCCGAGCATGTACGCTAGTCAATGGTTCATCACTGTTTTCTCGTACTCGTTCCCATTCCATTTGGCTCTTCGTATCTGGGATGTCTTTCTCCACGAGGTTGGTCATCCATGTTGAAGTAAACCCGAAATATTCCTTTTTTTAAAAACTCCTTACTTTTTGCTAATTTATTATGAGTAATCTCTCTTCTATTATGTTTCTCCCGCAGGGCGTCAAAATCGTATTCAAAGTCGGTTTGGCCCTGTTAAAGTATTGCAACGATGACTTGGTGAGAATTTTACCTACTCATGAATGTCATAACTTGTATATTTATATGCTTACGATGTTTATTGTCCGAATAGGTAAAACTACCCTTTGAGAAACTCATTCACGCTTTGCGGAACTTCCCCGAGGATGCGATGGATCCAAATACATTACTACCTATGGCTTACTCAATCAGGGTACAATACTACTCTCTTTTTTCTCAAACACGCTGTTGGACCCGATAATTCATTATGTTTTTTTCTAGTTAAATATTTTCCGAATAAAAAATAAGTATGAAATAGTTTTCCTCAGCTGATTGGGATTCTTATTAATGTGTATGTCGTTTCATTGCCTTATGTGTCGTTAACTTTGATGATCTTTAGGTATCCAAGCGTTTAGAGGAGCTAAAGGTGGAGTACGAGAAGAAGAACGGAAGACCGGCCCGTCAAACAGAAGCTGATCCGAAATAATAATAAATAAATAAAAATATCTTAGCGAGCTCTATAAATCGTCACACGAGTTGCTTAACTGTGTCCTCTTGTAAATTACGCTGTATACACAACATCAGAATGTACACATAAGTAAATGCCATTATTTGGCTGTTCTAAGTCTCTTTGCCAAGATCGACTTTGTTTATTTTATTTTTGCTCGATTGACGGCATTAAGAGCTCGAGAAGCACCTCTTTGAAGCCATGCACGTCCAGCGGCGGAAAGTTGCTCGTACAAGATGTGTGTCGGGTCGACCAGGGCTCTCGCGACTTGGTGCTAAATTATTAAATTTTGGATGTGTGAATTTGAGGAACATTCTTCGGGGCACGATTAGCTCGAGCTTAAATTATTCAATTCAAGCATCCACGCAGTCCATCAAAGTACTTAAAGACCGCAAGAATCGACTCTCACTAACATGTTGGACGTGTTTTTGGGTTCACGCGTATCGCTTATGTGGCATTGGAGAAACTCCTTGTCTTGACCGAAGATTGCATCCCCAAGATGCCGTCACGACCAAAACAAGTATCAGATGAGCTGTGCCGACGAGTCAGACGGTGTCTAACCTGTCAAAGATGGAGCGCGACAATCGAAGAAGTATGTCACATCGCTTCGAAGCGCAATAATGTGTTCATGCAACTATGTATCAACAGTGTAACGCCATAACCCCGTATACAAAGCGCTTTGGGGAAGATTCTAAATAAGAGACGGATTAACGGGCATAAAAGGAAGAAAACTCCCCCGACGAGAGACAACCAAACTTCTTTCGAACGAATAAAACGTTCACGTAACACTCTCTTTCCCGTGCCAAGACACACCCCTCTTCTCGGGAGCCCCCTAAATACTCCCAGGAGCACAAAACTGTACTCGGAATTTCGTAAAACTTGTAAAGTTCAACGTCGTAGTGAAAATCTCCGTCTAGTAAGCAACTGGCTAAGGGGTCGAATGACGTAAAACTCTTGCGCGTTTCTTTGTTCGACGAACAACGCGCTACACTGCTTAAGACTAATGGAGGTGTTAAGGGCATAAAGCCCAACAGTTAAGCCTCGGGAAATTCTCGGTAGCCGGTGTCGACAACCGGGCAGATCAGAGAGCTTTCCCGATCAGCTGTTTCTTTTATTTTACAACATGCTGCATAGCCCGGCTAACGACACTGCTTATTTGACAAACGACACCAAATAATGTTGCTTTCACGGTGCTTTTAAGGAAAAACGACAACACTCGGAGTCCAAACCTTGTTCCCGAGCTCGCTCCTCCCATGGCCGGTGAGTCACGACTCGTCCAGAGCGTAAACGCCGTCGTTTTGAAGGGCCACTGGGCCACGCTCTTCAACCCCTCCTCCTTCCGCCTCGGCTCCACCACCGTCGCCCACGCCCTCCTCCACCTCTCCGGCGATGGCCCGGCGACGCCGTGGGCCTTCTTCAAGTGGCTCCACTCCAAACCCACCTCCCAGTACACCCACTCCCTCCGCGCCACGTGGACGATGGTCCACATCCTGGCCGCGCACCGCCACTTCAGAGACGCCCAGAGCCTCCTCGAGACGATGACCCGCACCGACTTCCTCTCCTCGCCGACGGTTCTGAGCGCGCTGATCGCGGCGACCCGCAGCGCGTTCGACACCGACGAGCACGTGCTGAGCTGGCTCGTGATCGCCTACGCCCGCTCGCGGAGGACCCACGACGCGCTCCAGGTGTTCGACCAAATGCGGCTCCGGGCGATGAAGCCGCACCCCCACGCCTGCACCGCACTCCTCAGCGGCTTGGTGCGGGAGCGATCGAACTCTGCGGCGTGGAGCGTCTACAAGGTGATGGCCCGCCTCGGGGTCCAGGCGAATCTGCATGTGTACAACGTGATGATCCGCGCGTGCGGTGGCGCCGGAGACGCCGAGAGAGCGGAGCGTCTGGTGGCGGAGATGGAGGCGAAGGGCGTTGCTGCGGACGCTTTCACGTACAACACGCTGATTTGGCTGTACTGCAAGCAGGGTTTGCACTACGAGGCCCTGTCGGTTCAGAACCGGATGGATATGGCCGGAATCGGCCCTGGCATTGTGACGTATAACTCGCTCATCTACTCGTTCTGCCGAGAGGGCAGGATGCGGGAGGCCGTGAGGCTCTTTCGCGACATCAAAGGCGTCGTCCCGAACGAGATCACGTACACCACGCTGATCGACGGGTATTGCCGGGTGAACGACGTCGACGAGAGCTTGAGATTGGTGGAGGTGATGAAGGGCAAAGGGCTCATCCCCGGGGTCGTCACATACAACGCGATTCTCCGCGCGTTTTGCAGCCAGGGAAGGTTGCGGGAAGCGAACAGACTTCTGGTCGAGATGAGTGGAAGGAAGATCGAACCCGACAATGTCACATGCAACACGCTGATCAACGCCTACTGTAAACTTGGAGACATGAGCTCAGCGCTGAGGGTGAAGCAGAACATGCTCGAGGCGGGCCTGAAGCTCGACGTTTACACCTACAGAGCGCTGATCCACGGCTTCTGCAAGCTCCGGGACATGGACAATGCAAAGGAGCTTCTCTTCTCGATGCTCGACGCGGGACTCTCGCCGAGCAGTTGCACGTATTCGTGGATCGTGGATGGTCTCTGCGATTTGGATAGAGAGGATGACGTTGCGAGGCTCCCCAATGAGTTTGCGGAGAGGAGTCTCTGTGTCGACGCGTCTCTTTGCCGTGCGCTGATACGCCGGCTGTGCAAAAGAGAGAGACTCGACATCGCCGAGAAGATTGTCAAAGTAATGGCCACGAAGAATCTGCCACGAGATAGCGTCGTATGCACCAGCCTGGCTCTTGCCCACATGAGAACCGGAAACGCCGGTGCTGTTACGACGATCTTCGACGAGATGTACGAGAATAATTTGACGATTACTAGGAAAATTTATCTAGGGTTTGAGGGTTCTTATGGTGGTGAGGAGGTGTTGATGAACAAGTTTTGGAAATGCGTTGTTAATAGGGGCATAATGTCGAGAGAACTTCTCAAGGAAATGAAGAACTCGTTATAATGAGTGACTTCTCGGCGTCCGAAATCCGGTTTTGGTCCGATCGCAACCCGATTCATCCTAAAAATCAAGCTTATTTATCAAAAGACTGATAGCAAAAGCATAGGGCCCGCACCAAAACCGGTCCTACTGTTCTTGGTTTTAAGAGATGTTTTGGCTCGGTTCCGATTCGGTTCCCCCTTTTTTTTTCTTTTTAAAGATAAATCAAGATTTTTTTTTTCTTTTCAAAACTAAGAATGGGACGAGCTCGGTTTGAAAGATCCGAGAGCTAGAAACCCAGTTCACAAAAGACCAAAACCATGTACCCGGTCCGATTTCAATCCTATTTTATAATGTGGACTAATCTATATGTATAAAAAGAAAGATTTATATTGGCGTATGACTTGACAAAATAGAATTGAAAGTTTACAAGTCTCTTATTATTATTTTTTCTTTCAAAATTTAAATTTTTTATATATGAAAATTACATGAAGTAACTCAATTCATAACTATTAACTAGTCTCACTCTTTTCACTACTTACGTAAATCATTTTAATGATAAAAAAACTATTCCATTGTAGATTAAAACAAAACAAAAAAAAAACAGTTTTGTAAAAATTCAACATGTGTCGTGTTCTTATCAGGACCGGCCCTGAGTTTGTCAGGCCCCTAGGTGAAGATCAATTTTGGGGTCCCTTTCGTAATTATAAAATTAAATTTCAATAAGGGTGCAAATAATACCCGGAAACCGGGTAATTATCCGGAACCGAATCCGTATCCGGATTTAAAAACCGAAACCGTATCCGAATTCCGGTTCCAGGTACCCGTATCTGGATTCCGGTTCCGGGTACCGGATAGTAAAATTAAAAAAACGGGTACCTTGTTTTAGTTTTGTGTTTTTTATTTTATGTTAATTTAATTTTTAGGGTTAGTCTTTAGGACTCGACTTCATTTTCACTCCCGCCTCCCTCGCATCTCCCCAACTTCATTTCCTTCCCCGACTTCATGTTCTCGCTGACGCTGCCTCTTGCCGACGATGCCTCTCTCCGACGCCGGTTAAAATCCGGGTACCCGGATCCGGTTCCCAAAACCGGGTACCGGTACTGAGTATCAAAATACAGATACCCGGATTTCGGGTACCCGGATTTTCGAGTACCCGGATTTTGGATACCGGTTCCGGGTATCAATTTTCGGATACCCGGATTCCGGTTCTGGGTACCGGGTACCTCGAAAAAACCAGGTACCCTACCCGGTTGCACCCCTAGCTAAGTGTATACCATATATATATATTTCATTTGGGGCCCCTCGGTATCAATAGGTGAAAACCTATTGTAGGCCCATGCCTACCATGTATACCCTTAGGGCCGGCCCTGGTTCTTATTAAGCATTTGAAATTACATTAGTCTCTAATAGGCCTTGAATTTTTATTTTTGTCCATATTTAGCCTCTAAATTTGTATTTAGTTCTTATTTAGCTTTTAAAGTTTTATCTGTCTTTATTTAGCTCAATAAAAATAAAAGAAAAATTTAAAGGACTTTCGGAATTAATTGCCTCTATAACTTTACAAATAATATTTAAACTAGACTCTTTATTTTTACTGTACAGAACCAATTGTTTTTTTTTTTTTTGTTTTTTTTTTTTTTAAATTGGCTATTAACCATCTATCAACTCATTCAAGCCAAAATTCAAGGAAAATAAGCGATGTTAAAGCAAAACACTTAAGACCACAAACGGTTTTGAGTTTTAACATTATCTTACTTACAATGGAATCCGTCAAAACGACCCCCACGATGACACGTGTCATTCTGAGACAGAGCTTGTCATAATAAAATCATGATCTTGTGGCTCCACGTGTCGGCTTTAGGTTGGGTTCGAAGCCTATAAAAGCCTCCAGTTCCTAGATATCCAAATCAGCAAAATCATCATTTGCTTAGACACCAAACAAACAAAGTAATCACAGAAAATGGAGAGCGCCAAGGAGATGAGCCACCACGCCGGAGAGGCCAAGGGCCAAGCTCAGGTGGGTTCACTTTTATTTTATTTTATATAATATATTTTTAAAGAAATTTGCGGCATAACGGCCTTAAAGAAGTAGTATGTTGAACTCACCCTTAATACTCATTACGAAGATCTGCGTGTTTCATTTGTTCTTAATATTTCCAATCTTTTCGTGGTAGATAAAAAGGAATATGACGTCACGATCTGCATGTCTCGTTTGTTGCTGTTATTTCTAATCTTTTCGTGGCAGTTATAATTAATACGATATCCCGATTTGTGTGTATCATAGGCTCCCCGTTATTGTAATTTTTTTCGTGGCATATAAAAGGAATATGTATATGCCGACTTAAAATTTAAACTTTCAATACTAATGTTGTAAATTTCCTATAAATAATTATAACAAAGAGGTATTTGGAATATATTTTTTATTTATACATAATTACAACAAATAATATGAGTTATAACACAGTTTGTTTAATTAGTATTTGGATTAATATATAGTTTGGTTATTTGTATGTGATATTCAGGAGAAGACTAGCACTATCATGGACCATGCAAGCAACACTGTCCAATCTGCCAAGGAGTCAATTCAAGAGGTCTGCTTTAATATTATATATATATATATATGAACTAACTTGTAATCTCTTAATTTTGCTAAGTATGTAATTAATATTTTTGATAATTTTCTAGGTCGGGACTCAGGCCAGTGCCAAGGCTCAGGGAGCCGTTGAGGCTGCGAAGAACGCAACCGGCATGAACAAATAAAAGCTTGAATTTCCGAGGAGATGTTTGAAATAAAAAATGGAAGCTTTTCTTTCAGGGCTTTTCTTTGTCCTTGACTTGTTTGCTTCTTATTAGTTTTTTTTTTTTGGTTGTTCTCATTCGACTAAGAACAAGAGTTCTTTGTGTTGGAGTTTTGAATTATGATAATAGCTTCTTTGTAATAAACATGTCCTCGATTGCAAATAAATAGTCTCTTACTGATATTCTAAATTTATTTTGTAATAAATTTCATGTGTTGTTCTTGTTACTAAAATATACCATTCCAATCCCGCCATATATATATATTTAAACTCGTGATTTAAAAACGTAAACATAAAAAGCTCTCTTATTGAAAACAAAACACTTCTAAACCCTAATGCAAGAAAGACATATTCAGTGGTTGAATATTTGAATTTATACTTTTTAGACGTAGAATTCGAATATTTTAAATTAAAACACAGGAAAAGTTTTTCAGAACTGACTCATAATATACACGACCATCACCGCAAATATTCATAATTGATTTAATTTTGGTAGTTTTGATGTTATTTCATCTAAATGAACACAAATTTTATGAATAATCGACTATAAACTCATACAAATTGATGAAAAACATCTCATACTTTCATAAATGATCTAAAAACCGAAAGTACGTTGAAATGAGCTTCTAAAAGCTCGTCGCTTCTCCGAGAATTTTTTTCCTTTTTAGTCAAAATTCATCGTTTTAGACTTCCAAAACGACGCTGTCTCGGCTTATTCTCGTTCACCGGCATTGACTATCGATTTCATGTAAAACATTTTTGGACCTTGAGTTCTGCTTTCTGTTTATTCCTTGTGATGATGATGTAAACCACATTTAACTGATAGTTTCAATTCTGTAAGTGTCGTATAGATTCTCCAGTTATTGTCGTTTCCTATTTGACGTCGTTCTTGACACCCATTTTTCCTTGTCGTTTCTGTTCGTCACTCGAAACAAAACCCAGACCATTCCTAAAGCCCTAGTCAGACTCTCTCTCTCTCTCTCTGCACAGCGAGATCGAAGCTATGACGAGACTCTCATGGCGTCTTCTTCAGTTTCGACCTCGCGTTGCTCAACGCACTCTCATGCCCGTACACCATTCCCACTCGGAGCTACCTAACATCGGCTCGCTCCGATCTCTCACTTCGCTCCTTCACGGTAACCTATCTCCTTCGCTACCAGTATTCTCTCCTCGTTTCTCCGATTCCATAAACCCTAGGAACCAGGCAATCCGTAGATTCTCGTCCGAATCAGAGCTTGAAACCGAAGATTCCGATCACTTGGTTGTTATAGAAGCTTTTGCGGAACCGAGGAGTTCGGAGGAGATTAGGGAGGCTTTGGAGGCTAAGAATGTGGTGATTAGCCATGAATGGATCTTGAGTGTCTTGGAAAGGCTCGAATCTTCGCCCGACGTCGCGAGGAAGTTCTTCGATTGGGTTTCGGAGAGAGAGGAGAAGAGGCTGAGCTCGAAGTCGTACAATTTGATGCTGAGGATTCTGGGGGCGAATGGGAATGTGAGCGAGTTTTGGGATTTGTTTGAGGTGATGAAGGCAAAAGGGTATGGCATTTCGAAGGGCGTGAGAGATGGAGTTCTGGAGAAGATGAAGAAAGAAGGGACGATCGGTGATGTTAAGAAGTTGAAGCGCGTTTATAATTCGGGTTCGATTGATAATTCGGAAGAGAAGATCTCATCGAAGGTTTCTAGGATCGTTAGGAATGATGTTTGGAGTGATGATGTCGAGAAGCAGCTGCGTGATCATGGCGTAACGTTTTCGAGTGATATGGTTGAATCGGTGCTTGAGAGTCTGGGGACGGAGCCGATAAAAGCTCTCCTCTTTTTTCGGTGGCTGGAAGAGTCCGGTATGTTCAAGCATGACGGAAAGACTTATAACGCCGCGACGAAGGTTCTTGGAAGGGAAGATTGCTCTGATAGTTTCTGGAAAGTGGTTGATGAGATGAAGAGTTCCGAGATGGAATTCGATGCTTGGACTTTTTCTGTGCTCCTAGGGCGGTTTTGCAAAAGAAGAATGATCGAAGATGCGGTAAACTTGTATGAGTTTGCAATGAAGGGTCCCAAAAACAAACCTTCGACTGATTGTTGTGGGGTTTTTCTGCTGAAGAAAATAGCGGTGGCTAAGAATTTTTCTATCGATCTGTTTTCCCGTGTTTTGAAGACTTTCATCGGCAATGGAATCTTGTTGACGGATTCTACGCTTGAAGCTGTTGTAAAGTCTTTAAGAAGCGTTAATAAGATTGAAGTAAGCCCGAAGGTCTTGAAGGCAATGGAGGAATGTGGATACGTTGCTAGTGCCAACATGAAGAGTAAACTTGTATTTGTTCTCTCAACGTGCAAGAAAAAGAAAGAAGCCGTCAAGCTCGTAAAAACCTTTGAAGCATCCAGTAAACCCCGGGATTGGAGCACGAGAAAGTCCCTTATACAGGGACTCTGTTTGGTGGGAGACCTCGAAAAGGCTTCAGATTGTCTCCAATATATGGTCAAGAGGGAGGGCATTGCCGATGCTGATTATCCTCTAGATTCGATAGTGGTCGGATATTGCAAAAGGAACAAGGCGAACGAAGCGTACAAGCTGCTTCACGAGTTGGTTACCGAGAAACAAGTGAAACCATGGCATACCACGTACCAAGTGTTGATAACCAGTTTACTCGCACAGCGCGGTTTCAGCGATGCTTTGTATCTTCAGGGGTTGATGAAAAGCCAGGACTTCCCACCTTTTGTTGACCCGTTCGTCGAATACGTCTCAAAGTCGGGAACAGGAGACGAAGCTATTGCTTTCCTCAACGCTACCTCCAAAAGGATTGCATCGACCTCATTGTTTCTCCGAGTTTTCGAAGCCTACTTCAAGGTTGGAAGGCAGAACGAAGCCCAAAACTTCCTTTCACAATGCCCGACTTTGATCCGAAATTATCCCGACGTTTTGGATCTCTTTGCATCGGCAAACCCCGGAAAAGGTGCAGCTGTTTCTCCTTTGACTGCTTAGGTTAGCAAGCGAAACCTTTGATCTGGAAAATTATTTTTTCTTTTGCCGTTAGTGCTGCAAATAAGTGATATCTTTTGGGCTCGTGTATTTCTTGCGACGTACTTTAAATGCCTGATTCGGATCATTTTGGATTTGATTATCATTGGGATTCATCATTCTTATATATTTCATTCGCTGTTTCTAAGTTGATATATATATATATATATATATATATATATATATATATTGATATTATGAAAATACTGAATAATATTCACGAATTAACACATCCACATGTGTGTAATGAATATATATGGGATTTAGGGGTGAACAACGAATATTCGGTGCGGTTTTCTCAAAATAATAGACCGAATACCGTATTTTGGTATTTTTATAAGGAAAACCGAGTAACCTATAAGATAACAACCACATTTACTGTATATTTGGTATTCGGTTTCGGTACGGTAATATCGGTATCTTAACCGCATTTACCACTTCGAAGAATATGACAAAAATCTACTAAAAATATTAATCAATATATATAAAAAATTTCAATAACATAGTCATTAATTAAGAAAACGATGTAAAACATAGACGTTGAAATAAACTCGGTAAGTACCATATAAGTAGATGTTAATAAAATTTTCAAAATAAAATATAAAATTATATGCTAAACTTATGTCATATGCGGCAAATTAAGTTTCCAATTCGGTTTATTTTATAATAACCAAATATCGTAATTGAGTAGTATATCGGTTTTCAGTTTCTATTCGATAAATTTGGTTTTAACCGTTTAAATTTTCGATTTGATATTCAGTTTACGATTTATTTTGTCCACCCGTAACGGGATTCATTGATTAGTTGAATCTTGGGGTGTTTGAGGTTTGTTGTAGTGAAGACAAATGGTTGGCCAAGCGGGCATGGAATGAGACTTGACAATGTGAGCAAAACGTGATGAGTGTGACACAACAAACACACCTTCTCTCAGATTCTTTCTTCATTTCCTTTGAATATTAAGCTTTTCATTCAACACCCCCTTGTTTCTTACTTACTATTAATATTTAAAGTAATTGGAACTAATGCCCCCCTCAACTTTTCAGGTTGATGCACTTTGCTCATGAATTTATTTTCTTTTCTTTTTTCTTTGTGCAGCAATGCTCCCACTTTAAAAAAAGAATCACATTGCCCTTACAAAACTACATTAAAAAAAAAAAAAAAAAACCTTTATTTGCAACACCCGACTTGGGCGGGAGTATTTTATGAATTTTATTCCTCTCAACGGTTTTTGAACAACTTGACTCATTGATTGCTTCACAATAGTCTCATAATATATTGGGTTAATGACGGCAAAAATACTTAAAGTTTGGTCAAAGAACCCCTCGTGTACCCAAAGTTTAAAAGTGGTGGCAAAAATATCCAAAGTTGCATTTGGGGAGTTGACCACTCCATTCTCGTAACGCTGTTAACTTACCCGTTAACTCTGGCCACGTGGACAAACGTGGGTTGCTGACAAAATAATTTTTGCCACGTGAACGAGCCCACATCAGCCTCGTTTACGACAAAACAAGGAATTAAACCCCTAATTAATACTATTTAACACAACTAATTGAACCTCTAATGATTACACTTAATAAAACAGATTTGTCCACGTGACCAGAATTAATAGGTAAGTTAACGGCGTTACGAGAATGGAGTGGTCAACTCCCCAAATGTGACTTTGGGTATTTTTGCCACCACTTTTAAACTTTGGGTACACGAGGGGTTCTTTGACCAAACTTTAGGTATTTTTGCCGTCATTAACCCTAATATATTATATGGTAGTATATTGACCACTTTAGTGATCAATTGACAAAAAATGCCTTCAAGTAATTCTTATATTGGTAACAACATTTTTTGTTATTTTTAACGCAAAATAACAATGTGCTCAGATTGATGCTAAAAAACAAATTTCATAAGGAAAAATACACCAAGAAAAATTCACAAGACATTTCTACCGATTACTCTTAATATTTATTTAATTTTTTGTGCATACCAACAAAGGGCAGTGAATGCTCCCGAGTCGTGAGGGTCAGTGGGGGACAAAATTGGCCATCATTCCGTTATGATTAGTAGCTGTTATTTCCCCCCAATAAAAGTGTATTATCCTTTGTTTTTCATCAGATACAGCCTACAGGGACCAAATTATAGATTAGATAAACAAAAATAAAATAAAATATTTCAAGTATTAATAGAATGAGTGATGTAGGCGCAAAACTACACCGCTAAGGGCGACTTTGATCGTTGATTCGACGCACGAATACCCAATCGAAATCCTTCCGAAAACCTGTTGATTCAACAATGAATACCAGATTTTTGGGCAACAAAATCGAATTCTCAAGAACACGAAATTGGGGAAAACACAAGGTTTTTTTTTTCTTAATCCAAAAGCTCCTGTCAAAATACATTAGTGAGGCTTAAATACCTCAGCCCAAATGAAACCCTAAGGCAACCGAGAGTCAAAACTAAACTGACAATAAAAAAGGGTAAAAATGTCAAACTGCGCACAGAATTAAAAACCCGCGCAAAACACACTAAAATGATAAAACTGTGTATATTTGTTGACTTCTCCGAGTAGATAACTTCCGTAGCCTCGAATCGATACGTAGAACGCGGAAAACGGACACCCGAGTAAAGAGATATGATGGTTCAAAGTTGAGCGGGCTGAATGCATCAGCTCTGCATCTCGGCATCATTCAGCTCTGCATCATTCCCTCCGGGCTGGAGAGAATTCGTTCTCGAAGTCTTGGCGTCGTCTTCTGAATAGTCATCATGGAAAGGAATGAGATGCTTCACGTTGAACACGTCAGCGGTGCGGATGTGACGACGGTAGGCATTGGCGTTGATTTTCTCAACGATCTCCACTGGTCCAATCTTCTTGGCTGCTTAGTGAGGACAGCCCACACGAAATCACCGACCTCGAACTCAACGTGACGACGGCACTAGTCGGCATGAGCCTTGTAACGAGCATTAGCGGCGGAGAGGTTGTCGCGTACCGTCTTGTGGACGTCTAGCAGACCCGCGACAAAATCAGCGGCTTTCCCGTGCATCTTCTCCATGCTCGGTATAGGAATGAGATCCAAAGGCCCACGTGGTTGAGAGGAATAAACAATTTGAAAAGGGTTGAAACCTGTGCTCCGATTGACGGCATGGTTGTGAGCAAACTCGGCTTGGCTAAGCTTTTGGTCCCATCCTTTTGGGTGATCGCCGACGAGGCACCGAAGTAGATTACGAAGGGAGCGATTGACTACCTCGGTTTGTTCGTCAGTCTGTGGATGATAAGCGCTACTAAAATCAAGCTTCGTATTAACCATTTTCCACAAGCTCCGCCAAAAGTGGCTGATGAACCGCGTATCACGATCGGACACAATCGATGCCGGAAGTCCATGAAGACGATAAACATCGCGGAAGAACAATTGAGCAACATTGACGGCATTTGTGGTCTTCTTACATGGGATAAAATGTGCCATTTTAGAGAAACGATCGACTACAACAAAGATCGAGTCGTTACCTCGCTGAGTCCGCGGCAATCCTAGCACGAAGTCCATGCTAATTTTTGTCCATGGCCGAGATGGAACATGCAGCGGCATGTAAAGCACCACGTTGGTCGCACCGCCCTTGGAAACTTGACAAATACGGACCCGCTGCACGTACCGGTGAACTTCGCTACGCATACCTGGCCAAAAGTAAGAAGATTGAACAAGTTGAAGCGTCCGATATCGTCCAATGTGTCCCTCACCATGTAACTCCTGTATAATCTGTAGCCGCAAGCTGCATTCCGGAACACACAATTGATCTCCGCGGAAAAGGAAACCGTTGTGTAGGAGAAAGTCCGAACGCTTGCCGGTTTGGACATCGGCGAAGATAGTCGAGAAATACGGGTCAGAAGGGAACAATTCTTTGAACGACTCGAACCCGGGCACCTCGACTCTCATGGTTAGCAGTAAACTGGTCCGACAGCTAAGGGCATCGGCAACACAATTGGTAACACCCGCTTTGTGCTTCGAGGAAAGAAATCCACCTCGCATGACGAGCGGACACTTTTTCTTGGCGATGCACCGGAGACCTTCTCGCTAAAATACGCCACGGGTCGACCGCTTTGACTAAGAACAGCCCTTATACCCGTCTTTGAGGCGTCTGTGTGAAGCACGAACGGTCGTGAAAAATCTGGAAGTACTAAGATAGGCACAGTGGTGAGCTTTTCCTTGATCCACTCAAAAGCCGCATCGGCATCGCTTGTCCACTTGAACTGAGTACCGCGCATACAATCTGTGAGTGGTGCCATGATCTCGCTGAAATGGGAGACAAAACGACGATAAAATGAAGCGAGACCGTGAAAGCTTCGTACCTCTGTGATTGACTTCGGCCTAGGCCAATTCCGAACCACCTCAATTTTTGCTTCGTCAACCTGTAACCCGTCACCAGAAATAACATAGCCGAGGAATAAGACTTTCAGCGTCATGAACACACACTTCTTCACCGCGGCATAAAACTACTCTTTTCGTAGCGCTTTGAGCACTTCTCGCACATGCTCAAGGTGTGTGTCAAGGTCGGCGCTATAAATCAGAATATCGTCGAAGTACACGACGACAAAACGGCCAATGAAAGGGTGCAAAAGCTTATTCATTACTCGCATAAAAGTGCTTGGGGCGTTTGACAAACCAAATGGCATTACCATCCACCCGTACAATCCCTCGCGTGTTTTAAACGCTGATTTCCACTCATCTCCGGGCCGCATACGAATCTGATAATACCCGCTCTTCAAGTCCAACCGTGAAAAGACTTTGGCACCGCTAATATGATCCAACAAATCATCAAGACGAGGAATGGGAAAACGATACCTCACGGTGATTTTATTCACTGCTCGGTTGTCCACGCACATACGCCAAGACCCGTCCTTCTTCGGCGTCAACAAAGCCGGAACCGCTATAGGACTCATGCTCTCCCGTATGTGTCCTTTCGCGAGAAGCTCTTCGACTTGTCTCTGTAGCTCTTCGTGCTCGCTCGGACTCATCCTATAGTGCGGTCGGTGAGGAAAGGCTGCTCCCGGCTCTAGATCAATATGGTGTTGGATGTCTCGGAGAGGGGGAAGACCGTCTGGGAGGTCCTCGGGGAATACATCTCGGAACTCAGCCAATAACGGAGCGACCGCATCGGGAACAAGGCTGTTTTTGGTAATTTCTTTTCCGAGAAGCACATAAACCATCTCGGAAGTCTTCATCTCATCTCCGAACTGTGCAATTGTCAATAAACTTGAGTTCGTGCCGCTGCTCGGCGCTGATTTTTTTGCTACAGTCCTCTCGACGGGCTTGCTCCGCACTAGAACGATCTTTACTCCTTCGAACACAAAACTATAGGAATTTGTTCGACCATCGTGAGTCATCTTCCTGTCAAATTGCCACGGCCTCCCAAGCAAAAGGTGACAAGCATCCATATTCACAACATCACACCATACTTCATCACGGTACTTTGTACCCACAAAAATGAAATCAAAGCGCGTTTTGAAACAGTTACGTCGCCGCCTCGTTTCAGCCACGCGAGCTTGTACGGTTTCGGATGTTGCTCGGTCTTCACATTCAATTTATGCACCGCTTCCTCGGAAACAATGTTCTCGCAACTCCCGGCGTCAATGACGAATCTACACACCTTGCCAAGAATGGTGCACGTCGATTGAAAAATCTTTTTCCGCAACCAATCTTCTTCGGGTACTATAGGTGTTAAACATGCTCGTCGCACAACCAAAGATAAGCCTACATCTCCCTCAACGAACTCTTCATCATACACGTCTTCATCATATAAGGGCTGCTCATATTCTTCCACGTCCTCGCTACGATCTTCGATAATTAGAGCTCTTTTCCAGCTTTTCTTGCAATCGACTTGACGATGTCCGAGTTCCCCACAAGTAAAGCACTTTACGGTGCTCGAAATCGCTCCACGCACAAAACTGGGGGCTGTTTGCTTGTTCGGGACAGATCTGGTCGCTGTACTATATGTGGTGCGGTGTTTCCGGTCGAGTCCGATCGAGTGCTAGCAAACGGATTGATGAAAGGAGCTGAGTTGTTGCGACGCGACTGCTTTTCCACCGAAAGGGCTCTTTGAAAACCCGCTGAAACAGAAACTGTATCAAACATGTTTACCGTTTCTTGAATCTTAAATTTCAGCCCGCCAATATACCTCGCGACAAGTTGGTCCTCCGTTTCCTGCACTTCGTTCCTCGCTAATAATTGATAAAAATCTGAAGTATACTCCTCAACCGTTCGAGTTTCTTGACGAAGATTTTGCAATCGTTGGTACACTACCCGTTGATAATTGTGGGGGAGAAACGCTGCTCGGAGGTGCTTCTTCATATTTTCCCACGATGCGATCTTTGGCTTGCCCATCCGATTCTGGGTGAGTTTCAACTGCTGCCACCAAGCCACTGCACGCCCTCTAAATCTCGTTGCAATTAACGCGACTCGTCGTTCATTGGGAACTCCTCGAAATTACAGAATTTCTTCAACCGTCGAGAGACAATCGAGAAACTCCTCCGCTTGAAGGCCTCCGTGAAATTCTGGAATATCAGTTTTAATCCCGGACTCCCACCTCCGATCGTCTCTGTCATAGTTCCGCTGCGATCGGCGTCGGTTCAACGGTTGTTCATCGAGCAACTCTTCGTCTTTTAACGAATCTGTCACGGATCCTTGCGGGTGACGGTCTCGTTGCTGCACACCTAAGAGGGCAGCCATCCTCTGTGTGATCGTCTCCACCATCTGCTCCGTGCGGTCGTCAAGAACCCGTGCAACCCGTTCTTCGAGTCGATTTCCATCATCACTCTCAAAGATCTCATCCAAACGCTGACTCCGTTGAACACTCCGTCGCGGCGGCATCGTCAAGATCGTAACGCTCTGATACCAAACTGATGTAGGCACAAAACTACACCGCTAAGGGAGACTTTAATTGTTGATTCGACACACGAATACCCAATCGAAATCCTTTCGAAAACCTATTGATTCAACAATGAATACCAGATTTTTGGGCAACAAAATCGAATTCTCAAGAACACGAAATTGGGGAAAACACAAGGTTTTTTTTTTCTTAATCCAAAAGCTCCTGGAAAAATACATCAGTGAGGCTTAAATACCTCAACCCAAATGAAACCCTAAGGCAACCAAGAGTCAAAACTAAATTGACAATAAAAAAAAAGGGTAAAAATGTCAAACTGCGCACAGACTTAAAAACCCGCGCAAAACACACTAAAATGATAAAACTATGTATATTTGTTGACTTCTCCGAGTAGATAACTTCCGTAGCTTCGAATCGATACGTAGAACGCAGAAAACGGACACCCGAGTAAAGAGATACGATGGTTCAAAGTCGAGCGGGCTGGAATGCATCAGCTCTGCATCTCGGCATCATTCAGCTCTGCATCAATGAGATAGTTGACTAAAAAAATTTTAGTTATAGTCCATCAGAGAGGAGGGTACTCAAGTTCTTCCGGGACGGGCGAAGTGCCCAAATGAAATAAAAGTGCGTGACCATACTGTTCCGTCAAACTCATTTTTTTACCATTAATGTTCCATCACGTGTTAACCTCTAATCTTTCTTATTTTCAGTTTACTTTTTGACCACTTGTATCTTATAGATGTGAAAACGGTCGAAATAGACAAGTAATTCTATGAGGATAGTCAAACTAGGATCGTTGATTTGGTGCAGAAATGCTTGATTGAAAAACATTCCTTTGCTTATTGATTCACGCATGAATGCTAGACTCAAGGCATCAAAATTGTATTCTTTCAAGAACTCGAATATGGAGAAACAAAAAAGTTTCAATTTTTCATTTCATCATCAACAACGGAAGTACAGAACAAAGCAAGACAATGTAAATAGTCTTTTGTTTCCCGAAATAAAATGAGAATCAAGGCAAAAATGAAAATAAATCGAAACAAATACTGCTAATGACGGAAAGTAAATAAACGAGTAAATGAAAGCAAATAAACCGAAGATTGCAGCTTGGTAAATGTCGAGATCTTCGAGTTTGATTCTCGATCTTTCAGTCCACGATTTACATAAATAAATAAAAAAAAAAAAAACAAAACAAAACAAGGAAAGAAAGAAAGAGGTTGGGTACTCTCCTCCATTAACTACAGCTTAGGTATCTTTACCTCAATTATCCCCAACAGAATTGAAGCCATTGAAAATTACAATTCACTAGTAATATCAAGAAATAACATTTTGATGCTTTTATAGAACTTAAAGTTGTAGCAGCTTGGGTGTATAGAAGGATTAGTCGTTTGTCATTGTTTGGCAAACAAATTATACAACTCTGACTACCATGCAATATTGTCAAATTTTGAAATGTGACAATACAAATCCCAATACTTTACGTTCTTGTCTAAGTTCAGATTCTAGTAGCGATGTTGAGCATAAAAGAAAAAGTGGGATTTTTAGCTTAATAAATATTGACAATGTTGTCAAGATAATAATTTTAATTTATCAAGCATAAATAGTCATACATCAAATGAATAATAAAGCATGCGAGTAATCAGTTCTTGAAGGTGATTAATCACTAACAAAATAGTCCAAGAGCTATAATGGTCCTCGGAATCTTAGTTTTAAAAGCAACTTCCAACCGATGATGGAGATTTACTTTTCGGACTATTAGAATTTGATAGACAATTATATGAGACTAATACTAGATTTATGGAGAAATTTACTGAATAATTCTTGATTTTTTTTTTTTTTGAATTAATGTCTTTTTAAATGGACCAATAATGCAGCGGAGCATAATTGAAATCGAAAAATATAAAAGTTCACAACGTTTAACTCTGACGAGTTTCACCACCCACACTAAATATCATTTTTTGTTCAATGGTAATCTTTCCCCTCTTCGACCGCTTCCGGTTTCTATACTAAGTGAATGTACAAGGAAAGAACAAAAATAATTAAAAGCATCATAATTGTCCACAATCTTCTCATATGATCACATAATTTATGGAGTTTCCGTCCTCTTTCGATCAATCAAGTCTTACAACCTATTACCAAGCATGTTTGGCCTAGTGGTAACTCCACTACACTTCCATACAAGAGGTCACAGGTTCAATTCTTATGGGACTCAAATAAGTGCCCCAATTTACATATGCAAACTTGACCAATAGTGTCACATATTCTTACACTGAATATATCTAGTAATGCGATAGTGCATTGTAACCTTGGCCGATAGTACCTCATTAAAAAAAAAAGTCTTACAACCTATTAGATGGAAGTCAAGCAATACAACTTAATAAAAAGTCCCTAAAACATTTTTAAAACATAACTAGATTATCTAATAAACATATATAAAATATAAGTAATGTTACGAGATATAACATATACACTACATGATTTTCTTGGTGGCATAAGATAAACTATAACTAATGTTACGATCGAAGTTTTTAATATTTATTATATTGCTTTTCTAAAATTCCGTCAATCTCTTAAAACGATTTAACACAATTGTAAATGTTTGTTAACTCTTGGACACAAAAATAATTAAACATTTTTTACTTCAATAACAAGTTAATAGAGGTATTTATGTAAGAAATACCCCAATCGGATATTGGATCCATCGGGCTTTCGGGTTTTGACCGACTACATTGTTTTGGTAACGGGCTCAAAAACCCATTAAATTATTCTTTACTGTGGGCTATTTATACCCACTTTAAGCTCATAATTAAATAACCCAAAATCAAATACACAGAGAGAAAACTCGCCTACCCCCTAGCTCAAGAGCTCGCGACTTTTCTCCTCCCCATTCTTCGTTGGTATGTCGTCCAAACACTGAGGAGGATCTATCATGTCCGATAAACTGTTTTTCGGTCATTAGACGTTCCCGCAGCGACGTGGTGGACAATATAGAGGCACGACATTTGACATGTTCGATCCGGCATCACGAAGAACATTCGGCCACATGGAAAACGAGGAGCTTTGCAACGATTTCGGTACAGTCGAGAAAAGTACCAAAAGTATGATAACGTGTCTAAACGATTCTCTTAATTTTCAAAGTTCGTCTAAATCGACGTTTCGATGATATCCCGTGATTTCCGCCTCGCGATTGAGAAAAAGTCATTGAAAAACTCAACAATTTATGCTGCTATTTATCCTAATTTTTTATAAGCGGTTTATGTGGGGTAATAAATTGGGAAGAATAAAAAATCATTGCCCATTTAATTTGATATAATTTCTTGGGTAAACTGTGGCTAATGTACCCAATGTTTGATTTTCTGCGGATTATGTACACAATGTTTATTTTCGGCGGCTAATGTACCCAATGTTTGATCCGTTAGATATTTTCGTGTTTTCCGTCAGTTGACCGTTAGAGATGATTCCTCCTCTATAGGTACACTTTTCGTATTTTTGACATAACTCACTCATATTTTGTCCAAATTTTATGCACGACATATGGTTGGAAAGATAAAAGATAGATCTACAACTTTGTAATTTTAAGTTTTGTAAAAATAGGTTTTGAAAAATATGAAATTTTAATTACAACGTAAAACTGGACATTAGTTTAATCCAAAATATTTGTTTAGAGCAAATTTTAATATACTTAATGATTTTTTATGATGAAATGTAAAACTAAAAAGTTGTAGATAAATGTTTTATCTTTCCAACGGGTGTTTATTTATAAATTTTGGACAAAAAATGAGTGAGTTATGCCAAAAATAGGAAAGATTATTTTACATCACATATTTCATATTTTTGGCATAACTCACACATTTTTTGTCACAAATTTATAAATAAACACCCGTTAGAAAGATAAAAAACTTATCTATAACTTTTTAGTTTTACGTTACATCATAAAAAGTCATTAAGTATATTAAAATTTTCTCGAATCAAATATTTTGAATTAAACTAATCTCCAATTTTACATTGTATTTGAAATTTCGTATTTTTCTAAAACTTATTTTACAAAACTTAAAACACCAAAGTTGTAGATCTATCTCTTATCTTTCCAACCATATGTCGTGCATAAAATTTGGACAAAAAATGAGTGAGTTATGTCAAAAATACGAAAAGTGTACCTATAGAGGAGGAATCATCTCTAACGGTCAACTGACGGAAAACACGAAAATATCTAACGGATCAAACATTGGGTACATTAGCCGCCGAAAATAAACATTGTGTACATAATCCGCAGAAAATCAAACATTGGGTACATTAGCCGCAATTTACCCTAATTTCTTTAACAATTTTGAATAAAGTTATAAAGTAGAGGGGCGCATGTGCCAAGGGACCAAATAATTGTGGTGGATGAAGTAAATTTATAAATTTGGGGTCCTTTTTTTGGGATGCTAGAACTTAAAAGAACATCATCCATCAACGAAGTGGGAAAAAGAATCGGACACTTTGGTCCCTCAAAATTTCTTTCTTTTCTCAGTTTGGTACCATGATTGTCGTCCAATTTGACTACACTTTGATCACTTTCTTTTTCATGTCATTTCTACGCTCTCACTTTATTACTGTTATGATCAAACTTACTTTTATGTTTTATCTACGTCATGGTTGGGCAATTTTAAGTTTTTTGTCTTCTTTATCTCTCTTTTTTTTTTTTTTTTGAGGGATTGTCTTCTTTATCTCTATTGCAGTTTTATTTTATTAATTAAGTGTTTATAAAAAAATTAGGAATTATATTTTGCTAAAAGAAAAGTATTCTTGGGCATAGCTTATTTTGTATTATTGTCTTTGTATGATTTATTACTTCGTAAAATTATCATCTCACATTGTAACCTCCAACTTCATACGAAAGTTTTATCTTTATATTTTTGTCTTTATTTGTCACGACAAAGATACAATGTGAAGAATATATTTCGATTACACGAGAAAAAAAAATATTAAAGGTGCAATAAAATTGTTTACAATATCTTTTTAAAAAAATGTTTACTATATGAAAGATTACATTAAGATACAAATATACCAAGGCAAGTGCCTATAAATAGTAGTCCTTTATCTAAATTACCGATTATTATCTCATAGTTCATATATATAGTGAGGATGAGTGATTCCAATTATATGGTCCTAGGATATGTAAATTACCAAGTCCTATTCCTTGGACAATGAATGTAAACGACATGTTGAAACCGAGCGCATTACTATATAGTCCTATAATTGCAAGATTTAGCATGTTTGAAACACTAGTCATTATCAAACACATTGCCATCATATTCCACTATGTTTACAAGGTTGATCAAGAGAAGCCTTCTCTATGAACATCTTCTTTTTCTTTTTTTAATTTCAAATTTCAAAACATAAACAACAAAAGAAAGGGGGTGTGGGAATCATGTAGACCTTTCTACTGGGAACTTTGAATAGCTTAATTTAAGGAGATCTTTATCTGAATGGATTGTCTTTTAAAAGCTTTGAATTCTTGGTGGATTCTGACATAACGGGGACAAGAAATACACACTTATGAAAACATTTAGTTGGGTTTGTACTTATCGGTGCTATCTGGAGTCGGACATGAAAATCGACACATTATACGTATCATGCGAATAAGGTACGAACATGCCAAAACGATGAGACATAATTAGATATGAATCATATGATCAAAGAACAAATTTTTTTATACAATTAAATGTATATTATTAAGTAGGCCAGCCATATGTTAAGGTCGGATTTGGTCAAATTCATCCTCAACACAACTCGTGTCGTTTTGCCCACAAACGACATGAAAGGGGGCGAGGGAGTTCAACCCCGAGGGGGATTATCCCCGACGAGGACGATCCCCAAGGGAGTTCAGCCCCGAGGGGGATTATCCCCGACGAGGATAATCTCCGAGGAAGCTCATCACCCGAGGGAATTATCTTCGACGAGGATAATCTCCGAGGAAGCTCTACCGCGAGGGGGATTATTCCCGAGGAGGTTTGATCGCGAGGAAGCACAGCCACACAAAAGCAAGTTGCGAAGAAGTGTCCCGTCACACTCGACGAGGGATTTCGTCATGACGATTATGCAGAGCCCGATGACAGCCGAAGGGACGTGCATTAATGAAGCTCACCTACCCACTCGATAAAAGGTGTCTGCGCCGGGGCTTGCAAGGCCCGATGACGGCTGAAGGGACGTGCATTAATGAAGCTCACCTACCCACTCGATAAAAGGTGTCTGCGCCGGGGCTTGCAAGGCCCGATGACGGCTGAAGGGACGCGCATTTAATGAAGCTCACCTACCCAAAATGACAGTCTGCTCGGAAGCGACGTAAAGCAGAAATCCGCCATGCCTTCCATCGAATCACTCTGGGAGGCGAATGATTAAAAAGGGAAAAGGCGGGAAAAATGCTAGGGGGCATAATGTAAATTATAAACTCTATAAAAGGGCAAGATAAGCCTCATCTTGGGGGGGGGGGGGGGGGGGGTTTCGGAAATTATAATAAAACATAGATATTCATCATTTGTTGTTATTTATTTGTCATTTGATGATGTCTTTGTGACTGGAAAAGGGTGGTGAAAAACCCCCTCTACACCATATATGTCAAATTTATATATATTTTTTTAAGAATGACATGATTATCAACTAAACGGGTTAAATAAATCACATGATTATCATGGCTAATAAATGAGGTGAGTTGGAGTCGATCTCATCTTCAAAACACCATTAAAAAAAAAAAAAAAAGGGCAATTTTATATTCTTGTAAAATTAATAAAAATTGATCTAAATAAGACACGACGTACTAATTTTTAGTAATTAATAATTGTGAGACGGTCTCTTTTAAATCATATCAATGTTATTTCTAATTACAATATTGCGGAAGGGGTAGAGGAGTCACGTCACATGTGATGTGAGCATATATATGTCTAGTTGATTATTATCAGAAGAAAATAAAAAGTTCTAAGCTAGTTTGTTCTTCTTTAAATTCAAACCCTTCAAATACAACAACTATTAGAACAAGACCAAATTATCTCCCACTGATTTTGAACTCTTCTTGTTTGACTGTTTCATGTTCCAGCATATAAACCCCACAGAAGATATAGATAATATCTTTTCTTTTCATGTCTAAAAAATTGCAAAAATATATATTAATTACTTAATTATAAGTGGGTGTGTTTTTCTTCAGGAGTTAATAGAAATTGAGATCTATTACTACCCTTCTGAAACTATATAATTATCAGTTGTCCTGTTAGATTTGCTTATTTGATTAAATTACAAAATGATAAATACAATAAATTAATATAAGTAATTATAGGCTTGGAAGTATTCATAGACCATATACTATATATATATTAGTCCATTATAGTATTAGTAATGTCTCAAAGTTTAGGCAAATCTTGTGTACTCTTCACTTCTAGTCTAATTTATTTGGATTCATCACATCTAAGCGAATCCCAGTTAAGATTCTAAAGGATGCTTAAAGAAGTGATGACAAAAAAATATATATATATATTAAAGAGTTTTTGCTTGCTTTCACTTAGCTCTATGTTCTTTTTTGGTTTTTATTTGTAAAATCTTTTAATTTTTGTTTATATTAATTATTAAGAGTTTTATTGTGCGATTCATGAATATCAATCTCGGGATTCGATTCCTCTCTCTAAGATTTTGGACTTTCATCTTTCATTAAAAAAAAATTACTTGATGGGAGCGAAAGCGTTGCAAAATTGCCTCACCACCACACATAATCGAGACCCGGCCGAAAAAAAAAAAAAAAATCCTAGTAAAATTTGGACTATATGTTATTATGTAATTTGTCTTTAAAAAAAACAATTTCAAAAATTGTTAGAAATACTTGCAATTTATCTTTTCATAACCGAGACAATTGAGTTTCAACACAATAGCAATAGTAATAAAAAGTGCTTCTTTGAGACCACAGCCCGCTTTGGTTTCTGAAAGCCTGGTCCAGACATAAAAAAAAAAAAAAAAAAAAAAAAAAAAAAAAAAACCTCGGTTTCACAACGAGAATAAAAAACATGTTATACTAACCCTTTTTCTTTGGCTAATCATAAATAGAAATATGGGTTAAGTAATTTGTTACATTAAATGCAAACGAGGGTACACTTGTAATTCTATTTCAGTCAGCAAAGGTAAATAATATTATTATTATATACCTACAAATATTCTCTTCAGAGAGTAAAAAACCAAACGACATTATTTCATACTTCATGTACAAACTACTAGTACTACTACTAGGGGTGCAAATAAAACCCGAAAACCGGGTAAAAACCCGAATCCGAATCCGTATCCGAATCTAAAACCCGAATCCGAATCCGAATCCGGAATTCGGATCCGGGTACCCGGTACCCGGTTTAAAACCGGGTTCGGGTACCGGGTAGTGCAATCTTAAAAACCGGGTACCCGGTACCCGGTTTAATACCCGATTTATTTAATTTTTAATTTTTTTAAAAAATAATTTAGGGTTAGGGCTCGACACTCATCTCTCATTTTCATTTCTAATTTTAGGGTTTTATTAAAATATTTTTTTAATTTTTGATGTGCGGACGGTGAAATTATTATGGAAAGCCGGAGGAACTCGAAGTGATTTATCATATGTTTTTTTAATGTATTTTAAATTTTAGACAATGGATGCATGTTTTTTTTTATGTACGAGACATGTATAATGTTTATTTTGAGATAATTTAGTTTTTCTATTAAAAAAAAATAAAACGGATCCGGGTAAAAACCCGGATCCGGTTGAAAATCCGAACTTGGTTTCCAAACCGGGTACCGGGTACTAAAACCGGGTACCAATTTTCAACTACCCGGAAATTCGGGTACCCGGAATTCGGGTACCCGGATTTCGGGTACCGGGTACCGGGTAGTAAATTTCAACTACCCGGAAACCGGGTCCGGGTACCGGGTACTTCAAAAAAACCGGGTACCCGACCCGGTTTCACCCCTAACTACTACTACTACAAAGTACTATTTTGTACCCCATTATTAATAAATTAATTAATAAAGTAAATCAAAATTCAACACGCATATAGTGCGTTTATGTACGGAAATTTAAGGGTAATAGAGGCAAAGTACTTTGAACTGAAGTTGGAGCTGCACAGAAACGTCGTGAGTCTGGTTCGCGACGCTTCGCGACGTCTTCTCGTGGTTTGCGACGCATCGCGATTTTGCAGCAAAAGTCGCGATTAGTCGCGACTAGCTTCAACCGTCGCGATTTCCGTCCACCTCGGCCTCTCTCTCTCTCTCCGAATCTCTCCCTCTCTCTCTCTCTCTCTCTCATCGCGAACCATCGCGAGCTCGCCGGTCACGATGCATCGCGACTTGTCTTCCGGCGATTTCCGGCGACCAAGCCGCGACGGGTCGCGACGTCGCCATGCACAACACTAACTGAAGTACAAAAAATTTCACGGCATATTTATAATCTATCTCATTGAGGTAAAACTACCAAAGTAACTTTTTCGTATCACTGTTAGTTTCAAGTGACTTCTGTTATGACTCATTCGTTGGGAGCCACTTGAAACTTACAATGAGACGTATGTAAATGAGGCACTCATTTGAGTCCCATAAAGTTTGAACCCATGACCTCTTGAATAGAGGTGTAGTGGAGTTACCACTATGCCAAACTTGCTTAGTTATTAAGAATATGCCTTAGAATTTTATATACTTCAAGATACTTTTGTCTATATTTAGTGAAAATTTAAATATACAAATTCATACATCTTTACCTTTTATATTATTATTAATTTATTATTATTTTATAGAGCATACATGTTTAACTTCAACGTGAGTTTGTCCTTGTCAATACTAGTTTCTGTGCAAAATGCCACTGCTCATTTGCTGCTAACTGATTAGTAATAAATAATATTTAATTTAATTCAATATTGTTTTATTAATCCAAATACAGCTGGCATATTCAGACTTAACTGGACACACACATATCGTTATCAGCTTCGCAAACACAAAGAAAAAATAGATAGAGTTTTTAGAAAAAACGCAAGGGAGAAGAATTGTGATTTTTTTTTTATTTTTTATAACTAAGTCCCAACCAATGAATATATATTAATATATTTTGAAAGCAAAATCTTATAAAATTATTTAAAACTTACTTGAAACCCTTATCATTAAATTTTAGCGACAAAACATGTTACGATATACATTTCTTGCTTTGTAACAAAAATAACATTTAATGCTAAGTTAGCATGCCAATTTTGGTGACGAAACTCCCCTGTAACTTTATTTTCAAACGT
The DNA here is from genome assembly GCA_954871525.1 of Parietaria judaica. Lineage (NCBI taxonomy): Eukaryota > Viridiplantae > Streptophyta > Magnoliopsida > Rosales > Urticaceae > Parietaria > Parietaria judaica. The sequence goes on from OX940869.1 coordinate 15,760,268, forward strand.
GAAACCTGCAAACAAGTGTAATGTGGCATGCCTACAAGGCACTTAACGCCACTTTCCGTTACAATTCGAAAAATGTATAACGCTAAGGAATTTCGTCACTAAAATTTGATGTTACGAATTTTGTGCAAGTTTTAAACAACTTTAAGGATTTTGCCACCGGTATCTTCCAAAAATAAGCATTATCAATAAATTTTTTATTTTTTATTTCTTATTATCTAAGTTTTTTTAGGGTTTTTTTTTTTCTTTTCCCCAATATAAAACAACATTGATATACAAAAACTACAATGTAGCTGCCCACAAATTAAAGGGAAATGCCATTTTTTTTCTGGTTTAAATTTGATGTGAATAAATCAGAAATGGATGGTATCTTCCAAAAATAAGCATTATCAATAAATTTTTTATTTTTTATTTCTTATTATCTAAGTTTTTTTAGAGTTTTTTTTTTCCCCAATATAAAACAACATTGATATACAAAAACTACAATGTAGCTGCCCACAAATTAAAGGGAAATGCCATTTTTTTTTCTGGTTTAAATATGATGTGAATAAATCAGAAATGGATTTGTCATTGTAGAGGGCGATTTTTACCGCCGTGCAGTCACAAAGATAATCGAAATAATTAAATAATTATGGACAATACGAATATCTCTGATTTATTATGATTCCGAGAGGACCCGGTTTCTTCCGTTTGATAGCTTGGACAATCAAAGATTACACACTCTAACCCCTGGGAGATCGAGAATGCTATGAATAAGCAAACTCGAAGACTCAAGGATTTATTCTCTCAAACTCACGATAATAATGGATACTGAATACTCCCTCCTTTTATGCTAAGTTTACATTCGTATTTATAGGTTTGAAGGTCTTCTAGAATATTCCTCAAATCTTGCTAGGGTTTCCTTCTGAATCGCTATGATCGTAGTTGACCTTCCTTATATTTCGTTGGATATCCCACGAAATCTTTAACCGAATAAGCCAATCTTCCCTTCTTTCTTGCGATCTCGAATGAGTTCCTCTTTTAACGCGATTAGGCTTTCCCGAAGAGCTTTTCCTCGATGAACTTCCCTTTTCGCGACGAGATGTTGGGCCGGCTTTATCGGATGCTGACTTCTCGTGGGCTTCGCTTGCTGGGCCTTAATTTCTTTATTCTTTCATGGGCTTAGGTTCTTCAAGCAATCCTCCTCTCGCTTTATGTCGTTTATTCCACAAACGACAAAGGGTGGTGTTAAGAAGAGATTTGACCAAATCTGACCTTAACAGTTAGTCCCCTATTTTATCGAGTGTGAAACAGTTGATAAAATAAACCAAAATTACTCCCCGACAAGGTTTATATCCGATGAGGTTTTTCCCCGATGAAGTTATGCCTTCGAAGAGGACAATCCTCGAAGAGGTTTTTCCCTCGATGAGGGTTGTGTCCTTCGAGGACTCTTCCACTTCTTGCATGCTCACTGATGGCCTCGAGTTCCCACGTAGTGCTGACTGGGCGCGATTCTCCAGGCTGTCAGATCTTGGAAATCGTCGTCAATCATTTCGCATTAAATGCGGGGTTTTCTCGCACTCGAGTGCCTTCGGGCTTTGCAACGACTCTTTTGATCTTCACCGTTGGATGATTTCTCCCGCTTCGATCCTGGGCCATTGGATCTAAATGTGCCTCTTCAAATTCGCAAGATTTCCTCTATAAATTCAAACCTCGCCTTCGATTCAAACACTTTGTTTCAGACTTTTTCTCTAAATTCTCTCTGCAATTTTCTTTCTCGACTCTCTTCTTCTCAAGAAAATCTTCAAACTTTCTTTTCGTTCACCCTCTTCTTTTCTGGTCAAGAAAATGTCGAATCCGGGAAAGATTTTCAAGACTCGATCGCCGAAGTCTATAATGACCGAGAGGCATCTCGAGGATTTGAAGAAACACTACGTGGACTCCAGTCCCTGTTACCTGCGTCTCCCTCAGTCCGGCGAGCTTGGCGACGAGCCCCCGAAAGGGTACATCACTCTTTACGAACACTTCTTCCGGTCGGTGGAACTGCACCTTCCACTGCCTCATCTCATCGTGTGCTTCCTCCATGCGTACAAGATGCCGATCAGTCAGGTCAGCCCTAATTCGCTTCGCCTTCTCGTCTGCACCATGGCCATCGCTCTTGAGCAGAAAGTGGCCCTGACCTTGGAGGATTTGATGCGGCTTTTCAAATGGTCGAAGAACCCGAAGAATCTGGGCCGGTTCTTCCTCTCCTCCGCCGCGTGTGTCCACGTCATCACCCACACGCCGAACAACGAGTCCGGGTGGGAGAATAGGTATTTCTTCGCGCATCTCGATCGTCACACCCTTGGGCCGCATTGGGAGGCGCTTCCCACCAAGTGGGTCGACGAGAAAGAAGTGCCGAGATTCAGGCCCATCGCGAATAAAGAGGACGGCGAGCGCTTCGCTGGGGTCGTTCGGGCTCTGCTGGAAAATCCTCGTCGGAATTGGACGACGGACTTCTTCGGGACCCGCGTTCAAGAGTCGGGACTCTATCAACTCTGCCACATCGTGGGTAAACCACCGGCATCTTTGTGGCCGGTTGGGTTCCGCCTCGAAGAGGTCAAAGATGTGGACCCTTCGTCCCCCGCTGTTCGGCAATCTCCTAAGCCGAAGAAGAGAACTCAAAAGTCCACCCGTGGATCATCGGAGCCACGGCAATGTCAAGGCCAAGATCCAGGACAAGGCCAAGATCCAGGACAAGGAGGTGGATCCTCCGATTCTCGTCGGGAACTATCGAAAACTGGCTTCTTGGGCATCGGCCCTCGGACTGGTGCTGACCGGTTTGTTTCAAGCGATAAAACTCTTCCTCCGAAGAGCAGTTCGGAGAAGCGAACAAAACATAAGCACGACGCTGGTGCTTCTCGCTCTTCGGGGGTATCGACTTCCTCGGGGACGACTCGCTCTCGGGACGCGCCTCGTCCCTCGGAGAGCCGGCGTGAACCCGAGACTCATACTTCTTCGCGGGCACCTCCTCGCAAGAAAGTCGTCTTGAAGAGGAAAATTGCCGAAGAGGTACGCGAGGCTCCTCCTCCGAAGAAGAACAAGACTTCCGAGTCATCTAAGGAGATCGATGCGACTCCTCCGGCTTCGGAGACTGTCACCGTCGCTTCTCGCGAGGGGACCGTTCTCGCCGGGGCGACCGCGTCGACCGTTCTTGCTTCGACTCCTCCGACCGAGGCCGGCGGAACCGTCGATGGGGCTCATGGGACCCCCCGTCCTTCTCCGACTTCTCGGGAGCGTTTCCGCTTTGATGATGACTTCATCGATTTGGTGTCGTCGCTGGACCTCTCGGCCTCCGAGGTAACATCTAGTTTTCCCTCTGCACTTTTCGCAATGTTCCCAAATTTCGTGTGTCTAATGGGTATGTATATGTATATTTTCTTCGTAATTTCAGACTCCGGCTCGCGCCGACGCGCCTCCTTGCTTGGAGGTTTCTTCCTTAGCACCTCCCGCACCTGCCGTGGAAAGACTTTCAGTCGCCGTTCCTACGGGTGACGAGGAGGGTTTGTTACCCGAAGAGGCACTTGATGCTGCCGACGCGCTCCTCGTCTTGGAGCCCGTCGGACGGCCCGGTGCTTCGGAGGGGGCTCCTCTACCTTCTGAAGAGGTTTTGATCGAGGGCCACCCCGAGGGAGAGGATGGCCTTCTTGCGGACGTCATTCCTCCCGATGTTTCTACTCTTCCCGAAGTGCCTCGTCCGGAGGGCTCTTCGGAGCCGAACGACGATGCCGGTGCTTCTGGGGTTAACGCCTCTTCGTCCGACGATGTCGGGATTTCTCTTTCTCCGCTGCCGAAGTTTCTTCCCAACTCCGGACCAGGAGGTTTTTATCTTCCTCCTTGGGAGCGATTTCCGGCAGCTCCTACTTCGGAGTCTCCGTCGGAAGAGTGGAAAGCATACTCGCTTCGGGTCCTTCGGGACCTGTTCTGGCCCGAACCTTCTCGGACTAACGGCTTGTCTCTGAGCGATGTCAGGGGTTATGGCCGGGCTGCCGCTACGCTTTTCCAGGCCCTCGCCCGCTTCAACACCGTTATTCTCGAAGAGAACATGAGCAGGGGCGAGAGCGCTCAGGAGATGAGCGACCTCCGAGCTAAGCTTGCCGACACGAATCGCACCTCGGGGTTTCCGTCCATGGGGAGCGAAAATATCGGGAAGCAGCCGAACGGGCTTCCAATGAACTGGAGGTCGCGAGGGCCAAATTGGCGAAAGAGGTTTCGCTTCGCCAAACTCAGGAAAAAGAGCTTGCCGAGTGCCAGGCTAAAGCCGAAGCGGAGGTTGCGGCGCTGAAGGCCGAGTTGGATGGGGAGCGTAGGCGTCACTCCATGATAGTGGAAAGCTACGAGAAGCATCTCGAGGCGAAGAAGTGGCGGCTGGCCAAAATCAGCGAGGCGGTGGGCGTACCTGTCGAGCAGGAGAGCCGGCTCGCTTCTCGAGTGGCCTCGTGCCTGAAACGCCTCGGAAAGGAACTCGAGGTATCGCAGACAGAGGCGAAGTCTGAGCGCGAAGCGCGCCTACACCTCTTCGACCGGGCTCAAGACAAAGCGCAGCGCGCCTTGACGAGGTATAAGGCTCTTGAGGAGTCTATCAATTTTCATCGCCGCTCCGCCGCGTATGGGGCCAACGCTCGCCTTCTTGAGAAAGTTCCTCCTACGGCGACCATTGGGAGTCTTCTGCCTCGTCTTCCGAAGTATAAGACTTTGTTTGAGGAGAACGAGGCTAAGGCCCGCGAGCTGGATGACAGATCTCTCATCGATCCTAAATCTCCTCCGCTTACCCCTGGTGCACCTTCTTCTGCTGGTATCGATTGGGCGACCCGCTTCGTAGGTGGGGATGCCTCTTCGGCCTCCGATGGCCTTGATGAGTATGGTACCAACGACGGGGTCGTCACTTCCACCAACGGAGCGGTTGCCACCGAAGCGGTCGCCTCTACCGTCGAAGCGGTTACCAACGAAGCGGTAGGGGGGGAGGAAGTTTCTTAGGCATTTTCTTATAGCTTTCCTATGTACATTTATTTACACTGTCCTTTCTTTGTAACTCCTTCGACGGATTTTATTAATGAAAAGAACTTTCTTTATCTTTAAATTGTTTCTGTGCTTGTTGCTTCTCTTGTGTTCCTGTCATTACTTCCTGGCTAAACTTCTTTCCTCAGGGTGACGAATTTTTCTATACCTCGGAACCGTTGTTTTACTACGAGGATGTGCTAGCTTCTTTCCTTGCGATTGATGAAGAACATCCCGCCATACTCGAGGAGTTTGTCCAAGATATGATAAGGCGTGCGGCTGCCTCTCTTTCCGGAGTCACGGACGACGACACTCCCTTTAGTCCTTCTTCGGCCTACGTGATCGAATTTATGATGCTGAGGCCTGTAAATTATGCCGCCGTAGAAGATCTTCTTCGGGACGTCCTCTCCGAGAATGGGGAGTTCGTCATAGAACAAATTGCCGATAGGGTTGTTCGGGAGGATTGACCTTCCCCTGCTGTATCTGGATAGATTTGTATAAAGTATTGTATTTGTAACGAAGTTTTATCAATAAAATCTATGACTTTCGTACGCTATCGATGAAGTATGGGAGTATGTGTACTCCGCTTTTTTTTTTTTTTTTTTTTTGGCGATGAGCTTGTCGGTGTGCACCGGGCTCTGTCGCGACGAAGTGCTTGGCACTGATTTGTCGGCGATGAGCTTGTCGGTATGCACCGGGCTCTGTCGCGATGTATCGATCGGAATTTGCGCCGGAGCGGCTTTGTATTTTCTTTGATTTATCGGCGATGAGCTTGTCGGTATGCACCGGGCTCTGTCGTGATGAAGTGCTTGGCACTGATTTGTCGGCGATGAGCTTGTCGGAATGCACCGGGCTCTGTCGCGATTAAGTGCTTGGCACTGATTTGCTGGCGATGAGCTTGTCGGTATGCACCGGACTCTGTCGCGATGAAGTGCTTGGCACTGATTTGCTGGCGATGAGCTTGTCGGTATGCACCGGGCTCTGTCGCGATCAAGTGCTTGGCACTGATTTGCTGGCGATGAGCTTGTCGGTATGCACCGGGCTCTCTCGCGATGAAGTGCTTGGCACTGATTTGCTGGCGATGAGCTTGTCGGTATGCACCGGGCTCTGTCGCGATGAAGTGCTTGGCACTGATTTGCTGGCGATGAGCTTGTCGGTATGCACCGGGCTCTGTCGCGATGGAGTGCTTGGCACTGATTTGCTGGCGATGAGCTTGTCGGTATGCACCGGGCTCTGTCGCGATGGAGTGCTTGGCACTGATTTGCTGGCGATGAGCTTGTCGGTATGCACCGGGCTCTGTCGCGATGGAGTGCTTGGCACTGATTTGCTGGCGATGAGCTTGTCGGTATGCACCGGGCTCTGTCGCGATGGAGTGCTTGGCACCGATTTTGCTGGCGATGAGCTTGTCGGTATGCACCGGGCTCTGTCGCGATGAAGTGCTTGGCACCGATTTTGCTGGCGATAAGCTTGTCGGTATGCACCGGGCTCTGTCGCGATGAAGTGCTTGGCACTGATTTTGCTGGCGATGAGCTTGTCGGTGTGCACCGGGCTCTGTCGCGATGAAGTGCTTGGCACTGATTTGCTGGCGATGAGCTTGTCGGTATGCACCAGGCTCTGTCGCGATTAAGTGCTTGGCACTGATCTCTTTTGTGATACGTGTTTATTTGAATCAGCGATAGAATATTGTCTTAAGAGACGAGCCTCGTTAAACCCTTCGAGTCCCCAATGGGTGCGGCTCGCGAGGGAAGAGTACTCCATGTTGTATTGAATAAAGCCGGAGCCAATCGTGCGGATCCCGAACAAGTAGGGTCGGGAGTCCCCTGTTAAATAAACTTAAAATAAAATAGAAAGACTTAAGAAAAATAGAAAAGAAATCTTAACTAAAAACCGAAATCGTAAGGCGCCGATGACGTTCTTTATTGGTAGAATTTCTTCAAGTGCTTGACATTCCACCATCTAATGACCTTGACTCCATCGGTGTTCTTGAGTTCGTATACCCCTGGCTTGACGATGTGGGTCACTGTATAAGGGCCTTCCCAGCTTTCACCTAGCTTTCCCGCGTTAAGCTCGGCTGTGTTCTGGAACACCCTTCTGAGGACCAGTTCTCCGACTCGGAACCTTCTCGGTCGCACCTTTTTATTGTAGAAACGGGCGATGGTGTTCTGGTAATTTGCTATATGAATTCTGGCTCGCTCCCGCTTTTCGTCGATGTGGTCAAGCTGATGAAGCAGGTCCTGGCTGTTGTCTTCTTCGTGGTTTGGTGCCCAGGATCGCCGAAAACTGGGGACTCCTACTTCCGCCGGGATCACCGCTTCCACCCCAAATGCTAGAGCAAAAGGAGTTTCTCCGGTGGCTGAGTGTGGCGTTGTCCGATAAGCCCAAAGTACTCCAGGGAGTTCATCTGCCCATAGCCCTTTCTTCTTGTCGAGCCGCTTCTTGAGGTTGTCGGTGATCGTTCGATTGATTGCTTCGGCGTTCCCGTTCCCCTGGGGATATCTTGGCGTTGAAGTGTTCAGCTTTATCTTCCATCGTGCGCAGAAATCTCTGAACTTCTTTGAGATGAATTGTGACCCGTTGTCTGCGATTATCTCCCTGGGGAGTCTGAAGCGAGTGATTACGTTCTTCCAAACGTAACTCTCGACATCGGAATCCTTGATATTGGCGTAGGCTTCGGCTTCGGTCCATTTAGTGAAGAAGTCCGTGACCACCAGCATGAACCTCTTCTGTCTTGCTCCGATTGGCATAGGACCGACGATGTCCATGGACCACTTCATGAAGGGGTAGGGCACCGATACTACCGATAGCTCTTCGGACGGGCAGTTGATTGCTGGGGCGTGTCGCTGGCATTTCTCGCACTTCCTGGCGTGGTTGGTGCAATCCGCTCGCATTGTTTCCCAGAAGAAACCTTGTAGCTTGGCTTTCCTCAATAGGTTGCGTCCGCCTGAGTGGTTACCGCACTCTCCGCTGTGGATTTCTTCCATGACGTAGTTCGCCTCTTCTTTGCCTAGACAGCGTAGGTAAGGGCCTACGAGGCTTTTGAAGTAAAGCCTTCGGTCTATGATCGTGTATCGAGAGCTCTTAGTTTTTATTTTCCGCGCCTCTTGTCGATCTTCGGGTAACTTTCCTTCGACCAAATATGCTCGGATGGGGGTCCGCCAATCTTCGTCTCCGGTCTCTTCTATTATTCCTGGTTCTTCGTCCTTGCTCTCTTCTTCTTCTATGAGCTGAGTTTCTTCGTTGTTTTCCTTCGGGACGTCGTCGCTGTCACGAGTGCTGTCCTCCTCGTTGGTTTGTCCTTCTTCGCTTACTTTTAGCTTCTTCTTATCGGGCCCTTCGCTTCTCTTGATGCTAGGCGTCTGTAGTGTCTCCACCGTGATCGATCGGAGCTCTCCTACTTGGGTGGTCGACCCCAGGCTCGCCAAGGCGTCTGCGTGGTTGTTGTCTCCTCTGGACACCTGTGTCAGTGTGAAGAAGTCAAACTTCTTCTCGAGAGACCTGACGACCCCAGCGTAGGCCTCCATCCTTTCGTCGTTCGTTTCGTATTCTCCACTGACTTGCTTTACGACTAGCTGAGAATCCGAAAAGGCATTCAAGCTCTTTACTCCGATGGCCGTGGCTGATTGCATCCCGACGATGAGCGCCTCATACTCCGCTTCGTTGTTAGTGGAGCGATAGGCAAGGCGGCACGCCTTCTCGATCACTTCTCCCATCGGGGAGATGAGCCGGATCCCGATTCCTGATCCCATCGAAGTCGCCGATCCGTCGACGCAGAGTTTCCAAGTACCCGCCTCATCGCTCAGCTCTACGGGCTCCCTGGGCAGCTCGATGAGGAAATCGGCTAGTACTTGCGACTTCAAGCTTGTCCGCAATTGATATTCGATGTCGTACGCTCCTAGCTTTACGTTCCACTTCGTGATTCTGCCGGATTGATTCGGGCTTTGAATGGTGGAGCGAATCGGCCTGTCCGTCATAACGATGATCGTGTGGGCTTGGAAGTGGAAACGTAGTCTCTCCGATGCGTCGTATACGGCGAATGCTAGCTTCTCGATGGTGGGATACCTCGTTTCGGCGTCGAGGAGCTTTCTGCTGATATACGAGACTGGCTTTTGCTCCCCTTTCTCCTCTCGAACTAGCACCTGGCTTATTGCTTGATCGGACACGGCGATGTATAGGTAGAGCGGCTCTTCGGGCTCTGGCTTTGTCATAACTGGTGGCGACGATAGATAGGTCTTTAGTGCTTGGAAAGCTTCTTCGCACTTGTCGGTCCATTCGAACTTCTTGTTTTTCCTCAACAGCTCGTAGAATAGAAGAGTTCGGTCTGCTTGTCGTGAAATGAACCGCCTTAGCGCGTTGATCCTTCCTGTCAGCTTCTGAACCTCTCTCCGGTTTCTTGGCGATGGCATACTCTGAATGGCTTCGACCTGTTCGGGGTTAGCTTCGATTCCTCGTCGGGTGACCATCTGACCTAAGAATTTCCCGGATGAGACGCCGAAGGTGCACTTAGTGGGGTTCAGCTTCATCTGGTGTTTGTTGAGGACGCCGAAGCATTCCTCCAAGTGCTCCATGTGCATTGCCGCTTTTAGAGATTTGACGACCATGTCGTCGATGTATACCTCCATGCTCTTCCCGATCTGATCGTGGAACATCTTCGTCATTAGCCTCTGGTAGGTCGCCCCGGCATTTTTCAGACCGAAGGGCATAACCTTATAGCAGTAGGTTCCTCTTTCGCTGATGAAGGCTGTCTTCTCTTCGTCGTCTGGATGCATTCGGATCTGGTGGTAGCCTGAGTAGGCATCCATGAAGCTTAAGAGCTCGTACCCGTAAGTGGCTTTGACAAGGCGATCGATGTTCAGCATCGGGAAGCTGTCCTTCGGGCACGCTTTGTTGAGATCCGTGAAGTCGACGCACACTCTCCACTTGCCATTCTTCTTTTTAACCACGACGGTGTTGGCTAACCACTGGGGATATTTTACCTCCCTGATGGTCCCCATAGCGAGCAGCTTGTCTACTTCGTCGTTGATGATCTTGTTCCGGTCGGAGGCCATCTTTCTTCGCTTCTGTATGACGGGCTTGTGCCCGGGGTCCGTGTTGAGCCGGTGGGTGACCATCGTCGGATCGATCCCGGGCATGTCTTCGTGAGACCATGCGAAGCTTCTTCGGTTCTTCTTCAGGAATTCGACCAGCTGAGCTTTGATATCTGGCTCGAGTCCTGCGCCTATACCGACGGTTCGGGTTGGATCGGAGTCATCGATGCAAACCTGTTCTACCTCTTCGAGCTGCGGGCCTCCTAGTCTTTCTTCGGCTGTTTGGTCGTCCACGTCTTCCGCGTTGAGGATCTTGGGGGTGCCCGGGGGTCCTCCTTTTCCCTTTTTCCTGCGTCGCTTCCTCTTGATCGTCGATGGTGGAGGCGGAGCAGACGCGGCTAGTTGCTATTGAGCGGCTGGCTTGCTGCCGCTGCACTCAGCCTTCTCGACGTCCTTGGGCGCGCTCATTGCTCGGAAGTGCATCATGTAACAGATGTGATAGGCTTCGCTGCTCCCTCGGACTTCGTCGATGGTTCCTTCTACCCGTCCGGGGAATTTGATGCATCGGTGATATGTGGACGGGACGGCCTTCATCGAATGAATCCATGGTCTCCCGAGGATTACGTTGAAGTGCGATCGCACGTCCAATACCATGAATTCAGTCATCCGATGGACGGTTCCGGCGTAGACGGGGAGATTCACCGTTCCCAGCGAGATAGCTACGTCTCCGTTGAAGCCAGACACCTTGCGCGGACGGCCTCCGATGGCCAAATCTTCGATCTCCATTCGTGTCAGACAGTCGTAAGTGATGACGTCGACCGAGCTTCCATTGTCGACGAGGACGCGAGCAACGTCGCATCCTCCTATGTTGAGCTCTAAAACTAGGGCGTCGTCGTGCTCGTCTGCGCATACTTCTTCGTCGACGAACTCTATCGTCGTCTTCTGACCGGTCATCCGCGCATCTTCCTGAGCGGACTCCTTCCCTCTGCGTTGGTAGGCCTTGATGCTGTTGATGGAATCTTCGCAGAGGCGAGATCCTCCCATGATCAGGTCGATCCTTGGTCTTGCGGCTGGTCTCCCATCGTTCGGGCGTTCCCCCGATGCTTCCTCGATCGTGAGGCTTCTTTGTGGGGCCTCCTGGTTTCCTCCCGCGCGCTGTGCTGGCGCCTCCCGCTTGTTTGGCCACGATCGGTTGTCGTTGTTCCATGGCTGAGTGGGCTTTTGGGAGACGTCTTGGAATTCCCCCTGCTCGATCCTCCTTTGGATCACCTTCTTCAGAGTGGCGCACTCGTCGGTCGCATGACCGTGGTATTCGTGGAAAGAGCAGTACTTGCTCATGTCTCTCGGCCAAGGCTTTCTCTCGTAGCTGCCTCGGCCGCCGGAATGACCTCCTCGGCCACCCGAAAATCCTCCTCGGCCTCCAGAATAGCCTCCTCGGTTGCCAGAGTAACCTCCTCGATTCTCCGGAAAGCTTCCCTGGTTGCTCGGGAAGTACCCTGGTTGTGAGTTTCCTTGTGGGAGTTCCTCCTGCCGATTGCCTTCGCGGTTGCCGAGCGCCTCTTTCTTTCCGTCCACCTGGTAGACTCCGTGTCCAGGGTTTTCCCTGATCCTTCGCTCGTCGGCCCCGTCTCTGCTTCTCCGATCTCGTCGTTCCCCTTCTCTCCTTGTTCTGGACGACGATCCCTCTCGTCCGTCTCTAGTTTCCTTCCTTTCTGGCCTGGTTCGGCCTTTAGCTTCCTCTTCTAGCCTTTTCTTGATCGCCTTATTTTCCTCCATGTCCATGTAGATTGTCGCTTTGTGGAGCGCGTCTTCTATCGAGTTTGGCAGCGAGACGCACAGTTCGTCGTTGAACGGAGATTGGTAGTACAAGCCATGCTTCAGAGCTTGGACCGAGACGACGTCCTCGATCTTCGGGATTCGGAACATGACGTTCTTGAATTTCTCTATGTATTGCCGAAGAGGTTCGTTCTTCCCTTGCTTGACATCGAAGAGGTTGGACACCGTCAGCTCCGTCTGTACGTAGATGGAGAAGTGTTTTAGGAAGAGGGCGACCAACTCGTCGGAGGTGTTGATGGAGCCCGGCGTTAATCTCGCGAACCAGTCGCTGGCGCGGCCCTGCAAACTCGCGATGAAAAGTCTGCACAAGACGGCTTCCTTCCGGACCTCCTCGCCCCCGATGTGGTCCGTCGCGATTCGGAATGACTTCACGTGTGTATGGGGATCCGTATCCCCTTTGTATGGCGTGAGTCTGATCTTTGGTAATTCCTCCAGCTCTATTCCCCGAATCCTCGTCGTGAACGGGGTGATTCTGGCTTCCCGCACCATCCTGTCGATTTCTGGCGCCGAACTCGTCGCCTGGTGCACCTGCGATGCGACTTGTCCGAGTTTGGCCTCCATCTTTGCTGACATTAAGGCCATCGCCTTGGCCACCTCTTCGGCCACTCTTGCCGCCACGTCCGTCGTCGCATTGCCCTGTGTGTTCCCCGGCGTGTCCTCCACTCGATTTGCCGTGGTTGGCTGGACTGCGTCCGTGTCGAAGAGGTTCCTGATGAGCGATGGGGTTGACATGCTTACCGGTGCGTCCGTCGTCACCGTGTCTCTGTTGGCGCTTCCCCCGGCCCCTCGTGCGGCCGATTCTGCTATCTGGTTCGTCGGGCGCGGTCTCTCCGCGGCCTGCTCCTCTATCTTTCGGGCGGACTCCTCGGCTCTGCTCGTGACCTCCGTCATCTTTGCGATGGCCTCGGCCAGCTGTTGTTGCATTCGCTGCATGGTTTGCTCCTGGGCGGAGCTGGCTTCCTCGGTTGACATTCTCCTTCCTCCCTTCGATTTCCTGGCTGTGCGATAGAAAGAAACAAAGCCCCCTCGGTGGGCGCCAAACTGTAGAGGGCGATTTTTACCGCCGTGCAGTCACAAAGATAATCGAAATAATTAAATAATTATGGACAATACGAATATCTCTGATTTATTATGATTCCGAGAGGACCCGGTTTCTTCCGTTTGATAGCTTGGACAATCGAAGATTACACACTCTAACCCCTGGGAGATCGAGAATGCTATGAATAAGCAAACTCGAAGACTCAAGGATTTATTCTCTCAAACTCACGATAATAATGGATACTGAATACTCCCTCCTTTTATGCTAAGTTTACATTCGTATTTATAGGTTTGAAGGTCTTCTAGAATATTCCTCAAATCTTGCTAGGGTTTCCTTCTGAATCGCTATGATCGTAGTTGACCTTCCTTATATTTCGTTGGATATCCCACGAAATCTTTAACCGAATAAGCCAATCTTCCCTTCTTTCTCGCGATCTCGAATGAGTTCCTCTTTTAACGCGATTAGGCTTTCCCGAAGAGCTTTTCCTCGATGAACTTCCCTTTTCGCGACGAGATGTTGGGCCGGCTTTATCGGATGCTGACTTCTCGTGGGCTTCGCTTGCTGGGCCTTAATTTCTTTATTCTTTCATGGGCTTGGGTTCTTCAAGCAATCCTCCTCTCGCTTTATGTCGTTTATTCCACAAACGACAAAGGGTGGTGTTAAGAAGAGATTTGACCAAATCTGACCTTAACAGTCATTTTCCAGCAATTAAATTAGTTTGTTCTTATCTTCCTGTTTGGTCAATTCCAAGCTTTCTAACTTTTTTTAAGTGCTCATATAATGATATATTACTCTCTATTTTTGCTTCATCTTTTTTTACCCTTTCTATGGCCCACCAAACCATTGCTTCACCTTGGGATCTTATATATATATATATATATATATATATATATATATATATATATATATATAAAGCTGGTGTTATTAGTATTGGGTGAATCAACTGCCTAAAGAATGGCCTTTGTAAAAGTGTGTTGATCACAAATATACCGTTAATGTGTAGAACTCCTTAATCTGTGCTCAAATTTCAAACTAAAGCTTGTGGTAAAAGGATTACAAATATATATATATATATATATATATATATATATATATTCAGAAATTTAATTTTCGGAAAAGAGGGACATATCTTTGTCTCCCTATCACTACTTAAATGGAGTTTTGCAGGCAAGAAAACATCACACATTTATAACTAGAGATTTGGTAGAGTAGACTAGAACCGAACATTGCCAATTAATGAGGAATGTATTATGAATCTCAAGATTTTGTGGAGCTTAACTATGAAGGTCAACTATTGACTAAAATACTTGATATAGTCATTATTAAAATTTAAAATAATTGTTATAATGAAAAAGTATAATGTACAAGAAAAAAAAAAGACAAATTTGGTGACATGTCAATATGGATTCAAATATATATACTTTTCATAATATATTTTCAAAGGTTTACGATAATCTAATCTATTTGTGAGTTAACTCACGAATCCGTCTAGATTCGAGTATTAATCTTCATTTCAATTGATTCCATGACTCGAAATTTGGTTTATGATTTTTTACAAAACATTAATTTTTTAAGCAACGGTTAATTAATCCACGCGATACATTAAAATAACTAGTAAAATGTAAATTCAAAACCGAAACGATCAATTCTTTTTTTTTTAATCCAAAATTATTAGACTAAATAAATCAAAATAATCAAAAAGGAAAATCAATTTAGCACCCAAAAATCATTCCCTTATCATAAAAAATAAAAATACATAATGGGCAATTGGGCATATATTTTCTTCTCACTTAATCCATGTGATCTATTAAACTAACTACCTAGCTGTAAATTGTATTAAACTACTATAGTTTAGATAAAAGAGGAGGCATATCTCAGCTTTTGCTTTTAAAAGTATTAATCTTTTTTATTTTTTTGGGGAATGAGTGTCTTGCTTGCAAGGTGGAGTGTGAGCATGTGTCATTGTTTTTGATAATATGGAATCTACAAAGCGTGCCCAACATTTGCAGCCAAAAGAGATCAACTTTACACATAGAAAAATGACCATCTACATGGCATAATAGTAATTTTATAATCAACAGAGATTTAGATACTAATCAAGGTTAATAAGGGTGTGTGAGTGGGTAACCAAATCCAATAGAATCGCCAATCTCGAGCCCCAATTTCGTGCCTCGAGATTCTCACATTCTTTAAAGAGAGAGAGAGAATATTGTATTTTTATTAATATGATTTTGTGACCATTTTTACTTGAATGCTTATTATGGCCAAGGGAATGTTGGACTTGGATTCCCAAGCAACCCACTTTATGTTTTAACTATAGCTAATAGTATTTGCATTTAAATTGGCTACTCAAATTTATATGTTAGTGCATTTTGTAGTCGGAGTTTTAATTTTAACATCTTTGCCCCCGCGAACTTTAAAAAATGGCGTATTGTCCTCTACGTATTAAACGTGACAAAAAGTGGGAATTTTTTAAAATTAATTACGAGTTAGATCTGCGTATTGTTATGAAGTCAGACAAAATCGAAGAAAAATAATTAGATTGATAAAAATAAGTCATTTTTTTGTTGTCGAGCGTGAGTGATTACTTTCCGTCGGTTTGATCACTTAGGCTGCAATGTGTTACTTTCTGAAAATTAGGGGTATTTTTGCAACAAATTAAAAGTTGTTGACAAAATGCACCACCCATTAAAATTAAAGGGCCATTACCACCAATAGTAACAAACACTATTTTTATAAGAATGATTTTGCAAGATGGGAAATGATTATAAGTGTATTTAGTAATGCCTACATGCCCATCTCTAGCCAATAATGATGTTATGACCCATAATTTACATTTCCTTTCTTTTTCTCCCTTAGATTTTTTAGATGTTCCACTCTCATGCTTTCATTGCTTTTTTACTTCCATTGAATTGCTTTCAAAAACCATGTGCATGATTGCTTTTGCAACCTCAATATTCTAATATATATATATATATATATATATATATATATATCTTTCTCTCTGTGCTCCACTCCACGACTGGCATGCTTTGTTTCCTTTGTACTATACTATACGACCAAACAAAGAACCTGCCATTTTTCTTCCTTCTCAACTCAACACAACACAAGGCCTTTGATTTAAACGTTATATATATATATATATATATATTATATATATATTCTTCATCTTCATAATAAGGTGTTTGAATTCTTTACTCTTGAGTGAGAATGAGAGGAGCGAAAGCTGCTCTGAGTTTTCTTGCTTTTTTTGTCCTGTTCTGGGCTCGCGCTAATGGAATTCTTTCACCGAAAGGAGTGAACTTCGAAGGTGAGAGCCATTGAAATCCTTGAAATCATGGTGTTTTCAGAGATGGGCATTCTTCATCTTCTTCTTAATCTGGGAAATTAATGGCAGTTCAAGCTCTGATGGGCATAAAGCACTCTCTCGAAGATCCCCATGGCGTTCTTGAGAATTGGGATGGCGACTCCGTTGACCCTTGTAGTTGGACCATGGTCACTTGCTCCCCTGAAAGCCTCGTCATTGGCCTGTAACTCCTGCAACAATATATATACATTATATATATATGTATGTATGTATACATTTCGTGATACTAATTCTCTTGTTTGCAGAGGCACTCCAAGCCAGAATCTGTCTGGAACTCTCTCTTCAAGCATAGGAAACTTGACAAATCTACAGATTGTGTAAGTATTTGTGTGTGTGTATATATATAGAGGGTTCTTAGAGGTTTGTTAATGGCGTTTATGGCTTCTCAGGCTTCTTCAGAACAATAACATCAGAGGACCGATCCCTCCAGAGCTATGGAAGCTCTCGAATCTGCACACGCTCGATCTCTCAAACAACATGTTCGTCGCGGAAATTCCGTCCTCGCTAGGCCGCCTCGGAAATCTCCAGTACTTGTAAGAATTTCCGTCGCCGTATCTCGCAGAAAGATTTGTCCTGTTTTCGGCAAGTGTGTTTATGTTAACTTGTTGCGAATGGGGTTAGGAGGCTCAACAATAACAGCCTCTCGGGGCCGATTCCGGCATCGCTGGCGAACATGACTCGGCTCGCGTTTCTGTGAGTCTCTCGAGAATTTCGACGTAATGTTGTGATGTGATAACTGGGATTGCAATGTAATTCAATTAATTCTTTCGGGTTTCAGGGACATGTCGTTCAATAATCTGACCGGTCCGGTCCCGGGATTGCCGGCTAAAACATTCAAGTAATTCTCTCTGACTATTCGGTTATTTTCGCTTTTCCTTTGTCTTTTCGGTTTGATCATCTCAATTTCCTACAATCCGATTTCAGCGTCGTTGGAAATCCTCTAATCTGTCCGACGGGAGCCGAAGCGGGCTGTTACGGGACAACACTGATGCCGATGTCCATGAACTTGAATAGCACAGATAGTAAGGAGATTTAGTTCGCTCTTGTCGAGTTTCAGCTACGGATAATTCTCGATTTTCTTATTCTCACCTCGGCGTCTTTTGTTCTGAATCAGCTACACTACCGGGCAAGCCTAGGAGCCACAAGATAGCTCTCGCCTTCGGTCTAAGCCTCGGGAGCCTATGTCTGATTATGCTTGCATTCGGAGCCGTTCTCTGGTGGAGGCATCACCGCAGCAAACAGATGTTCTTCGACGTCAAAGGTAAGCAACGATCAATCTTGTAGCTAGATTCGACAAATTTACGACTACTTTGATTAACGCTGTGTAACACGACGGTGTCAGACCGGCATCACGAAGAGATCTCGCTGGGGAATTTAAAGCGGTTCCAGTTCCGGGAGCTTCAGGTGGCGACGAACAACTTCAGCAGCAAGAACATATTGGGGAAGGGCGGTTTTGGGAATGTGTACAAAGGGACTCTGCAGGATGGCACGCTTGTTGCGGTGAAGAGGCTCAAAGACGGCACCGCCCTCGGGGGAGAGATCCAGTTCCAGACTGAAGTGGAGATGATCAGCCTCGCGGTACACAGGAACCTTCTCAGGCTGTACGGTTTCTGCGTTTCGCCCACCGAGAGGCTTCTGGTTTACCCCTTCATGTCGAATTGCAGCGTCGCATCTCGTCTGAAAGGTAACAGTAGACATATCAAAGTATTAATTTTAGATAACATCCAGCCCGGCTCGTCTTATTCAATTATGTAAGACCCGGCCCAGCTCATTAAGTGTAAAGCTTGGCGAAGCTCCAGTTTTGAGAACAATTTCGGGTCGTAAAAATTAAATCAGCTTATTTTCTATTTAGAGCCACCGGTTCCAGACCTGTGACGAGATCACCAGTTCATGACAAGGCTAGCTTCTGAGTCACATTTGGTTATTACAGGAAAACCGGTACTGGATTGGAGCACGAGGAAGAGGATTTCATTAGGAGCTGCGAGAGGGCTGTTGTACCTTCACGAGCAGTGCGATCCGAAGATAATACACAGAGACGTCAAGGCTGCAAATATACTGCTTGACGACGATTGCGAGGCCGTGGTGGGAGATTTTGGGCTGGCGAAACTTCTGGACCATCAAGACTCACACGTCACCACAGCTGTGAGGGGCACGGTGGGCCACATCGCCCCTGAGTATCTCTCCACCGGCCAGTCCTCCGAGAAAACCGATGTTTTCGGGTTCGGAATCCTCCTCCTCGAGCTCATCACGGGCCAGAGGGCGCTCGAGTTTGGCAAGGCGGCTAACCAGAAAGGAGCCATTCTTGACTGGGTAAGTTTAGTTTAGTTTAGCACTTTCTGTCACTGGTAATATGATCTCGTAACGGATGTAAAACTGTTGGAAATCGTGTCTACCCTAAATCCGAGAGAGAACATACGCTAGTATAACGAAACTAATTATACCGAATAACTCGTTGTCTTTCTCATTGATTTCCGGTCTCGCATATGACATAGTTATACATAGATAAAGTCACGGACCGTGACATTGTACATGGATTACATAACACGTAACGTCTCGTGATCGCAGGTAAGGAAGGTCCACCTAGAGAAAAAGTTTGAAATGCTCGTAGACAAGGATCTTAAGTGCAACTACGACAGGGTTGAACTCGAGGAAATGGTTCAAGTGGCTCTCTTGTGCACGCAATATCTTCCAGGACGAAGGCCCAAGATGTCGGAAGTTGTTAGAATGCTGGAAGGCGACGGGCTCGTGGAACGATGGGAAGCGTCGCAAGGAGCCGAGCCCGCAAAGGGGAAGCCTCATGAGTTCTCGTCGTCGGATCGCTACTCGGATCTCACGGACGACTCTTCGGTTTTGGTCCAAGCGATGGAGCTTTCTGGTCCGAGGTGACGATGGTCACTCTCTCGATGAGAAAATTTTCGTCCAATTATTTGAAACTACCTTAGACGCGTTATAGTTGAGTATATGAGTTACGTTTTCGGGTGTAGATTTGACGGGTTTTCGACATTTCATAGCAACTGTACAGAATGTTTTAATTTGCCAAATTGCACGTTTTGTTGATCAATCATATTTAATGATATTCTTATTTTTAACGATCAAATATTTGAGTCTTGATTACATAAACATATGCATCTTGAAGAAGTGAATCATTACGATCTTCCTCGGCTTCAAGAAGAGTGTTATTCTTCGAAAGCGCCAACTTGACGAGACCAATAACCGGATCTGAGTTTCTTTGCAGTACTGCTGAGATATATTGATGAACGGAGACGATGCTATCTTCGAAAGAGATGTAACATTTTTTTTTATATATAAAAAGTCCCACACATTCAGCAATACGGGAAGCCGTTGCATGACTTCTTGAAGTATCTCCCATACAACCGGCTCTTTTTCCCGAATTTTATTCTTAGCTACTCCTATGTTCGAAGCACAATGTTGTCTAACTAACCTGCGAATTACAAAAGTCCGAAAAAGTTCTATTGTAATTTCACGAGGCAATGCACATCGATGTAATGAAAGCGAAGGGCTTACGACAATTACAGAACGCCCCTGAATAAAAAGATGATGCTAATTTATGAGTGTTTATTCGTTAGAAAACCGTTAAGGAGTTAAATAACAATTTTTCAAAAGGGCTTGGATATTCTTCATTAATAAAAGCTTGGCTAAAATTGTTGCCTAATGCATTGATAATACAGATTTATTCTCAAAAGTTATATGGGCCTTAACTCATATTTCTTGTATAAAAGGAAAGCCTTTGAGGTGTAGACTAACAAGCCCTAAAGCTCGTTAAAGATGGAACCAAATACCAAAAATAGATCCGGAGCTTACGAAAAGAAGATCCGAAAAATAGTTTTCGTTTAGTTTGTTTCTTTGTTTGTTTGTTTTTTTTTTTTTTGGAGGAAGAAATCAGAATTTTTCAAAAAAAATCCATAGAAACGTACAAAATATGAGTTAAATTGAGATGTTTTATCGACACGTGCTCGACGGTGAGAAATCAACGATAGCTCGTGACGTAAATAGAAAACCGTTAAGGAGTTAAATAACACTTTTTCAAAAGGTCTTGGATGTTCTTAATTAATAAAAGGGTAAACTGCGGCTAAAATACCCAAAGTTTGAATTTGTTTTACTTATATACCCAAAGTTTTATTTTGGTGGCTAATATACCCAAACTTCATTCAGTTAGTAAATTTAGTCCCCTCCGTCAGTTTTCAAAATTGACCGTTCAGTCTTGATGTGTGTGGCGCCACATCATTCTCTAACTTGCCACATCTTCTTTGTTTTTTAATATTTAATTTTTTTTTATCTCTCTATCCCTCTCCGAATGCCCAGAATCTTACACACCATCCACATTTCTCCATATTGATCTTGCTTGAGAAATGGATTCTCGGAGCAAGCAACAATGTCCAATCATGGTGGACCGCCCAGACGGTTCTCTATGCAGGATCTCATCCGCAACGGATTAGGAGGGGAGGAGGTCGGGGTTCGTAGAGAAGCATGTGTTCGGTGAAGACTTGGTCAGCAGCCGAGCGACAGTGAGGATCGCTCTGACTCTGTCGTCTTCGAGGGCGCTTACAGAACTCCTCATTCTTCCATGAGAGGACGGCGGTGAGGGTTGAACTCTCTCCTGCTTTGACCTGGTGGTTTCTCCAAACCACAGCACCTTAACGGCGTCGCAACTCTGCTCGGAGCCTACGTGACCTCAGCATTCTTCTCCTCACTGTATCAACCTTGCCAACACCAAACAAGCAACCCTAGCTCACCAAACCAACTGATCGAAACCCCATATCCCAATCACGCATTTCTAGGTCAAAGCCAAAACCTGAAATCACAATCACACATTTTCTCTGCTTATCCTTCTTCGCTCTTTCTTTCTTCTGAAATTTCCCTTCTCTTTCTACACAACCGAAGCCATGAACGAGAGCTCTCAGATCAAGGCGAATGCCAAATCTCAAAGCACAACATTAATGAAGAAGAAACAAAACTGGAATTGTTCTCTCTGCTTAATTTCATGGATTCGGGGTGTGAGCTTTGGGTTGAAATGAGTTTGATTTTTGTGTTTTTTTTCGTTTTTTATTTAATTGCTTTAATCTGATTTGTTTTATTTGTTTTGAATTTGATATAATTGTTTTGCTTTTAATTTGGTTTATGTATTAATTTTTGTGTTTTGATTATCTGGTAACGATTTTTTTTTTAAACAGATTATCTGGTAACGAGTTTTAATGCTGTTGAAGAACAATATTTTAAATATCATTTTAAAATTATTATAAAAAAAATAAAAAAAATATGTGACACGTGGCTAGATGATGTGGCAAACTGGAAGGATGACGTGGCGCCAAACAGGACAAGACTAACGGTCAATTTTGAAAAATGGCAGAGGGGACTAAATTTACTAATAAAATGAAGTTTGGGTATATTAGCCACCAAAATAAAACATTGGGTATATAAGTAAAACAAATTCAAACTTTGGGTATTTTAGCCACAGTTTACCCTTACTGAAATCTTGGCTAAAATTGTTGCCTAATGCATTGAAAATACCGATTTATTCTCAAAAGTTATATGGGCCGTAACTCATATTTCTTGTCTAAAAGGAAAGCCTTTGAGGTGTAGAATAACAAGCCCTAAAGCTCGTTAAAGATGGAACCAAAGCTCATCGTGACCAAAATACCAAAAAAAGATCCGGAGCTTACGAAAAAGAAGATCCGAAAAATAGTTTTCGTTTAGTTTGTTTTTTTTTTTTTGAGGAAGAAATCAGAAATTTTCAAAAAAATTCATAGAAACGTACAAAATATGAGTTAAATTGAGATGTTTTATCGACACGTGCTCGACGGTGAGAAATCAACGATAGCTCGTGACGTAAATAGAAAACGAGCTTGCTATACATTTTCAAAGAAAAATCGTTATCGGCTAAATCCGTGTGTCAATTTCTCGATTATACATAGACTATTTCCGGACTTCAAATTGTGGCCACAGAAAATATATAATACACGCGACACATCAAACATGTCAAAGTCGGCCTGTGAATAAGCAGGTTTTGCGTGCTCACGAGTGATGACACGACCAATTAGCCTCGAGCAACCAACTCTCCAATCCTATCCTTTTATGGTTCTACATAAGGATCGAAAAGTACTTGTGATTCAAGAGTCTGAATCAACGTATGGAGGGCGGATCTACATAGGGCTAAGCGGGGTGGCCGCCCCTACTTGATTCGAGCCTGTTAATTTAGTGTTAGGATATATATACAATAAATATCAAATATATAAGTAAGAGATTAACAACAACGTGTTAAATTGTCATTGTGGTCCCAAAACTTCTCTTAGCTAATAGTTGGCATAGGTTCAATTCCTACGATCAACATATTAATATTAATATTATTATTATTTTAATGGATCATGTGATCGTTTTAAATTATATATCAGTATCTATTATATTATACGTACATCTCCTTTACTCTTTGTATTCCATTCATCTTAGTACGACAAATTTAATGTGGACTAACACTTGTGCTCTATCTCTTCCTGACAACGTTTAATATATATAGACAGTAGACTAACACTTGGGCTCTCTCTCTTCCTGTACAACATTTATAGATACATTAATATATTAGTATGTTATAATATTAAAAAAAATTGAATCACCAATCAATAATATAAGAAATCTATAAAATTCTGAATAATTAAACAAAAAGATAATAAATCAAATTTTCTTAAAAAATTAGAACATAAATAAACCCCATGATAATATTTGCAATGAACGTACGTATGCATATCATTAATGTTACATGAACATAAAACTATTTCTCAGTACATGAAAAAATTAGAGCATGAAAAACTATTTCTTTATTGTGCCATATCATACTTATATTTTGAAAATTAGATTGAAATCAAATAATATATGCAAATCAAATATGTTAAAAAAGACTTTAATAGAATGATTGTTATATTTGTACAATTTACACGTTTATGTGAAATTACATAAATTACATGTTTATGTAAAATTGTCACTCGAGAATTTTTCATTTAAATATATATATATATATCATTGAAATATAGAGTTGTCCTTTTTTTGGAATCAAAATGACAATAAAAATATAACAAAAATATGTAGTGATAAAGTATTACATGTTTATATTAGTTTTTCGTACATCGCAAAATAACAAAAGTAACAATTAAGGTTCATGAAATTATTAAATAAATAATAAATATCTTTTTACATAAGACATCGTATTGATATCACATTTTATTCAAAAAACTAAACGAACCGAATTTGAAGTATCAATGAGATTTCCAACTAAAAAACAACAACAACAAAATACCAAGCCAAAGACTAATAGGGAACGAAGTCGAGAAATGTAGTACCGAGTACTGACTACTACCGCCCACTTGTTGATGATCCCGAGTTGCTTTTCGACACATTTTTGCATAAAGCTTAAAACAGGCGATGGAGGGTACTTCTTAAAGGGAGGATAAAACCCATATAGAGCAGAATATGTGTCTTAAACTTGAATCTTACAAATATGATTTTCAAATGGTAATTTTTACCACATAATCAACAAATATAACTCTCTCTCTACATATATAGTTAACACCAACCATAACTCCAAGAGAGAAACGTTAGGAATATTAGAAATCCGTGCATTAATAATCCAATAAATGACATTAAGTTCACATTGGTGATAGTTTCTATTTTTGGTTCCATGGCAGTTGCGAGCTCGCTGGTCTAAATGCATCTGCTATGTGGAAATCATTAATTTCAGAGTATCTCAAATCTTTCGAGAGGGAAATAGAGTAGCCGATGTATTAGCTAGTTTTGGTGCTCATAATTTTAGTTATCATTGGTGGCCTTCACACCCGAATTTTACTTCGTCTTTTGTAAACGTTGACATTTGTTCGAGAGAGAACTTTAAGTTTAGATAGTTCTCTTCTCTTTTGATTTTGTTTGTAATCTTTGATATTTACATTTATATTGTTCAAAGCCCCGATTCTTACTTTGTGTTCCTTGGGTGCCAACCTAGTTGGGATTCGAGTTCGCTTAGCGAGATTTCGAGCCTCCATGTTTGACTAAAAAAAAGTGATAGTGTTTTATTGATTTCGAGCCTCCATGTTGGGAGGGAAGGAGAGAAACAACATTCTCAACGGTGCGATGAAGATCGGAGCAATGGAATTAGAAACATTGAGAGTGTTTTATTGATTTTTCTTCGGGAACCAATTAATTTTTTATGTGAAGGACAAGTGCAACTTAAGCCGAATAATGGGGAGGAAACGCATAAATTTTTTACATGATCCTGTTAACGAAGTGTCTACTCTACATGAATTTTTCACTATAACTTTCTGCCCAACATGTTTACATACATATTTCTCTGGAGTCCCAAGCAAGAGAAGAAAAATATACAAGAGTGAGATTTGGGTCTTTAATGAGAAAAAAATATTAAAAAAAGGTGAACTCATACGGAGTTGCGTCGGAAGATTCCACCGTACTCGGAGTCTTTGTTTGTACTCGAACTCTGTGCGCCAAAGGCCGGTCAAAGGACATCCTTGCCGTCCTTGACATTTCTTGTCAATCTCTTCTTGTCGGATTTGTTGTTGTTTGAGTGAACTCTTCCCAAAATGCGTGAGAAGAAGGGGTGGTTCTTGGACCGAAAGAAATCAAGAGATAAAATGCACTAGTATGTAAGGGCAAATCGCAAGAATGACCTTATTTGGGATTTGGTAGAGGTTTATACCCTCGGTACTGTTCACATGTTTAGTTCATACCCTTCATTAAACGATGTGGGGCCCTTTGCAGTTCGTTGGGCTCGATTTTCTCTATCCTCTTATTTTATTATTTTTTCTCTCTCCTCTTCTTTAATATTATTTATTTCCCGCCATGTTTCTCTCTCTTCTGTTATTCGTCTTCTTCTTCCTCGACTCCCCAATTGCCGAGAAACCCTAAGCTCCCATTGTTTCTTCGCCGATTCACCGTATTCTTTCTCTTCGTCTTCTACGTTACACAGCCAACGATTAGCGAATCTTTCAGCTCGATCATATATCAAGAATTGACTCATTCCAAGGTAAGCCCAGTTTGATAAAGTAATCGTAATACTGTTTTCAATTTCTGGATAACATATAGCGGTATGAATATCTGATGTAACGGTACCGAAACCTGTAGGCCAGTTTTAGGTCTTACACTGTGAATCCTTAATTATAAACTATAAACTAAGGTTAGCCAGTGTAATCAAGTAATTTTACTGCTGTTTTCAATTGTTGGATAAAATATAGCGGTATGAATATTTTGTGTAGCGGTACCGATATACGTAGGCCGAGTAGAAACTATAAACTAAGGTTATCCGGTGTAATCAAGTAAATTTTATTGCTGTTTTCAATTTATGGATAAAGTTAAAGCGGTATTAATATATTATGTAGCGATACCGATATCTGCATGTCGAATTTAGGTCGTACTCTATGAATCCTTAAGTATAAACTAAGTTGCAAACATACCGCTATGATATGATATAGTTATATCCTATAAGCCTATAGCGGTTTAATTTAAGATTGAAGTATTTTTTTCGTTTGCAGGATGGATGTTTACCATTTGATTGTCAGTATTGGTGGAAAGTGGATTTTCAATAGAGATTGTTACAAGTGGTTGTGGGAGGGAATAAGTGATACTGCGAATGGTGTTACCGTTTCACAGTCTGCTTTTAACAACATTTCTGATTTGAGGGAGTTTTTATATAACAAGTTTGATATTGTCCGACAATTTGATTTGAAGGTAACTTATTACCCAGTTGATCGCAATACTCAGCCAATAGTCATTGCTGATGAACCTGACTTTGAATCATATATTATGACATCAGATAGACCGTCAAGGTTGAAACAGTTGTACGTCGAGCTAGTGAAAAAGGTATCTCCTGAAGTAGGTACCGAACAAACAACATTTGTGCAAGAAGAGTACCGGGTGCGGCATGTCGACGTACCAGATGCTGTTTCGTCCCCGGATGCAGAAGGTGTGATACTGTCGCCATTGAGAGCGTGTTCTAATAAATTTGCGGGATCCTCTACTTTTCCTATCGGTTTCGAGTCGGGGGAAGAAGGACCGGTGCATAGTTTTCTCAATGGTATGGATCTTATAATTGGTCAGGAGTTTGCATCAAAGGCTGAGTTGAGAAGTGTTGTGTCCGAGGGTGCTGCAGGACGCTTCGGAGTGAAGTTGATAAAGTCGGACAAGAAATTATACGTGGTCAAATGCCTCGATGAGACATGCGGTTGGAGTTTACGTGCAGCGTTGGGGGCAGAGGGGACGTTTAGAATACGTACATATCACAGCGTTCACACTTGTTCCGTAGACGCACGACAAGGTTTACGCCGGGCCACTTCGTCGTTGGTTTCCGATGAGATCATAAGCATATATAGTGACCAAAATATAGAAATACCGGACCCGAATGAGATCCGGAGTCATATGGCAGATAAGGGTTACAAAATCAGTTACTGGATGGCTAGGAGTGGCAAGAGACTTGCCGAATACAAGATTAGAGGTACCCTTGGCCAAAATTTCGCGTTGTTACCGGCGTTTCTTTTTATGGTTGAAAATCAAAACCCGGGTTCCGTGACCTCAATTAAATGTAACCTAGAAGGGGAATTTGAGTATTGTTTCGTGACATTATACGCGTTGATTCAAGGATTCAAAAGTATGGGGAAGGTTATTTCGATCGCCGCACATCGCATGAGTGACGAGTTCCAAAGTACCTTACTCGTGGCAAGCGCTACTGATGGCAATCACACAGTTTTTCCACTCGCTTTTGGTAATTTATTTTCGGAGCGGATCGAATCGTGGGAACAGTTTTTAGAAGATCTGAAAGCAGCGATTCCGAAAACAAGTGAGTTGGTCATCGTAACGGATAGTTGTGGACCCATCAAGAATGCGTGCAGAAAGGTGTATCGGTTGGCAACTCATGGATTTTGTCCTTATCTCATCCAAGTACACTTGCAAGGCAAGTTTAAAGTGAAGAGATTAGTCAATAAGTTTTGGGAACTAGCGACGGTATATACCAGGGCTGAATTCGATAGAAATTGGAGCGAGTTCCAACAAAGGTTTCCTTTAGCTTTGAATTATCTCGATGAAAATCTTGAGAGCAGAGATCGATGGGTGATGGCGTACTACTTGGAGAAAAGGTATGACATAATAACTTCAAACGGTGATAAACAGGTGCATGATTTTATGGAGACAGCTGGAGAATATCCTATTCTTACCCTGTTACATGAGTGTTTGAAGATGGTAGCCGCAAGGATAAAAAAATATCATGAACATAGTACAAAGTGTGCTAACCGATCGTCCTCCTTAGTCACTCCGAACACTGAGTATAAGCTTCGAGAGAACATGAAGCGTCTGAGAAAATGCTGGCCACTAAAGGTTTCGAACAATCGTGGGAAGTGAGGAGTAGCGGAGAGTTTAAGGTGGTAGATCTTGTAGGCAAGACGTGCTCGTGCAACAAATTTAACTTCGATGGGTACCCATGTGCGCATGCCATCAGCGCAATCACCAGTGCAGGAAAACACATTCACGATTTTTGTCATGCTTTCTACAGTTTCAACCACTGGTGGCTTTCGTATTCTTTGCCCGTAAATGTTATCGAGCTTAATGACGATTGGATGATACCTGCTTCTGTTACTGCTAATTTTCCGAAGATTGAACCGCCTAAGAGCAAAAAAAAAAAAAGAGGAGGAAACAAGAGGAAAAGACTACCAAGGAGAGTGACGGAAGTATGAGCTGCATATGTAATTTATTATGTATATGCAGAGGGAGAGGGAAATGTACGTTTAAATTTATTACATCTTCTTAGTACATACCGCTAGACGTTTTACGTAAGCGGTACGTACAACTATATCTAACTTAATATCAATATATATTTATTACATGCAGTACGTACCGCTAGAATTATCTTTGAAAGTGGAATATATATCAATCTTAAAAAAGCAAGATTCTATTCGTCTTGTTACATACCGTTAGACGTCATTGGTAAGTACCGTTATATCTAACTATTTTGTTTTCCATCCAATAACGGATCTGAGCTGAAATTTCACTTTAATACGAAAGCAGTCGCATATAATGTTGATGTCTTCATCCGAGATGTCAATACATTAATACCGCCGCTAATAATACATGAAAATAAAATAATGAATACTTCGTTTACAATACAAAACAGCAAAATAATTAATAGTGTCTTCATCCGAGATGTCAATACTCGACTTCACCGCAAAATACCGGAGCCATCGTGCTGCCCAAAAATACGCTACACTCTACCGACCTGCTCGGCCTTTAATGATAGCATATAGTATATACCGCTACAAACCAAAAAAAAAAGTAATTTCGAATCGTTCAACGTCTCTCGCAATAAAGAGGAGCACGGGGCGAAAGAAAAGTTAAATACGCCAAAAAACTTTTGTCGTATATAATTTTGATTTCATTCGCCCGGTATTCCTCGTTATTGAGAGTTAAGGGGACGGATTCATAAATTAATATTTTCTAATATAATAAATGCTAATACTAAGGTCGGGGTGTTTAGGATCGAGTGTGAGATATACAAAACTGATGGTGACGTTACTGTTACATCGTCTGCATGAATAAAAAATTCAAAGAAATGATGTTATTGTCACGAAATAAATAATGTACAAAAGGTAAAGCTTTGTAGAGGTAAACAATATAAGTAAGTACCAGTATTCAAATTCGATGAAATCGACGACGGCGACGGGTTGAGCCACACGAGCATCTAGGAAGATTAAGCACAAGCATGGTAACCTGGTCCCTAAAGACTAATCAGATATGTAAGTTGCCCGACAAGCAACTCTTACGACTCTAATTGTGGTCCATTGAATCAGCAATTTTGGTACGTTCAAATTTTTATACTATCTCGAGGGGTACAACAAGAACGTAATTATTGCTTTGAAGCCTTCACGCATGTTTGGTTAACCATCTTCATGTCCTCGAGGGGCACCACCAACTACTCAATTGGGTGAACAATTACTCATGAGCACCGACCCGTATTAAATGAACCTATGTGTGTCAAACCGCGGGGGGTTGGACGCGTGGATGTAATTTTTTTAACAAACATGTTCGGGAAAACCCGAAACACTAGCAACCGCTAGAAGGACTTCGTCGTTTACCGCTACGCCTATTTGTTCGACCGCTACTGTTTCTAGGTAGCGGTTTGCACGATCCTTCCACGAAAATTGAGGACGCGTCACAAAATTGATACGTGTTGATGTGCGTATAATAATTACAATCAATGGCTTCTTTCTGTCCTTCGTTCAATTTTCTTGTTTTGCTTTTTTCCACCAGAATGGACTTGTTGGAACCGGACTTGTTGCCACTTTTCTGGTGGAGACGAATCTCGAGGAAGAGGGGTCCAGCCATCAATTCTTAACTAGATATAATAAGGCTTATCAAGCTCCCTCCTCCGGTTTTATACGAGTTGTTTTTATCCACGGTTGGTCCCTATATCATCCCGTCCATCAGGGAAGTACGAAACATGTATGCTTCGAGGGTGTCCTATGCATTTATATTTGTATTTGTTTTTTTTTAATATTCTTGTATTTTTATTGTTTGATAAACAAAATTCAAAATAATACAAATTGTATTCCTGTATTTGTATTCCAATTAAATTATTACTTACACGGCGGCAAGTATCGATTTATATAGCGGCAAGTATCTATTTACATAGCGGCAATCGTATGCTTAATACACAACGCGAATGATATTTACTAATTTTGTATTCTTTAATAAACAGTAATCCAAACAATAGCGGTAAGTATCTATTATATAGCAGCAAGTATCTCTTCACATAACGGTATGTATGTATTTACATAGCGGTAATTGTATATTTACAAAGCGTTAATTACCGCTATGTATTTACATAGCGGTAATTGTATATTTACATGTACGTAAGAATGTCTATACGCATCGTTAAGTGTCTATTTACATAGCGGTAATCGTATTTTTAATACACAACGCGAATGATATTTACTAATTTTGTATTCTTTAATAAGCAATAATCCATACAATATCGGTAAGTATCTATTATATAGCGGCAAGTATCTCTTCACATAGAGGTAAGTTTGTATTTACATAGCGGTAAGCATGTACTCGATTTATATAGCGGCAAGTATCTTTTTACGTAGCGGTAATCGTATTTTTAATACACAACGCGAATGATATTTACTAATTTTGTACTCTTTAATAAGCAATAATCCATACAATAGCGGTAAGTATCTATTATATAGCGGCATGTATATCTTCACATAGCGGTAAGTTTGTATTTACATAGCGGTAATTGTATATTTACGAAAAGGTAAGAATGTATTTACGCATCGGTAAGTGTATAATTTTCTTCGGAGCACGCATGACTTCATCAAGTTTCTTATCATTGGCGTACGTAATGGTGGAATCGTACAGGACAAACTCCGCCTTCAATAAATCCGCCTTGCAAGAAATCCAGTGCTAATTGTCGTGGTTTATCGGGAAGCGTAGACGCTCTTTATGCACCGATCCGCGTTCGTAGACCCTTCCGCCCGCACCGTTGAGTCATTCCATAGTGGATATTGGGATATCTTCATCGCTATTTAAATCCTTTTGTTCAGCCTCGAGAGCCCAAAGGTTCATGGTACACATGAACAACGTCGGGAGAACGACGATTTTATCCTTATCTGGAATAGTCTTTCGAAGCTCAATCAGTCTTTTTGAGAGGCTTTGAATGATTTCTTCTAGGTGCTGCAATTAATTGTAAATTGATTCAATGTTATAATAGAAATAAATGATTAAATTATTAATGTAATTCTGAAAGACTGCTTACGTCATCTTCAAGCCATTTGGATTGGGTCAAGAGGGTATGCCACTATTTGTAGTCTCTTTTTTTGCAGCACGCATCTCTTACCACCCGTTATGTCTTTTTTGATCTTATTCCAAGCACTCGTGAACTGATCGTAGCTATCAGCAAGACATATATCAAGCGGGTCGAAGGCAAGAGCCGCACTACGATTTCCCTGTGTGATCTGGAAGTATATATTGTTACTTATGCTTACCGTTATTCATAGTAATTAAATCATACCGCTATTCATAGTAAATAAATAATACCGATATTGTCAACTACGATAACCGCTATGTAAGATTTATTCTAAAATATTCGTACCGCTCTAAAACCGCCAAGTTTGACGATGGCTTTGGCCGCTTCATTCTCCTCCTTACGCTTCTTCTCCTCCTCAATCTTCTGCGCCTCCTCCTGCTTCTCCTTCTCCTCCTTCATCCGCTTCCTCTCCTCCCCAATCTTCCGCGCCTCCTCCTCCAGCTTCTCATTCTCCTCCTTCATCCGCTTCCTCTCCATCCCAATCTTTCGCGCCTCCTCCTCCTCCTCCTCCTTCTACTCCTTCTTCTGTTTCCTCTCCTCCCCAATCTTCCGCGCCTCTTCCTCCTCATTCTCCTTCTCCTCCTCCTTCCGCTTCCTCTCCTCCTCAATCTTCCGCGCCTCCGCCGCCTCCTCCTCCTCCTCCTTCTGTTTCCTCTCCTCCTCAATCTTCCGCGCCTCTTTCTCCTTCTCCTCCTCAATCTTCCGCACCTCCTCCTCCTCCTTCTCCTTCTCCTTCCGTTTCCTCTCCTCCTCAATCTTCTGCGCCTCCGCCGCCTCCTCCTCCTTCCGTTTCCTCTCCTCATCAATCTTCGGCGCCTTCTTCTTCTTCTCCTCGTCAATCTTCCACGCCTTCTCCTCCTCCTCCTCCTCCTCCTCCTTGACATTTTCTCCTTCTTCCACCTCGTACGACTTCGCCACTTTGCGGGCATATTCAAATGGATCGGTATGATTCGACTTTTGCTCCGCTTCATTCTTCTCTCTCGCAACGTCGGCATCATACATATCTTGGTACTAAGAGACCAATCCTTCGTTTAAGTTCAAATATTGATCGACGACGTCACTCGCAGGCACCAGTGACAAATGAGCAGCACCACCGTCTGTTTCTTGAACTTGACGCAATCCTTCTGATGAGCCCAGTTTGTCAATCGCCTCCTGCTCCCGAATCTTGTCATTTGTACTCGGGCGGGAATTCACATCCAGAGGTTCTATCTCAGCGTCAGACTGCTCTGAATCCGAGGCCTCCCTCGACGATACTCGGCCTAAAGGCACCCCTGGTCGCAAATATCTATATAAGCACCTTGCCGCTTCTGTTACTGCATCTTCTTCGTGGTGGAGAGGGAAAGGTTGTCCCTGACCAAGCAACATACTGGTGGTGTTGTGCAATAACCGAGTTATCAAATCTACACAGTGCGATAGATTATGTTGATCCGATGCCGAAGGAGGAGTGGTCGCCGTCTCATTTTCCCGTCGTTCAACCCTCCGACGCTTGTTTGGGGTTTTGGACGCCGAGACGGGAGCGGCGGAGTGGGTACTCTGTCTCTTTCTTGAGACTTGTGGTGGTGATGATCCACTATCGGACGTGCTCTGGCTCTCAACGTACCGTCGGTTGCGACGTGGGCGTCCAGACGCCGAAATAGGGCTCGGTCTCTTACCTCCGCATCGTTGGGACTTGGAAACCAACTTCTTCTCTCTTGGAGGGGGTGAAGGCGATTTACGTTGCCTCTCGGAGTATGTTGTCGGTGCCGCTCTACGAGGAGGAGCATTCTATTCCTCTCCCGGCTGTTTTTCCCGCGCAGGTGCCGGTGGGGGCGACGTCTGAATGATCCGCTCACCTCTCTCCAAGAAATCCACGAGCGTCTCAAAGTTCAAGTTTGGAGACTTTACACGCGGCGGGAGAGATTTAATGGATGACGTCGCTTCTTCCTCTTGTGTGGGAAAGAGCATACTCTTTTGTTCCTGTAATATAATATTGGATATCATTACTTAGTTACAGCCAGAGATGACTATAACCGCTATGTTACCGCTATCATATCTGCTATACCGCTACAAACGACTATAACCTCTATGTTACCGCTATGATATAACCGATGTGTTACCGCTATCATATCTGCCATACCGCTAAAAACGACTATAACCTCTATGTTACCGCTATGATATAACCGCTATGTTACTGCTATCATATCTGCTATACCGCTACAAACGACTATAACCTTTATGTTACCGCTATTATATCTGCCTTGTGTAGAGCAACTGACCTCTGAAACACTTTTCAAAATAACGGGGGTGATATATTCGAACTCCTTATGCTTTGTCCCGATTGGCCTAGTTTTCCATCTGCACATACGACGTGCGCCGGCGGGCGCTTCTCGAGGGTCAGCTAAGTACGCTGCCACCGCCGGCAAACACTCATACGCCAAAAACTGCATGAAGTTTGAATGTTAATTTAATTATGTGTAACAACCATTTATGCGGTGAAAATAAATAGATTCAAACACTTTACATATACCTGTATTGGGTGAACGAACCCCAGAAGGGTCATATCTACACAATTTAGTTTTTTCTCAATGACGAGAAAATACTTATCCACCAGTTCCTTCGACATCTTATGATGAAGCCGCTTCATTGAGTACTCGAAGGACACTGTCCCCCAAGGATAGCCGACGAAGAAAGCAATGTCCTCTACCATTGCAAGCAGATCATCATCCGACATCTGCGTCGGTCTGTCCTTGAAACAGATCACTCCGAAGACGATGCACAGGCAGGCCAAACGCTTTTTATCATCGCTGCCTAATGTTTTTTTTGTGAATATCCTTGAGTCGATCCTGAATATTCTTGACAGTAATCCGCTTCTTCTCCGAAGGCCATAAGCGTTTTTTGAAATCAATGTAGAACGCTCGTGACTGATCCTCCGTTTGAGGTAACTTTGGCACCGGGTGAAAAAGCAGCCCGGTGATGATGGCGAATTCCCGAATGTTGTATCGCAGTGGGACGTTGTTTACCAAGAACCACAGCTCACCTGCGTCCCTTTGTTCTGTCGTCATTCTCACCATCAAACTCCACAACAATTGGGCAGCGTGCTCGTAGTGTGTCGGGACATCTAATAGATGCCCAAATTGTGTGTCCCGCAACCACTGAAGCTCATCCTCACTCAGTGATCCTTTAATGATAGTCGTCGCTGTTTCGAATTGAGTTTGCCTGGTGGTAAGCTTATTCTTGTAGTGTTCATTCTCATGCAACTCAGTATGTAGAACTAATGGCTGCTGCAAATCGAATCAAGAATAAGATATTAAATCGAATCGAATCAAGAATAAACCGGTATAACTAGCGGTATTTATCCATGAAAAGCGGTATAAATAACTAGCGGTATGGCTACCACTAGCCAAAACATAGCGGTATGGCTACAACTAGACAAAACATAGCGGTAGTTTACCAAACCATACGTCAAATCTTACTACAATCATCATCACAGTATTCCTTTAAACCTTAAACTAGACCAAACCCTAAAATCCATGTACACTACGTAAACCCTAACATCGATACAAGTTCAAAGTTCAAACAGTACCAGAAACATCGAAAAGTTTAAAAATATACATTTACCTCCATTGAAGATGATTAGTATATGCCGGAGAACAACAGAAGACGATGATCGGTTCCGAAATATGCTTCCTGTTTCCTGGTTACACGTCTCGAACGAAAGAAGAAGATGGTCGTTTATGCAGCAGTCGGAAGGAAAGACGAGAGAGGCACGAAAGTATGCTGTCGGTTGTTGGAAGGAGGTCGGAGGATGAATCGTCGATGGCGGTGGAAGGATCAAAGAGGGTCGGTTTTGGAGGAAAAACGAAGGGAAGCCGAAGAGGTATGTTTGAGAGAAAATAAGAATAATATTATAAAATCTTACTGTATCAACCGCCGCAAAGGGTAAATTCGAGATTTCGTAAAATACAGTGTAAACCAAAAGGGCAAAATCGTCATTCCGAGTTCTTTAGATTTAAAAATAATGCGAAAAGGAAATAAGGGATTTAAAAATAAATGTAAAAGAAAAAGCAGGTTATAACGAGGGTATGCAACGAAACGACATCACAGATAAGGTCTTTTGGCCAATTACTGAAAAATTTGAGGACCATTTACTGTTAACTACTTTAATTTTAGTTTAAATATTAAAAAAATTGATTTTTTTTTTCAAATTGCTTTTTTTGGTTCTTTCTAAAATAAAGTAAAAAAAATCAAGAATTAAAGTGGGGAAGAGCTGCATGGGGTGAGGGACATAGCCATAGGCATCCATGGTGCATGACCATCCCCATCTACCTATCTCATGCATAG
Organism: Parietaria judaica; assembly: GCA_954871525.1. NCBI lineage: Eukaryota > Viridiplantae > Streptophyta > Magnoliopsida > Rosales > Urticaceae > Parietaria > Parietaria judaica. The sequence continues at coordinate 15,795,733 of OX940869.1, forward strand.
TACCATACCATGCTTCCCACTGAAGTGGCTGCCACGCGATCTCAGGCGCGTGAGAGCCATAGTTGGACCCCACCTTACTGACACGTGGATATCCTGCCGCCTTTTGTTTTGGTTGTGATGTAGAGACGCGACGCGACTCGCCAGCGTTTTAGATTCGCTAATTTACGATAATGCCACTGTGGATTGAATATTCTTGGCCATCAAGCAACCGAGGAATTCTATCCTTTTTAAAAAAAAAAAAATCCTTTTTATTGTTATTTATTTATGTAAAATATAAAATATTTTCATTTGTAGTTTTGTACTATTAAAAATTAAATTAAATTAAATAGATACATGCACAATATTCATTTTTCATATAAATATTTCATTAAATGCCATTATATTTGTTGACCAAATTAAGAAATTATCCATAATTTTAGCGATACGTTAACAATATTGGAATATTTACAGTTCATTATTTAATAATTTTCCATAATTACGCTCATGTTCCCTTATTTCGGATTTTAATTTCTAAAACTCAATCTTTATGATGGTGATGTCATGGTGATACAGCTAGACTTTGTTGGCACTTTTATTCAAATAAATAAATACGAAATTTAAAGTCGAAAATGTCATTTGTGATATATTGTTTTATTTATTTGGTTAGGTAAAGCCTATTTATACATTCCACTATATGGATTTCGTCTTAGAGATATTTCTTTATTTATGTAAAATATATTCATTTGTAAACATCCATAAATTGTGGATATATACAAATAAATATATTTGTATATCATCGGTGAGGAACTTGATTCGGGGATTCAGAAGCCCGGATTATTAATACTTGATCCTAGGAGGCTAGGACGGAAAATTCTGAAATCAACAGCGAGGAAGTTAGTTCCGGGATTCAAAGGGCAAGTTTTTTAACACCCGATCCTAAGCTTACGACGGAACACTCCGAAGACAACAGCAACGAAGTTGGTTCCGGGATTCAAAAGCTTTGTTTGTTAACACCTGATCCTAAGCCAACGAGAGAGCAATCTGAAGACAACAACGACGAAGTTGGTTCCGGGTTTCAGAAGCCCGGTTTATTAACACCCGATCCTCAGCTAACGACGGATAACTCTAAAACCAACAACGAGGCAGTTAGTTCGAAGATTCAGAAGCCTGGTTCCTAAGCCAACGACAGATCAATCTGAAACTTTCAACGAGGAAGTCAGACTAACTCCTCGCTGAAAGTTTCAGATTGTTCTGTCATTGGCTAAAGAACCGATGCTAGTGAACGAGGCTTTTGAATCTCTGAACTAACTGCATCATTGTTGGTTTCAGAGTTATCCGTCGTTAGCTGAGGATTAGGTGTTAATAAACCAGGCTTCTGAAACCCGGAACCAACTTCGCCGTTGTTTTTTTAGATTGCTCTGTCGTTGACTTATGATCAGGTGTTAACAAACAAAGCTTCTGAATCCCGGAACCAACTTCATTGTTGTTGTCTTCGGAGTGTTCCTTCGTTGGCTTAGGATCGGGTGTTAAAAAACCTGCCATTTGAATCCCAGAACTAACTTCCTCGCTGTTGATTTCAGAATTTTCCGTCTTAGGATCAAGTATTAATAATCCGGGCTTCTGAATCCCGGAATCAAGTTCCTCGCCATGGATATACAAATTTATTCTTTTGTATACATGCACAAATTGTTATTTAATACAGTACCCAGAATAACAGAAGTCCGATTAATCCGACAAAAAATCAGAATTAAGAACTTCCGATCTGGGTAAAACCGGATTCAAATCTTTTTTATTCCGGTTAAAACCGGAACAAGAAAATTCTGGTTCCGGTTTACCCGGATTCGGTATTATGTTATATTTTTTTAAAATAAAAAATCTGAAAATGGAGTGCAGGTTTAAAAACATATAGAAAAAAAAAAAAGGAGTGCAGTGTATGCAAAAAAAAAAAAGGATTAAATCTTACTGTAGTGTAAAAAAAAAAAAGACGTTAAACACAAGTGCAGCCTTGCATGTTTACGTTAAAACAAGGACTATATGGATGGGAATCTTAATGTTTTTTATTTTCTGATTCCAAATTTAAATAATTTATTAATTAAAAAAACACACAGTAACAAAATCGGAACCGGATTTCACTTTTCGGATAAAAACTGGAACTAGAAATTCTGATTCCGGATAAAATCGGAACAAAAAATTTATAGTTTCTGATTTTTCCCAGAGTTGAGAAACAGTAGTAATTCATTCCTCCTATAAATATTTCATTAAAAACCATTATATTTGTTGACAAAATTAAGAAATTGTCCATAATTTTAGCGATACGTTAACAATATTGGAATATTTAGAGTTATATTTAATAATTGTCCATAAATACGCTCATGTTAGTTATGATGATGATCTCATGGTTAATTGGTTATACAGCTGGACTTTGTGGGCAATTTTATTCAAATAAATAAATACGAAATTTAAAGTCGGAAATGTCATTTGTGATATATTGTTTTATTTATTTGGTTAGGTAAATACTATTTATTGGGCCTACTATTTATACATTCCACTGCGTGGATTTGGACTTGTGATATATGTCGGTAAATAACGAACACTTAAGGAAAAAAATATATAAATTAATGTTTTTTTAATTAAAAAATTAATTGGCGTTACCAAAGTTTGAGAATTAATAAGATAAGTTCAGTTAGGTAGTAATTAATTCTCTACAAGTATATTATTTTCTTTTATAAAACCTTAAAATTTACAAAAAAATTTAAGATATTAATTAATTTATTTTTAAGATTTATTAATTAATGTCATTAGATTATTTAATACCTTCTCTTATTTGAGTTCAATGAACAAACTTAGACAAAAAAATGTATTAATTATAAAAACTTCTGCGTTATTTTTCTTTTAAACTTCATTCTTTTCAATTGATTAATTAATTAAAATTTGAATATTTTTATCAGGATTCTGCTTATAAATTGTTGGGGTGAAAACGTGTGTAACTTAATGGCAATAGAGACTCCATTTGATATTTCTGAAATTTTTATCTATTATTACTAAATATTATATGTATATAATAATAGCTTAAGTACTTATGTTGCTAATAAATTATAATAACTTATGTACTTACGCCTTCACTAATAACTTAAGTACATATCACAATAAATATTGATATTTTGTGAAATTTAACAGTTTAGTACTAACTAAGTAGTCCAACGAGACAAGGAAAAAAACTCACGAGTCGCCTACAATTAACTAACCCCGCGAGTGAAGCTATCTTGACAACTGGCGGCGTAAAATCTCGCCTCCTTCATCAATTGTCGCGATGACACCACACCGCCTCAATCAATGTTGAATATGAACAAAAGCAGTGAAAGTTCATTGATATTATCACAGTAATATTTAATATTAAACTGGGGCAGAGCTACATACGGCTTAGTGTACTCCCGAGCACCACCTGAAAACGACGTGAAAAATATTAAAATTATAGTGCTTGAGTAAAAAAAATAAATTTATATATCATTATAATATTTGATGGATCAATGTAGAAAATGTAAGAGCATTCAGCCTAATTGGATGAAGTTATTTTGCCAAGTCCCCCTTCTTATGAGAGAGGAGCTGAGTTCGATTCTTGGTTTAGTCTTATTCTTTGTTTATTTTTCTTTCTCAGTTTCACTAAGCTACAACACAATTGCATTGAAAAACGCCATTGCAGTGTACAGAATTACCATTTGAGATCATTCAATCTGAATTTCCTAAAATTCCATAAACAAATCCTAAGAAGATTGACAAGTGAGACTGATCGTACGATCAAATTAGGGGAAGAGAAATACTTTAGGAGCAGATCCGACTTGAGCTTCGTAAATGGGTATGTCGTTCCTGCTTACGATAATGAAATTTCTTTTCAGTTACTAAAAATATAGATACATTCTTATACTCGCTTATTACATTACTAAAAATATTATGAATTTTTTATTTTGGCGTTTAACAATGTATTATAGTCGCTTGGATATTTTTATTTCTACAAACGATGAATTTACAACGCAATACTTTCAAAAATGAAAATGCGACGTCTTTTTTTATGCTAGGGTAATTCATATCTATTTGTCTTTATATATATATGTTACAATGTGTTGAAACATGAATTTTGATTATTGCTTATTTATTATTCATGATTTAGATTTGTCTATATATGGAAAGTCCTGACATACTTGATGTCATGACAGTTGTGAAGCATTTCAAGAAAGTATCTAAGTCGCATCCTCAATCAAAGAGTGATTGAGTTGACCTCTCCCTGCAGTTAATGATGGATATCACACTGAAGTTAATGAAGAATATTGCGTGATTATTCTAATCAGTAGAGAGAATCAGGGAGCTGATTTGGGTCCATATGATTTACTGTTTATAATCATCTCTCGTAACTCTTGGTTGATTAATCTCGGTGAGTGCCCCGCAGAAGTAGTGACAGGAAGTCCGAACTGCGTTACCAAAAAGTATTGGTGTTCCTTTACTTTTCTGCACTTACTTTATTCCTATCGTTCACGATCATAACGTCATATTACATGTGCAACGTGAAAATACGTCTTTACACAATGTTATTATTGTTTCTTGTAACTTGTTGTAATTGTTGTTAATTGTGTGTTTGTTTGCCTGATATATTTTCTTATAAAAAAATAAATTATAATAAGCACCACCTAGATTGAAATCCTGGCTCCGCCACTGTGACTACGCCCAACGATTAAAAGTGAGCGAAAATCGATATTAGTAAATCAATATTTTACTAATCGACATTTAAAACCGCGATGAATCTTACAACGAGGAAATCATGTAGGAAGAAAAGAAGAAGAAGAGGCTCTAGTAGAGTGGTTGTTAGGGTTTCCAAAAAAAAAAAGATAGGGTAAAGAAGTACACGTGGCAACATATTGTATCCTTACAGCAAGCAACGACATCAATAATAGTTACAGTTTCCATCCAATCAATTCTGACGTGTCACCAACTTGTGGACGAGGTATGACCTAATCTCCCTTGTCCCACGTGGTGATACCGTATTCGCTGAAGGAAATCTCCCGTGGGGCTTTGTCCGAGTCAGCATCATGGCCTTGCGCTGTTGGAGCTCGCATGGCCTAGTTTGACTCCACGTCAAACACCATCGATCCACGTCAGCATCTATTGGGAAATAAATGACGCCCCAGTTTTATTTTGCTGGACGGCTCTTTGGTGAGTGTGACTGGGGGCATTTTCGTCTCTACCTTAGAAGCTCTGTTTGAGAGCCCGTTTTTCCTAAGAAACGAGCATAGTCGGAACTAGGAGTGTGCGAAAAAAAACTCAACCTAATCATCTAACTCAACTCAATTGAACTCAATCCCAATCCAACCCAACCCAATTAACCCAATAAATTTCGGGTTGGATTGGGTCCAACCCGAATAAATTATCGGATTAGGATTGGCTGGATGCATTGAGTTGGGCCGGCTCAATTGACCCAATAAAGCTTTTATTTTTAAGTAGTTTGTTACTTTTTATTTTTATTTTTTATATTTAGTATATTTTAAGTAAATATCACATATAGTAAAATAATAATATAGCCCTTAAATCTCATCTTTAATACAGTTATTTCTATGATTATTAACATTAAACTTAGCAAGACATTTATTGGATCGCATAAAATGTTGAATACTCAAAATAATAATAGTGCTTTTTCGGCGGAATAATGTCCTACTTGGAGAGGCAAAGTGAAGGCCAGTTGTATAATGCTATCCATAAATTCAATATACATTGTTTTATGCTCATTTTTATTAAGAGATGTAACATCACAATTCAAAAATATATGTTTTGTATAATTGCACTTATGATGGCACTGGCTTATTATAACCATGCCAGTGCTTATAATATAAAGCTAAAAAAATTTGTTTTAAAATTGATCCATGATAGAGAAAATTCAATAACTATCCTTATAAATTCTTATATATATGTGTGTGCAAATAAATTTTTTTAATCCTATTTTTGCTTGAATTTGAAATTTATCAATAGTTACTACTTTTCTTTTATATATAAAAATATATATAAAAAATTAATAAGCACTTAGTCTTACGATGATAAAGAAAACCTTTCAGACGGAACTTTCCGCTTTTCTTCATCTATTTAAAAGTTTTTGTTATGTGGGTAAACTGCGGCTAATGTACCCAATGTTTGTTTTTCTGCGGATTATGTACCCAATATTTATTTTCGATGGCTAATGTACCCAAACTTTATTCTGTTAGATTTTTTCGTACGTGTTTTCCGTCACTTGACCCACATTTGTTTATTTTCGTATTTTCGTATTTTTCGAATTTTCCGCGAGTGATATGTACACTTTTCGTATTTTTGACATAACTCACTCATTTTTTGTCTACATTTTATGCACAACCTACGGTTGGAAATATAAAAGATAGATCTACAACTTTTGTGTTTTAAGTTTTGTAAAAAAACTTTAAAAAAAAATACGAAATTTCAATTACAACGTAAAACTGAACATTAGTTTAATACAAAATATTTGTTTCGAGCAAATTTTAATATACATAATGATTTTTTCTGATAAAATGTAAAACTAAAATATTGTAGATAAATATTTTATCTTTCCAACGGTAGTTTATTTATAAATTTTGGACAAAAAAAGAGTGGGTTATGCCAAAAATATGAAAGACTTTGTAGTTTAACATTTCATCATAAAAAGTCATTAAGTATATTAAAATTTGCTCGAAACAAAAATTTTGTATTAAAATAATGTCCAATTTTACGTTGTAATTGAAATATTGGATTAATAAAAAACTTTTTTTACAAAACTTAAAACACCAAAGTTGTAGATCTATCTCTTATCTTTCCAACCGTAGGTCATGCATAAAATTTGGACAAAAATTGAGTGAGTTATGTCAAAAATACGAAAAGTGTACATATCACTCGTTACGGTCAAGTGACGGAAAACACGAAAAAATCTAACGGAAAAAAGTTTGGGTACATTAGCAGTCGAAAATAAACATTGGATACATAATCCGCAGAAACACAAACATTGGATACATTAGCTGCAACAAGAATTTCACATCCTTTGAGTCTGAGAATGGAAACGGTAAATACACAAAGGATCTTTGAGAATATTTAATATAAAATAAAGAAATTAAATATGGATCGAATCATCTTTGAAGCCTATTTAGGTTGATCTCCACCACGTTGATGTGTTCATTTAGAGATTAATTTGTAACGTTGTTCGATGCAGACATTATTATAGTGTTTGATGCTTTAAAATACATTTGATTTGTTGAAGTAAATTGATAAAAAAGAATAATCGCAGAAAAAAATACTCAAATTTTGATCGGTAAGATATCAGGGGTCCAAGCTGAATAAATAAGGACAAAAATACCCTAAGTCAACAAATATGAAGCGAAAATATTTTTGTGTTCAATTCAGAAGAAAGAATAAGCGAGATACGTGGATGAACACATGATTGTGTATCTTTAGTACGAGTTAGTAACATTATGTTAAAAAAATTATTCAAAATTCGTCGAAAAAATTAGACAAATTGCATCATATTTGTTAACTTAAATACTTTTTTATTATTTTTTCTTAACTCCCACCACCTTAGTTAATCGAAATTTAAATATTTTTATCGTGAACATGGGTGGTAAAATTTCAAAGAAAAGAAAAACAAAATCACCCATGTATATCTATAAGAAATATTGATCGAAATAAGCAACCTAATTGGAATAGGGTCCCACCGAACCTCCGATTCAAACAGTGGACCCCACTGTGAACGAAAGCCAGCCACAAGATAACTCAACAAGCTTCCCAAACCACTAAATTAGCGCCACGTGTCGTCCTCTGATTCTCCCCCAATCGCCCGGGAAAAAGTTTCACTGCACAGTCACCGACCGCAGTCTCTACAAAAACACCAAATGATCTACAGAGAGAGAGGGAGTGAATAAGCAACCATGATGAAAGGAGAGGGCAAGCCGTGGGCCCGAGCGTGCGGCACGTGCCGCTCGGCGGCGTGCTTGGGGTGCGGCGATGCGGAGCGCGTGCGGATGTGCGAGGCCTGCGAGCGTGTGCCGGCAGCCTTCATCTGCAAGGCGGACAACGCGTCTCTCTGCGCCGCATGCGACGCCGACGTCCACGCAGCCAACCCCCTGGCCAGCCGCCACCACCGTGTCCCCGTGTCCGCCTGCTTCCACGCGGACGTGGACGACGAGACCGCCTCGTGGCTGCTGCTACCCCACGCGCCCGCGAAGCCCGGGTTCTTGCTGGGCGACGAGTACTGGGATTTTATGGATTACAATTCTGTCGGGGACACCGAGGAGGCGCAGCCGGGGTACGGTGTTCCGCAGAAGATGCCTGTGTTCGGAGACGACATGGCTGGCAGGGGCGTTGGCGGGGACAGTGTGGTGCCGTGCCGGGAGCAGCTGGCTCCGAAAGGGCATATGATGGAGCAGCAACATGGGTTTCAACTTAATTTGGACTTTGATTACTCCTCCAAAGCTGCCTATAATAGCTACAGTGGCTCCATGACTCACAGTGTAAGTCTTTTTGTAATTTCTAAGTGGTTCAATTTTACGGGTTTACCGGACAACTTCTACATAAGCAATGACTTTACCGACAAGGTATTTGATGATGATTTTTTGAGCTTAACCGGTAACTTACGAATATTCTATAAAACAATAAAACCGCTTAATTAGCTGTTTACATGCGGTTAACCCTAAAAACTTAAACCGTGACCGGTTCTTTGCTCCGAATTCGGAATTCGCACATATAAGTTAATTAAAATTTATCTTGTGATTTTCTTGTTTTTACTCTTTTCCTTTGACCTTTTTTTCCCTTACAAAGTTGGGAATATAATGATATAAAGTCCACACACTTTTACTCTTTTTGCCTTTGTTCTTATTCATCTTTTTGACCTCATTGCTTTGCTAATAATTAATTAGCATTTTTCTACTTCAACCACACGAAACAACGCTATACTTATACCATCAACGTGTCCAATTAAAGCTGTAGAATGACGGTGGCGGATCCGGGATACAAATTACGGAGGGAGAGTGATACGCGGTATTGATCGGGGCTAAAATGAAAAATTGTGTAAAATAAATAAAAAGAGAAAATTTTAGGCATTTTTCAACATGTGGTTTACGCTCGATTATGTATGTCCGTCCGCCCGATTACGATCCGTTCAACATGTTGTTTCTAATTTCTTTTCTTATGTAGGGTGCGCGACGTTTTTTTCTTTCTTTCAATTTTCTGTAAAATAAAAAAAGGGATAAAATTTTGGGCTTTTTTTTTCAACATGTCGTTTACGCTCGATTATGTTTGTATGTCTGTCCGTCCGCCCGATTACGCTCCATTCAACGTTTCATTTCTAATTTCATTTCTTATGTAGGGTGAGCGATTTTTCAATTTTCGGTATGTCATAGAATATCTTAACCCGTATAAAGAATACTTACAAATACTCACCAATTGAGCTAGTTTTTGTTGAATAAAAAAACCGCATTAATTCTACAGGCTTCGGTTTCATCGTTTGATGTGAGCGTGGTGCCTGACGCGGCCACCGTGAGCGACTTCTCAACCTCAAACATTCGTCCACCAAAGGGGACGATCGATGTCTTCTCCGGCAGCCTCGCCCAGCCTCCGGTCCAGCTCAGCCCTATAGACCGCGAGGCTAGGGTTTTGCGATACAGAGAGAAGAAGAAGATGCGGAAGTTCGAGAAGACGATACGCTACGCCTCGAGGAAGGCCTACGCTGAGACACGACCGAGGATCAAAGGCCGCTTCGCCAAGCGGACTGACGCTGACACCGACCCCGACGCCGAGGTGGACCAGATGTTCTCGGCGGCTCTCATGGCTGACACTGGCTACGGCGTCGTCCCGTCTTTCTAGGACGACGGATTCGCGCCGTTTCGGTGTTACTTGTATAACGATTGGTTAGATACGTTTGAAGCTACTAATATTGATTGTTGTGTTTGAATGTCCCAATTCATTTTGGTCGTCTTTAGATCGTTAATGAAATGTAAGTTTCCTATTTACATAGTATTTTGTGGAACTGTTTTGCTTTGTAAATGCATTAGTGTATATTAACACTATAAGTATCTAGTTATATTGTCGTTCTAAAATTTTGTAGGGTTTATATTTGCTGACATAACAGTCGTTTCTGGTTAAAATGGTGTCGTTCGATTTCTCTCAGTTATCAGGCTGTGTCGTTTTAACTGATGTCGTTTTCTCTCAATTGTTACAGACTGTATCGTTTACTAAGTAATGTCGTTCTCTCCGTTCTTAGACTGTATGGTTTTCTGATTAATGTTGTTTGTATACAATGTCATAGAACCGGCATATAATATAAATGAAAATAAATTATAATATTCTCATTAACGATAAAGTTAAAAAAAAATTCCGTGGGAGAATCTTTACACGCTCCTTTAGGATAGTGACTTTATTGACTCACTCATCTTGAAGGGTTCCAATATTTTTGGATCCGGTGCTCGTTTAAGATGAACAAGCTTTAATGCTATGTCAAGTATCGTGTGGTTCCTCTTAAATCGAATTATTAACAAAAGGTGTAAATAATAATCTTCTAAAGAGTTCATAAAAAAAATAAAAAACCTTGTAAAGAGTGATAAGTCCTTGTATATCATTTCCAATGTGAAATTCTTAAAAGAAAAATTCATAGAATGTCTATACTTAAAATCTCATCATATTATCTCATGTTCTTAGGTGTTTACCAACTTTATTGTTCTATAAAAAGAGACATGTTGTCTAGAAGTTTGATTTAACTTCTAAGGTACCCAAGAGCTAATCGAACCAATGACGGAGCCAGGCAGTCAGCCTTTCAATATAAAAGGGGCACCGAATAAATTTTTACAAAAAATAAATAACTTTAAAATAATGCAAAATAATATCATATCTTAGATAATCCAAAATAACTCCAAAAATAATACTTTCAATGGATGACGTCGAGATTTCATATTTTGAAACTATTGTAAAATATATTGGTTATCAAATGAAGTAAAAAATTCTCCTCGATGTACACTACCAAACTGTCTCTCGTGAATTGTTCTCCCATTCTATTCTTTAACCGAGTCTTGAGATTGAGGTTTCGAAATTCGTCTTAAGAGAGTACGGCGAGACAAAGTTCCGCCCATAGAGGCTCTGTCGACAAACTGCAATTTAGACGTAATAAAAAAATATGTACTTATATATGCATACACACTCAACGAATCAATGACTAAATACATAAACAAACTAAAAAAAAAAAAAACAAAATCAGCCAAGAACAAACTCATTAATATAGAAAATATCATTAACTAACCATTAACCCATCTCATACGATTACACATATTACATTAATATAGAAAATATCAGTAACATCATGAGGTTAAGAACAGAGTTCAATAAAATCAGTAAAATCAACAAAACCACGAGTTTAAGAACAACAAAAAAAAAAGAGTAATAAAATCAGCCAAACATGAAGTAATTTCTTGAACAAAGTTCAAATGAACAAATAATAGAGCTAAACAGAGTTAAACACAAACTCTAGAACAAATAATAAATGAACAAAGTTCAAATGAACAAATAATAGAGCTCAACATAGTAAAAACTCGCTGCCGTCACCGGAGGTTGGAGTAGAGAACCATTATGGCAGCGTAGTTCGTGACGGAGAGACCGAATACCGCACCTGCGTTCCGAGACGGCGAGACGAACCGAAAAACAATGGAAAAAGAACACCAGAGCTTGTGAGTAGCGATGCTGAAGCGAAAACGTTGTTTACCTGTATAAAAAATAGTAACTTTCTCTGCAAATATAAATTATTAAAGTACCTATATAAAATTTGGGCTGAAGTAATGACATTTATTATATACAAATATGTGTGTGTGTTGTTGTAGTATAGAGGCCCTATCCAGTAGCAAAAAGCCCATAAAAGTGCAAGACAGTAATGTGATGAAGTCCCACATCGACCGTTTACAAGGAATTCGAACAATTTATATAGCTCTGTGTATAGTTGAATTGTCACGACCTTACTTGAACAGGATGGCTGTAGAGGATCGTTCTCAGTCTTGCTTGCAGGACTGAGGTGGTCGCACGCTTGTCTGACAAGCTCCTCTTTTTGTTTTTCGAAATATTTTTTTGTTTTTTGAAATATTTTTTTCTTTTTATAATTATAAATGGATATTCACGACAAGCTTCTTTTTTTTCTTGAATAACTAAGTTTTTTTGTTGATAATAATTAATAATAACTTGCATTATATAATCAAAAGAGTGAACATTAATAACTTATACCGTGGATTCTAATGATTATAAATGGATATTCACGACAAGCTTCTTTTTTTTTTTCTTGAATAACTAAGTTTTTTTGTTGATAATAATTAATAATAACTTGCATTATATAATCAAAAGAGTAAACATTAATAACATATACCGTGGATGCTTGAAAAATTTACAAAATATTTCTGTTAGTAGTCTTGTTAATATGGAAGAATTTTGTTGGAATTTGGAATATACAAACCCATAACATGATATTCTGGTTGTTTTTATATATATTTTAGAAAAAAAAATTAAGATAGTGATTAATTCTTTCTAGCTCTTTTTTTGGGTGACATTAGTTTCATAGATATTTAGTGGATTAAACCCCGCTTTGCGCAGTTATGATTAATATATTAAATAAAATATTGAGTAAATAATTTTTTTTAGGAAATTCCTAAAAAATGCTTTCTTTATACTAGCATGTGAAAACTTGCCCTATTATATAACTTAGAAAGCAAAAAATATTTATACAGTGGAATTTTATCATATTATCTCAAGCACAATTAAATATAACAAAGTAAAATTTTAATAAATTTTAAATACAAGCGAGTACGGTCTGTTTTATTTTAGTACGCTTTTTGTCTTTTACACCAAATCCAATGTATGGCCATACTTTTCTTTTTACTAAAGCAAAAGTGTAGAGCATGAAAACTATAGAGAAACTTAAGAAGATACCTTCAATACTTTTTCTCCAATATATATATATATATATATATTATGACATTTTATTTCCTTGATCCTATATATATAATGTTAATTATCGTATATCATATGTGAGGCTTTTTTGTATATAAGTTTTTTGTAGCTTGCCTTTTCTAACACGAAATCTGCAATCATTTATTTTGGGCATGAAAAAGAAAGTAGGTTAGCATTATTATTTCGTGATTAGTATTGCAATATATTGTTTTCTTTTCTTATTGTAATTTTTTATTAGCAGTTGATTATTGTCTTCTTAATTTCCTTGTCATACATAAACTCTTTTTGGACTTAATTAATTTATTTATCTAATACCACATCTTATTTTGGATGAAAGTAATTTGCTTGTTCTTTTAATAAATGTTCCATTTCTTTTTTAATGAGGTGATATTATTTGTCAAGATTACATGTACTCGAATTACAAGATGTATTACTACTGACCGCATGCAAGATTACACGTAATACACAATTTATGCATCTCAAGTGATTGAACACAAGACCTTTCGAAGAAGAGTTTGGAAAACAAGTTAAGTTACTAAATGTTCCATCAGAAGGGGAAAGGAAGCATATATGCTTAGTTAAAACTCGATTATTTTCAACTTGCTCATGAGAATATCACAATTAATGAGATTAGGAATTACTTAAGCTAAATTGACACGTTTAGTGGGCCATATATATTGCATGACAGAAGTTAAGCAAAAGAGGACAGATTCACATTCATTTTTCTTTCTTCTTGTTGGTTGCTTCATCAAAGAAACATGAATATTCATTTAGTTTGTAGATTTACCAAAATACCCCTCTCGTGATCTTTGTAAGTCCTTTTCTTCTTTTTGGTTAGGGTAAACTGCGGCTAATATACCCAATGTGTGTTTTTTTTTTTAAATTGATTATGTATCCAATGTTTATTTTTGTAGGCTAATGTATCCAATGTTTATTCTATTAGTAAAATTAGTCAGTTCCGTCCATTCGCAAATTCCACCGTAAAAAATTGCCATGTCTTGTTGCCACGTCTACTGCTATATGCCATGACTGATTTGGATAAATTGCGGCTAATGTACCCAATGTGTCAAAAAAAAAAAAATTATGTGCCCAATGTTTTTTTTTGCTGGCTACTGGACCCACTGTTTGTTATGTTAGCCAAATTCGTTTGTTACGTGCCACGTCTGATTTAATCACACTAATCCTACAGTTGAGATTGAATCAATTGTATAGCTCAGAGGTTTAATGTACAAGTACATACACACGTACCGCCTTCGCAAAGGTAATACTAAATAAGTATTGAGTAATTAATATTTTTAGAGTTTAATCGTATATATACACGTGTTCATGTAGAAGACTTTCACATTTCATGGAAGGTAGAACGTCGATGTTGTTTTGTGGTATTTGAGTATTATTGTTGCTTATAAAAAAGATTAGGTATATATGCCACAAATATTCCAAAAATAAATATATATGAACACTTCGACTCTCTAATTATTATCCGTAGGTCATTGTTTTATAAAATGATTACATAGGAACAAACATATTGATAAAATTTAAATAAAATTTGTAATCAATTTGACTAAATTAATCTTAAGGTACAATGACTTTTGGAATAGAAAATTAAGAGTTAATGGGCGAATTTTTTTGACGGTGGGATATGCGAATGGACAGAACGAAGGAAGTTGCCTAACAGAATAAACATTGGGTACATTACCCAACAAAAAATAACATTGGGTACATAATCGATTTTTTTAAAACATTGAGGACATTAGCCGCAGTTGAACCAAATCAGATGTGGCATATAGCAGCAGACGTGGCAGCAAGACGTGGTAATTTTTTACGGAGGGATTTGCGAATAGATGGAATAGACGATTTGACTAATAGAACAAACATTCCATAGATTAGCAAGCAAAAATAAACATTGAGTATATAATCAAATTTTTTAAAAACATTGAGTACATTAGCATTAGCCCCAATTTTTTTCAGCACATTGAGTACATAAGCATTAGCCCCAGTTTACCTTTTGGTTAATTAGGTGTATAGTCACACAAATATGATAACTCTTCATATTTTTCCGAGTTGTTTGACTATTTTGATTTATTGGTCCTCTCTTTTGCTATCTATGAAGCATTTTTCTTCATCACATCCCTTATTTTACTCAAAGAGAGACCCTAGTCTAATTAAATAACTTTTATAGTATGTCAAGCTAATCTAGTAACTTTAAGACCAATTAACAAATTCAAGCCTAGCAACCCTAATTCCAAAATATATTTAACTAGAAGCGTAAGTATTTTTAACCAAGGTTTAACTTATGGTGATTTGTCGATGGTTTGTTTATCGTCGATTTTTCTTCTTATTCGAGTTTATCGATAATTTTTTTTCTTGATCCTTATTTTTTTTTATTATAAATTATCACTTGTTTAATGCTGAATTACGAAAAATAGAAAAATGCGAAAAAAACAAATGCTGTATTTCGATGATAAATTTGAAAAATAATGAAAAATTAGTGATTTCCTTCACAAAATTTTATAAAATATCGGAGGTTTATCAATAATTTTTAGGGTTATTAGCGGCTAATGTACTCAATGTTTGACTTCTTTCGGATTATGTACTCAATGTTTAGATTCCACGGCTAATGTACCTAAAGTTTAATCTGTTAGATTTTTGCCCGATTTTCCGTCCAAGTCTGTCATGTTCGCCACGTCACTTCCACTTAACTGCCATATCATTTCCACGTCATTTTTGCCAAAAAAAAAATGATAAATGTAAATCATAATCAATAGTTTTGACCAAGGTTTAAAATGCCGCTTGCCGTTTTCGTTTCGAATTTTTCGTTTTACGGATATATCGCTTGCCGATGGGTATGTCGATGGGCAAATGGTAAAAAAAGGGCATGTCGTTTACCGGATTTACCGCATTTTTCGAATGGGCATACCGCTTGCCGATGGATATGCCGACGGATATTCTGTAAAAAATATTTCAGTATTTCCAAATTCCAACTATATTTTTATATGGTATTGAATTATTAATTTCTAAATTACCTATTTAATAAATATGACACATAACCACAAAAACATATTCAAATAATAAATATGACACCATAGAGTTTAGTACACACTCATCATAAGTTCATAAGTCATAACACACTAATAGTAAAGTCGTAGAGTAAGAAGTACAAACACACATAACCATAGAGTAGTAGAGTACGGTACACACTGATAAAGACAAAGTGATAGAAAACTCAAAAGAAGCTCGATGAAGGTGGCTGTTGGAAAATGTGAGGCTGCACAGTCTGGTAAGAGCAGTAATCATACCACGACATCATGGAGGAGTAGTTGGCTACGTACGTCTGAACATGAGATTCGTAGTTGTGCTGGTCTAAACCGACGATCGTGTTGAGAATAGGGAACTCCACATATTGACGAATCGCTGGACGTTGTATAACTTCACCAGTGGGTGCCCGGATAGCGCCGTCTGACGTACATAATGACATTACTTCGAATCTAGATGAAAAACTGTCGATGTCGGTCGACCGCGGCGGCGAAGGAGACCGCGGCGGTGGTGAAACTGGCGGTGTCGGCGGCGCGCCTAGCCAGAAGCTATCAAAGTAACGATCAAAGTTTTGGTTCGCATCATAATACTCATCACGTGGCGGCTGGGCACTAGGACGTGGGCATAGGACAACCTGGACCTGCTTCTGCGATGCTATCCGTCATATTCAAGAAGTGTGGCGACTTCGCTTTTCTGAACGACACGCCTTCGTGAATAAAGAACTTACTCACGTTATGGCACACTCGGTCAATCATTTGGGGGAGAATCATTGACGGCAACTTCTTTTGTTTCGACTTATCCTTCTTCAAGTGTGAGAAGGACGACGGAATCACCGGCGATGAGGTCGGTCGAGAGGATGACGAGTCACCTGGCACAGCGCCTGCGACGTGCGGGCATTGTTCCAAAAGGAATCTGTCGGCTGCCGCTTGTCGTCTAGCTTTATTTTTTATGCGCGTAATCGCGTTCTCCGTGGCCTCATCCTCTGAATCTATTTCATCTCGTATCTCCTGATATCTCTCGTACACCTCGGCCGGGACCCCTGCAAGGTTGGAGCGTATCTGGCGCCTAACAATCTCTTCCATCTTGTTATCATTCTCTTTTTTCTCTCGAAACTTCCCGAGAACGCCCCGACAAACGTCTCTCGCCTCCGGCGGTGCATTTGGGCACGGTCTAGTGTTTTTTTTTTGGATCGTTCCCCACGATGTGGTGCTTCATCCGCGTGATGCCACCACCCTTTATCACATGTCCACAATAATTAAATTGGAATCCAACGCCAACTGGAGTACAATGCTCCCTGGCGGGATCGACGGGTGGCATATCTCAATTCTCACCTATAATTAATAATCAAGATTACAAACAATTATGATCAAAAATCGAATAACCAATTTCACTTAATCAATCAATTCATTAAAATTTAAAATGAATCAATAAACTTAATTAATTAATCAAACATTCAAATCTAACATAATAAAAACATTAAAACATAATCTAACATATTAAAATTAGTAACTAAATTGAACAACAAGTTTATGAATCAATCTAACATAATAACAAATTGAACAAATAAAATTTATAATCATAAGTTGAACAAATTGAACAAGAACACAAACATTCATACAAGATTCAACAACACATATCAAATTCGATTTTCAACAATTAAAATCTTAAAAAACGTACTAATATAAGTAAATAGAGTAGTTTACCTCATATTAATCAAGATATCCACAAGTAATTACTCTAAAATCAAGCCCAAAGAAAAAAAACCCTCAAAAATCTAAAACGAAATTTGGTAAAAAATACAAGCAAACGATCGGATTTCCAGTGGAATACCTCTCGGTAGTTGGCGAAAAAATGGAAGATCTGGCGAGCGAGGGTGGGAAGTCGGGTGGAAAGTCGAGAGGAAATGGGCATGCGAGGCACTCTGTCGGCGAGAAATGGGAAAGAATTGAAAACCCTAGCTTTTACCGAAATTCGAAGCTGATTTCGTCGTTTTACAGCATAAAAACGACAAGAGGCATGACAAACGAATGTCGTTTGGAATTTCCCGAAAAATGGTAAAACGACAGCGAAAGGGTAAGAATGTCGTTTCGGTGTTCTCTTCAAAACGAATTTCGACCCGAATTTCGACCGAAATTCTCGAAATTTGACACCTTGGTTTTGACTAAATCAATGGCTGAGAGCGAACCCATTTGACATAATCTGTGATATCTAGGCTCAAAGAGACGAATCATAATCGAGATTCATTGATAAGTCCAATATTATAGAGATAAGTCAAAGTAATTGTAAATCAGAGAGAAGCGAATCTCAATCTGTCTCACCAGGGCCAGGTCTTTCTTCGAGAGCAGAGCCAGCGCCGGCGAGCTCAATCTGGTTGTCGTCCTCGACAGCGGCGCGAACGGCGAAGCGAGAGATCAAACTCCGAGTCCCAAACGAGCTCGAGCTTCGAAGGCGGAGGTGTACAGGATTGAGATTGTGGCGGTCGGAAGAGGAGTGGTTGCGTTGAGGTTGAGGTTGAGGTTGAAGTGCAACTGAGAAATGAGAGTGCTTCCCGTTGAAGCCGACTGGTTCTCTTCTTCACCGATTTAACACAGACTTCACTTCGAATGGTGGTGTTGTATACAGATTGCCTCTCCTCCTCCTCTTCTTCTTCTTCTTCTTCTTCTTCTTCTTCTTCTTCTTCTTCTTCTTCTTCTTCTTCTTCTTCAACGTCGATAACATCTGGTTCTTGCTCTGTTTTCCCTCCATGAACCAGTTTACTTCTCCAATAATTAAGAGCGAACCCATTTGAATCGCTGACCAGAAGAACACGATTCTCGATCAGATACCCGACGGGCTTCATCGACTTCATCTTCACGTCGACACCACCTTCACGTCATTTCTCGCCAGCACGTCGGCGAGCTCCCCGCTACTCCTGCTGAACGACTGCCTCCTTCCTCCTCCGCCATTGAAGCCCGGACCCGGACCCGGCACCAAGCAGACCAGCCGCGTTTCCTTCTTCGCCTCGATCGCCAGCCCATCGAAACCCTTCACCGGAACGAACTCGCCGCCTTTGCGAGAGGCGGGCTTCTGGGTTGTTCGGGGTTTGTGGATTTGGGAGAAGTCCAGCGATTTGGAGAGGATCCGAGAAGGGAAGCTCGAGAAGAGTGTCGGTTTTTTACATCTATCATTTTTTTGGGCAAAAATGACGTGGAAATGATATGGCGGTTAAGTGGAAGTGACGTGGCGAACATGACAAACTTGGATGGAAAATCGGGCAAAAATCTAACAGATTAAACTTTAGGTACATTAGCCGTGGAATCTATACATTGAGTACATAATCCGAAAGAAATCAAACATTGAGTACATTAGCCCCTAATAACCCTAATTTTTAAGAACTATATACAATTTTTTTTTTAAATATGTTTTATGCTTGATATTATTTATGTATCAATAAAATATTACAAAATGAATATGGATGTGTAATAATATAAATATTATTATTTAAAAAAAAAGTCAATAAACCAGTTATGTATCGATTAATCGATAAAATCGAACCATCACGTTATCATCGATACCGGTTTCTTCAGCCTCGCCTTTTGCTACAAGTCTATAGAGCCAAGAAAAAAAAAAAAAGCATAACCAAAAAACAATGACAAGAAGCTTCTAAAGCATTATAATGTGAATATGTGATCCAAGTATGACCAAAACAGAAGCAAGAATATATCTATGTATATGTTATTAAAAGAAATTTTTTCAACGAAGGCCATAATTGTAACTTCAGAACTTCACTGTAGTTCAAAGTTCAAACAAAGAGCTGTAAGTTCCCGTTTGTCCTATATATATTTATTCAAAGAAAAAACTCCCTCAAAACCCTAATATAGAAAAAAAATAAAAAAAATCTCACAATAATAAAGAAAGAACGTCAATGACGTCTCGAGAAAATGCCACGGCCGCAAGCAGCATTGTCGTGGACAGTGGCTTCCGGCACTGGAACTCTCCGATCCCGTACCTCTTTGGCGGTGTCGCTCTAATGCTTGGCCTCATAACGGTGGCTCTTGTGATCTTAGCTTGCACCAACCGTGTGTATTCTTCTTCTTCTGATGATGATCATCGGACAACGAATTCCTCCGCTGCCAGTGGCGGGGTCCAATTGGGCGATCAAAAGAAGCCGGTGGCGGAACTGGAGGTGGTCGTCGACTCCGATGAGCCAAAGGTCGTTGTCATCATGGCAGGAGATATTAGGCCTACGTACTTGGCGAACCCAGTCACATGTTTATCGGAGGGTGACCGTAAAAATCACGGTGATGATCGTCATGATCATGAGAATGAAATATCTAGTAGTTAATTTTTAGCCGCTATTTAATTGTAGAAAATATTTATTAGTTCACATTTATTTATAGGATGATATATTTAAGATCTTCGAATTTGTCTTTTGGGTTAGAATTTATTTGTTTCAATCGGTTTAATTGTAAATTGTAAATGATCAACGAGCATAGAGTGGAAGTTTGATACGATCAAAACTATCATATGTATTTCATTTCATTTTCTTAATTTAAACATATACTAGTTCTTTTTTGAGTTTTCTTTTTCATAATTTGGTTTAGGTTTTAATCAAGAACGGCTGCGATAGAACTCTTGTCGTTTATAATACTTACATAATGTTCAATGGGCCCAAGCCTAATGCGAAACATAAGGTCAGCCCCAAGGAACAAAGCATCAACTTGACGAGACTAGATCTGCAACGCCAGCCGGCTGCCCGGAAGCAGTGGCGTGGCCGTTGAGACTAGGTGCTGCCCAGGCGGCACCTAAGATTTGTATATTTTCTTAGCACAATATATATGACAATATTATATCTATGGTTGAGTTAGTGGACTAAGACTCTTAAGCTTGGCAAGAAGCCCAAGATCCACTACTACAATTTATTTTTATCCTTTTAACTTTGGTTTTTTATCATTAAATAATTGCAGTAAATGTTGGTTCCCAAATCACAGATCTGCGAAGAAGCACGAACAACACCAAAGAAATCGAACATAAAATTGAAGAACACGAACTTTTGGGAGAAGAAATTCTCTATTGATAATCGAAGGCAAATACAAGAAGATAAACTCAAACTCAAACTCTAATTGACTCAACACTTTACAAAGTGTACAATTCTAGGTTTATATAGCCACTCTCAAAGTAAAACCCTAGCTAACATAATCGCACAAAATCGGGAAACTACCCTAAATAATCTCGTCAAATCTTTGACTCGGTCTTTGATTGCTCCTCAAGCTACGCGCTTTCCTTCCTGGGTAGTTGCTGACTTTCCCTTTCCTGCTCGGACAGCTTCTCTGTCCCCGAGCTGGCCTGCTCGTTTGCCCCTGGCCGGGCTTGCCTTCTATCTGGACATTATGCTCGTGTTCACCCGAGCTGGGCTGAACTCTTGTCCGTCCTTGGTTCTGGTCGGTACCCGGGCTGACTTCCTCTGTGTGACGAACTAAGTCAAGCTTAAGCTCACATTCTCCCCTGTAAGCTTGACTTGCTTCCTTTTTCTTCACTGCTTCCTGCCACTCCTGCTCGGCTGCTGCCTCCTGGTAGTTAGCCGGCTCCTCTGCGCACAATAAAGAAAGTTCCTCCAGGCTTATCTCTACTTCTTGAGTCTGATCGTAGACGTCTGCTAGGGGTAGGAATCCCCTTGAACTATCTTTGATGGAGGAATCTCCCGAGCTGGACGGGCTGATCCTGCTTAGAGTTGGTGTCCGTGGTGTATCTGTTGGGAAAAAATATTACCGTCCCCTCCGTCATATCTCGGGATGGGCCCTCGATCCATCGGGGTAACCTTTAAAAATTTGTTTTACACGGAAAGGCCCATTTTACACTTTCCGATGTTACTTTCCTTACTAGGATCGAGCACCGGGATACCGGAGATCCGATCGGATAAATAATTAGTTATTTAATAAACAAAAGATTCTTAATTCTAGTCACGGAAATAAACAAAGCGATAAATGTTTGAATTTATTAACCCAATGCATAAGGCCGTACCTCATTGGCGATGATGACTTCCACTGCGCTTTCTGAATTTCGGCAGAGCTTCCGCCGGACTTGAGATTTCGCCTATGGAATTTGAGCAGGGCTTCCGCCGCTCTTGATACTTCTTCACGCCAAAGGAAACTCCCACGGTCTTCCGGGATATTCTCCTGAACTCGTCGTACCCAAAGCGTGGGCTTCGTCGACAGAACTTCTTTGCATGATAGCATATGCGATTTCTAAGCTTTCGGGAAGAGAATTTCCTCAAGCCAAACTTTCTAGAGAGGAAGAGAATTTTCGAGAGCTTCACCATGACGGGGAGCACGAAATTTGCTATATGAGAGTGATATTGGAAATGTGAAACTAGCTTGGTATTTATAGGAAAAACCATGCACACAAATTTCCATGAATAGGTAAATCAATTAGTCTTAATTAGTATTATTCACAAATCAATCAAAGACTTTTTCCAACCTTCCATGATAGGTAGAAAACGATATTTGATGATTGTTGATGCAGAAAAATGCCTCAAACATTCAGCGGCCCAATTGCTCGTGTTGGGCCGGGCCCAATGTCGTTTCGTTTATTTTTGTGACTTTAGGGCTTGGGCTCCGGACCTTTGAGTCGAACGGACCCTCCTCTGACTCGACGACCAGAAATCCGTGGTAAACTCCACTACCTGTTGCTAATAGGGCCAGGACTTGGCCTGGCCCGGATTACAGGTTTGGGACACCAAAAACGGATTCATGACCACCGCGTAGGGGGGTCACGGTATCGACTCTCCAGTGAACCCTGGTGGATCAGACCCTCGACCGGCGTCACGGGGACAGATCCGGGTCCTCGGGCTATCCGCGTAATCTGTATATCTGCCGGAGATACAAGACCAGTGGATAGAACGAGCACCTCACGGACCTAGAACCTTGGCAAGGAGGGTCTTGGATCATGCCAGAATCTTCTCCAGAACTTCCGCTCAAATGTGTTTTCTCTCTCCCACAACCTGGACAAAACAACCCCCGAGATCAGGGAGAACCGGGGGGGATACCCCCTGATTCACCTCTGACGCTCAACATTAGAGTGATATTTGAGGGGAGGCGAGTTATAGAGGGTATAGAGATAGATTTGGTCGAGTTCCGTTGAGAGAAAATGAGTTACCGTTTAACTGAAACCGAGCTTCTATTTATAAGAGAACCCGGGGATTCAAATGCAAATAACTTTTGACTCGGGAAGCCCCTGGTGCAAAAATATATGTTTTTTCGTATCCTCGGGACGTGGCCGATCCAACGCCGCCAAAATCACGCCGATCGGAGTAGCGACGCGCCCTCACGCGTGGGGCGAAGGCGGCTGGCCGCTTGGAAGCTTGCTCTAACATAATAGGGATGACGCGCCCTAACACGTGGATGACGTCAGCAGTCATCATAGGGCTGATGTCAGCCCTTTTCTTCGCCCACCAGATGGCCAACACGTGGCGGAACAGGGTTTTGCCCTTTGGGAGGCCTGCAGAGGTGCTGCCACGTGGCGGCTGACCCTTGGGGGCCTGCGGGGCCCGCCCGGGTGTTTCCCGACGTGTCCCGGAGGTCCGGATTTTTTCCGACGCCGTTTTTTTACGAATTTTATATCGATTTTGGGTGTTTTGATATTTTTGGGATCATCCGGACCCTTTATTTTTCAAAAATGGGCTTCCGGTGAATAATTTGGTAAAAAATAGGTTTATTTAATAAAGAAATAATTAATTAAATAATTTTCCTTTATTAAATAACCTTTACAAAATTAACCCATAACAATGATTAAAATCCCTAAGATTTAATTTTATGTGATTAAAATAAATATCAAGAAAATCAAATACTTACCATGATTAGGTATAATTCGATTTCTCTATTACTTAATCAATGAAATATATTTTCTTCAATTAAAATAAATACCAAGAAATTCCATCTCCTTCCATGATTAGGAGATGTCGAATTCTTTAATTATTTTTAACCAAAAATTAATTCCAATTAAATCAATTAAGATGATACATGATTTACCAATCCTTTCCTTATTTGTAATTAACCTATCAATCAAATATTATCATGAATCAATCAATATTAAATTTCCATGCAATATGAATCTTATGATTAAAACTTGATAATTAAGTTTCATGATTCATGCACAATTTAAATTCATGACATGATTCTTTAATTAAATGATTAAGGTTAATACCATATTTATATGTAATCAATCAATATTCCTAAATTATCAAAACACGTTAATATTTGAATATTCCATGCTTGAAAATTCGCCACCTTGCTTTGTAATCAAGCTTTGATATTTTTCCATGATTCAAATATTACCTAATATGTTTCCATGATAATTAATTAATTAATTACTTAATAAAATATGATAAGGAAAATACCTAATGGGCTTAACCACCAAGGTTGATCGAATTCCCTTTCTCATAAGGGTTAATGATGGCAAAAATACCCAAAGTTTGGTCAAAGAACCCCTCGTGTACCCAAAGTTTAAAAGTGGTGGCAAAAATACCCAAAGCTGCATTTGGGGAGGTGACCAGTCCATTCTCGTAACGCCGTTAACTATGGCCATGCGGACAAACGTGGGTTGCTGACATAACAAATTTTGCCACATGGATGAGCCCAAATCAGCCTCGTGTACGACAAAACAACGAATTAAACCCCTAATAAACACTATTTAATACAACTAATTGAACCCCTAATGATTACACTTAACAAAACAAATTTGTCCACGTGGCCAGAGTTAATCGGTAAGTTAACGGCGTTACGAGAATGGAGTGGTCAACTCCCTAAATGCGACTTTGGGTATTTTTGCCAACTTTTAAACTTTGGGTACACGATGGGTTCTTTGACCAAACTTTAGGTATTTTTGCCGTCATTAACTCTTCTCATAATTACCTAAGATTAAATCCAATGGACCTAGCCCATTAATTTTATCCCTAAGTAATTTTCATGAATTAACATAACGTTATGTCATGATCTATAATTCATAAATTTTTCTATGTAGCTCTTACACATAAAATCATAGAATACAAAACTCTTAGAATTAAATTTCCTACAACATTGATGTTGACAATTTATTCCAGTTTTGACTTTTACCGATCAGCTATTTTCCGGGCAAACTTTAAGTACTTTTGCCGCAACATATTGAAACGTTCCAAAACTTGACACAAGCTTCGGTTTCAATTAGTTCTATCATAAATTAGAATAATAAGTATCCTAATTGTACGATTCGTCCTTTACGGAGCTATTCTGGGGACCATGGACCCACATCACTTAAGCTTCAACGGATAAGTCTGTTAACTCCGGTGTTACTCCACTATAAACCCGAAGCTGTACTCTTTAGTGATGCGAATAATATATTCATTTATCTTAAAGGTGTCCAGTGATATAATCAAAATCGGGTTAATCAATCTTTCACTTGATGATTCACACTCGAGCAGGCGATTTACCGTTTTGCCCCTTCGTGCTTTTTCTTCTTTAATCCTGTCGGTGGTATAATAAACAACTTACTTACGGTACGAAAGCGTAAGCTGGCCATGAGTTCCGTTTATTTCTCACGACCGACCATTAAAGGAATCATCTTGACTTTAAAGAAAGCTATGTGATATCCATATCTGTGATCGAGCTACCCTTTCCTGTCAACTATCATGTTCCCAATATTGCGGCTTTGGGAACAACGGTATATTTGTGTTCTTTAACTTACAAATCAAAGAACAATCGAGCTAACAGTCAGAGTTCAAGATCACCTCAGGATTTAGATTAATTACCATTTGATCATCTTTTGCGACTTGATTCTAAAGTTATCAGGGACGGTCTTAGTTGAGTAACTTTCACAAATCAGTCATGTCCAGTCTAGTGTAGAGTCGCTTCACACTTAGTGCACTCAATCAGTATTACACCAATACTGCAATCCGGATTGGATTACTATATTTGAGTCACACTAATGGTTGACAATTAAGAGGCTCCCACCTTCTTAATTAAACCACAGACTATCTTTTAGTTCATTCATTGTATTTACCAATCCTCTCTCACATTGACTCTTTTGTGATAGTAAAATACAATTGCAACATTGATGCACTATGGATACATTCATTTAATCTTTAGCATTATAATAAGATTTTAACTAATAAGACTTTACTTTATTTCTTCGGAAATGACAAAGTGCTTATACAAGGGGTGAATACTTCTAATTTAAGGGCACATCCCTAACAGTATCCGGGCTGCTCTCTCCTGGGCTGGATTCTCTCGTGCTCGGCAATACTGTTCCCGAGCTGGGTGTTCCGGGATGATCCTGCTCAGCAATGCCCTCTTCATCTTCGACTGTGAACTCTACTGAATTCTGCTCGAGTTCTCCTTTGTCGTTGCGCCAATCCCACCTCATCTTTTCTTCGAACACAGCATCTCTGCTCACTAGGAGTATGCCGCGTCGTGGATCGTAGAATATGTGTGCCTTGCTTCCGTCTTCAACGCCAAGGTACACCATCTTCTGACTCCGGTCATCCAGCTTCTTGAGATGTGGCCCCGCAATCCTCACGTGTGCGGTGCACCCGAACACTCTCAAATGTTCTAAGTGGGGTTTCTTCCCATTCCACGCCTGGTAGGGAGTGCGCTCTCCTAGCGCCTTGGTCGGCAATCGATTAAGCAGGTAGACCGCATGTCTTACGGCTTCTGCCTAAAACCTGGTTGGAACTTGCATACTCTTGAGCAAGCTCCTCGCTGTGTTCATCACAGTTTGATTTTGTCTTTCCACCACGCCATTCTGCTAGGGCGTGTTTGGTGCAGACAGGTGACGTTGAACTCCTTCCTGGTCGCAGAAATCTCCGAACTGCTAGGAAATGAATTCTCCTAATCGGTCTGTACGCAAGACCTTTAACCTGTGCACCGAGCCATTCTCCACGATCTTCTTGAACTTCTTGAAGACCTCAAAGGCTCCGCTCTTCTCTTTAAGCATATAGACCCACATACAACGACTGTAATCATCAATAAGTAAAAGGAAGTACTTGTTACCTGCCAATGTTGCTGGGGTGACTGGACCGCATAGATCTGCATGCACCAACTCTAGGGGTCTTTCTGCTTGGAATTTGGCCTTGATCGGAAAAGGTATCCTCGCCTACTTCGCGATCATGCAGCATTCACATAGAAGGCCATCTGCTTCTCGCCCATCATCTTGAGCGCGTGAAAATTCACGTGTCCGAGCCGTGTATGCCATAGCCAAGCCGAGTCTGCCATCGAAGCCATGAGACAGACGGGCTGGCACGTCTTGAGAAGAATCTTGTAGAGTTTGTTGGGTGTTCTCTCCACCTCCATCAACAGCTCTCCTTCCTTGGTCCACATCTTTAGATAGGACCCTGATAGCACCACTGTGTTCCCGATTTCAGTCATCTGCCCTAGATTGATGATGTTGCTCTTCAACTTTGGGGTGAAATACACCTGGGTCATCATACGCTGGTCGCCATTCTTGCACTCGAACGAGATTGACCCTCTGCCTCTGATCTCTACGACTGATCCGTTGCCGAATTTCACGTTGCTCGTGATCTTCTCATCGAGCTCTTCAAACTTAGCTCGGTCCCCAGTCATGTGGTTGCTAGCTCCGTTGTTTAAGTACCATACGTCGGTACTGTTTTTCTTATCTCCGTCTACGAGGAGATTTGCAATAACCTAATCCTCAATAAGGAAGATCTTCTCGTTGGTTTCCTTCAGACAGGTCTGCTAGGCCTCTCAGCTGATCGGCACACTGATCACTTCTGCCCAGGCCTTGGCGTCATTTTTGCCATTCTGCTCGTCCAGGTGCGTTTCCTGCTCCGACACTCAGATGCAAAGTGCCTAAGCTTCTGACAACTGTAGCACTTCACTGTGCTCTTGTCTCTCCTGGTCGTGCTCCTTCCGCGTCCTCGCGTGTCTCTGCTCCGCCCTGAGG
Organism: Parietaria judaica; assembly: GCA_954871525.1. Taxonomy (NCBI): domain Eukaryota; kingdom Viridiplantae; phylum Streptophyta; class Magnoliopsida; order Rosales; family Urticaceae; genus Parietaria; species Parietaria judaica. Next base: position 15,823,645 of record OX940869.1, read on the forward strand.
AATTTGAAGAAAACTCGGCTCCCCCAGTTTTCCGTTGTCTGGCCGTCCAATCTTCATGCGTAAGCAGGAGGTTCTTCTCCTCTTCTCTGTCACCGTAACCCCGAAATCTCTCCTCGTGGGCTTTGAGGCGATCAACAACCTCCTCGACCGTCATGGTCTTGAGGTCGCCGAACTGCTCTATCGATGTCACGATCTGCATGTACTTGTGAGACGCTGCTCGGAGAAACTTTTTGACGACGGTGGTCTCTTCCACCTTGTCTCCCAGCGAGCGTATGCCGGTCACAATGGATGTGAGCCGCATAGCAAAATCATCAATTGATTCGCTCTCCCTCATCTTCATCACCCTGAACTCACTCTTCAAGGTCTGGACCTTTGCCTCCTTGACGCGAACTGCGCCCGTGTGCATGGTCTGAAGAGTTTTCCATGCTTCCTTCGCGGAATCCTTCTCGACTAGCATGAGAAGAACATCTTATGGAACTGCTTGGTAGATTGCGGCTAGAGCCATTCTTTCCTTGCCCCTTCGACACCGCCGTTCTCTACGACCTCCCACACTCCCTGCGCCTGCAGATTTACCCTCATTTTCAACGCCCACACGGCGTAATTGCTCTTCGTGAGCATGAGGTAGTGGAGCGTAACTGTGCCTTCTCTATATTCTGGTTTCTGCGCTGCGAGAGCTCCTTCGGTCGGTGGCTCTGATGAAGACATGTTCTTCGATTGAGGCTCTGATACCACATGTTGGTTCCCAAATCACAGATCTACGAAGAAACACGAACAACACCAAAGAAATCGAATAGAAAATTGAAAAACACGAACTTTTGGGAGAAGAAATTCTTTATTGATAATCGAAGGCAAATACAAGAAGATAAACTCAAACTCTAATGGACTCAGCACTTTACAAAATGTTTAATGCTAGGTTTATATAGCCACTCTCAAAGTAAAACCCTAGCTAACAGAATCGTACAAAATCGGGAAACTACCCTAAATAATCTCGTCAAATCTTTGACTCGATCTTTGCTTGCTCCTCAAGCTACGCGCTTTCCTTGCTGGGTAGTTGCTGACTTTACCTTTCCTGCTCGGACAGCTTCTCTGTCCCCAAGCTGGCCTGCTCGTTTGCCCCTGGCCGGGTTTGCCTTCTATCTGGACATTCTGCTCGTGTTCACCCGAGCTGGGCTGAACTCTTGTCCGTCCTTGGTTCTTGTCGGTACCCGGGCTGGCTTCCTTTGTGTGATGAATCTCGGACCTATGCATGGGGATATTCCCGAAACTCACAAAGAAAAAAAGAAGTGAGTTAGACAAAAAGAGAAGAAACTTGGACAAAAAAGAATGGAAGTGACTTAGACAAATCTTTTTTGTCAATAACCTCAAACCAATCAATCAATATTGATTAATACGTCAAGCTTAAGCTCACAGTAAAAGTGTCCAAAATCAAAAAATATGAAAAGACACACATTTAAAATTAATTATGAAAATAAATTAATATTTTTGTTTATTTTCACCATTTTAACTTTTGATTTTTATCATAGGATAATTGTGACTAAAGTATCATAAGTCAACAAATATGAAGCTAACACATATATAAAATTAGTTATGAAAATAAATTATTTGTTTTCTTTTTAAATAGGTTTATACATTACTCATCAATTGACATTAATTCTTCATATATGTATATAATTTTTTAAAATTGTATAAATATCATTTTAAAATATCTATTTATAATAGATGGCTAAATATCACGTGCAAATATTCTCTCATAATATACCCAACAATTTTTTGTTGTATTTCATAAAAATATATATATTAGGAACTTCAAAATATATCATGCTTAAGACCAGCCACAATGTGAGACTAGTCCCCAAACTGTGAGGCAAAAACCCATACGTTTTTTTTTTTTAAAACCCGGATACGGATCAGTCCGGGTCCGGGAAAAAAATCCTAGACTGATCCGGATCCGGGGTTTTTTTTTTATACTAAATTTATTTTATTTATTGTTTAGTCCCTAACTTTGTTTAATTGTTCAAATCTAACATTTTGGTACTTAAGTTCGGTTTTGAAAAAAATAAATGTTTAAATTCTTAAATTATTTTGTGTGTTTTAAATATTTAAAAATAAATATGAAATAAATAAAAACATACAACAACAAAAGAAAGTAAATATGCGTTTTTTATTCAACAAACTCGAAGGTCAGATATGGGAAAGTACAACTACAACCAAATGTCGAAAGGCAAACGAAGTTTCAAATTCAAAGTACAATAAGAAAACGAACAATTGAAAACGAATTACATTTGAATATGTGAAAAGTAATTCGCCAATTCTCGGTCGAACATATCGTTTTCTTGTTGTCGCTTGTTCGCCATAATCCAATCTCTCGAAAGCATAAGGATCTCGACCATCAATGACCTCGTAGACTTGCGGCGAGGCTCTAACATCCTTCCGGCCATTGAGAATGCCGCCTCTGATGATACCGTTGAGACCGGGATTGTGAGAATGTCACGAGCCAACAAGGATAAAACCGGATACTCCGATCGAATTGTGTGCCACCATTGAAGGATGTCGAGGCCTTCGTTAGGGCACGGTATCGGAAGAAGGTTGCTGAATTGGGCGTACTCGTCGACGGTGTTGCGCCGTTGACGTCGACCAAGAACACGAGAATCCGAATTGTCACTTCCTTGTGAACCCGGAGAAGAAGTCGATGCCGTATTGCCCCCGCCGCGCCCAATAGCCGTAAGGTTGTAGAATAACCGGTGATTGTACACGTATGGTGAACCAGCGGCCCCGTGTCCGGCCCTATAATGAACAAAAAATATTAACATTTAAAGTAATGTTAGGAAATTAAAAAAAAAATTAATCTTAAGAAATAAAGTTAAAAAAAAAATTACTTGAGTTTGTTGATGAGGATTCGTACTCTCGGTAAAGGGCCTTCATCTTCTGATCTGCATCGAAGTAATTGTGCGTCATATAGGGCTCCCCCGTCATAGCTTCGATGGCATGTAACACATCCTGCAGTTTGGAAAGCTTAAGTGTCGGATCCACGATTACAGCGGCACAATATAAAAATGGGAGCTTATCAGAACCCCAATAATACTCGAACTTTGCAATCATCGGGGTTAGTACATCGGTAAATAAAGTATTACTTTTTGCATTTTCAAAATGACAAAGAATATCGAAAATAGCAGGCAAAGCTTTCTGAAATGTGGGTGAGTAAACATGAGATAAATCAATAGTAATTTGATTAAAAAGGTTAAGAAAAGCCTGGAATTGGATACTGGTTATCCAATTGTCCGGAGTGAGGTCTTCGCGGCCGTCGTGCTGCGGACTGTTGATCAAGTTTGTAACAAGCTCCCGGTATGGTATGACAACACCCAACATCATGTAAGTCGAGTTCTAGCGGATCGGCATATCCGGTTGAAACGTTCTGACCTGGTAACTATGAGCCCTGCAATAATCTTCCCAAGAAATTGTACGCATAGTAGATGATTGTATATATAAAATCGTGTTACTAATTTTGGCTATACTTTCGGAAATAACGCCAAGACCGGATTGAACTATCGAGTTTATAATATAACATGCACACCTTTGATGAAAACAATCCTCCCTAAAATTGGTCAAACTTTCCTTCATTATTTCTACGGCATTGGCGTGGGCACTAGCGTTATCTAACGTAATGGAAACTACTTTATCCGAAAGGTTCCGATCCGACAAAACTTCTAGTATAGCCTCGGCTAGGTAAACTGCTGTGTGCCCAACCCTCATCGGCTTAAAACCTACAATACGCTTTTCGATATGCAAATTATCGTTAATAAAATGAGCTACGACTGTAATATAATCATCATTAACATGGACTTTCCAACAATCTGACGTTAAAGACACTTTGTAAGAAGATTGTAGGAACATTTCGTGTAAAGCGGCCCTTTGCTCGTTATAAAATTTGATTATGGTCTCGTGGTTATACAATACGAGATTTCCCTATAGTTTATCAGCTCCACTTTCGTCATCATTTCGTTAAAACCTTCTCCTTCGGGCGCTGATATAGGCAAACCATCGCGTATAGTCCACTAAGCAATAATCATTCTATATACATCATCGGGTAAGCGACTTACCTCCTCCGCCCTCTTTTTCTTTTTGCATGTCGTGGCGTGTTGTTCTAGGCGGCTGGTGCCGTGGTTCTTCGGATGGGCCGGAAGTTCCCTCCCGCAGTGTTGGCAAATTCCGAAGCTATCTCCAAGCCGATGTCGTAGTTGTATCTGTACTTGGCTCTGAAGTCGTTCTGCCAAACTGCTACCGAAACTAAGCGTTGTTCACCGCATCCACGTCCAGCTCGCGGTGCTGGTAGAACCAAGGTATTAAACGTCGCGATTTTCGAATGACATCTCGTGTGGTTTTCATTTTTTGGGGAAATGCGAGACGATATCCCCGTCGTTTCGCTGTCGTTTTTCAATTTTTGGCGACATTTCGTTTGGCACCCTCAAGATCTTCTGAGTTTCGTTTTTGTGAAGCAAAAGGGCAAAAAAGAGTAGGAATTTCGGTAAAAAAGAAAAAAGATTCTGAAAAAATGGTAGGGTCTAACTCCATTATGGAGTTTCAAAAGCTTCTACAAAAATGGTTTCAAAGTGACGATGAATAGTTGAAAAGGATGGCCCCACGCATTTACCCTCTTTTTTTATTTTACAAAGTTGTATTTCTGACATTGAGTTTGTGGGACCCATTTCATACTCTTTTCTTTAATATTTTTTTTTATTTCACTTTCAGTTTCACCCATGTTATTATTACGACTAAAGTATCTATAGTACTCTACCTAATAGTTAAACAATATACACATAACTAATAATATTCACAACCGTGTAGACAATAGAGTATATAACTATATATTGTATAGCTATATATCATACATTTAGAATTTGCCTATCAAACATATACTACGTAACACCAATTCAATAATAGGGTTAATGACGACAAAAATACCCAAAGTTTGGTCAAAGAACCCCTCGTGTACCTAAAGTTTAAAAATGGTGGTAAAAATACCCAAAGTCGCATTTGGGGAGTTGACCACTCCATTCTCGTAACGCCGTTAACTTACCCGTTAACTCTGGCCACGCGGGCAAACGTTGGTTTTTGACATAACAATTTTTGCCAAATGGATGAGCCCAAATAAGTCTTGTTTAAGACAAAACAACAAATTAAACCCCTAACTAATACTATTTAATACAACTAATTGAACCCCTAATGATTAAACTTAACAAAAAAAATTTGTCCATGTGGCCAGGGTTAACAAGTAAGTTAACGGCATTACGAGAATTAAGTGGTCAACTCCTCAAATATGACTTTGGGTATTTTTGCCATCACTTTTAAACTTTGGGTACACGAGGGGTTCTTTGACCAAACTTTTGGTATTTTTGCCGTCATTAACCCTAAATAATATGCCAAATTTGGTACATATCAAACATGTATCATGTATAATTGTATATTAGGGTAAATTACGGCAAAATACCTAACTTTTGGTCAACCTGCCTCCCGTGTACCCAATCTTTAAAACTGGCGGCAAAATTACCCAACGTGCGTTGACCGTGACTTTGGCATAAAACTGTTAATTTTTCCGTTAATATTCGCAATGTGGCCGTTAGCGGCAAAAATACCCAAACTATTTTTTTTCTTCAAAAAAAATAATTTTTAATTTTTTTAATTTATATATTTTTTTCTTTACTTGATTAGTGATAAATACTTGAATTCCAAATACATAGAATAACACAAAAGTTAGTCAAAACATCAATTGACTAAACCAAATCATGAATAAAACAATTACATAGTTAATTTAAGGTTGACAATCAAACTTTAAACAAAAACTTAATCATATTGTTTTTATTACATTTGACTATCTTAATTATTCCCCAAAATATCTATTAGATATTTAATACGGATTTAAAAAAAATAATTAAAAAACCCGGACCCGGACATATCCGGATTCGGAAAAACACGGATCCGGATAAATAAATATTTGGACATGTCCGGATCCGGATATTTATTTAAAAAAAATTAAAACCCTTTAATTCTGGGCCGTTGGATGATCAAGATCAACGGCCCATATAAAACGGTATTAGGGACTAAACAATAAATAAAACATTTTTAACTCAAACAAATAATAATAATAACCCGGATCCGGACCTGTCCGGGATTTTTTTTTCCCGGACCCGGACAGGTCTGGATCCGGGCTTTTTTTTTTTTTTTTTTTTTTAAATATCCTTAAACGGCACCTTTGATCGTAAGACATTTTTGGGACTAAGCTAAATATATAGCATGACATCTCAAAGCAATATTATATAATATGTATATATATATGTGTGAAACTCTTAGCGCATATATCCTCAAGTTATGATAATATAATATGTATATTTTGGTCATAACTTGATAATTTAATATGTATATTAAAAAAATTCAAAAAAAAAAAAAAAAAAAAAAATTGGGTATTTTTGCCGCTAACGGCCACATTGCAAATGTTAACGGAAAAATTAACGGTTTTATGCCAAAGTCACGGTCAACGCACGTTGGGTATTTTTGCTGCCAGTTTTAAAGGTTGGGTACACGGGAGGCAGGTTGACCAAAGGTTGGGTATTTTTGCAGTAATTTTCCCTTGTATATTATAAAGAACTTATCAAAATAATACCTATTAAATACTTAGTCGCCAACATACAACCTATAAGATATATAAGTTGACATAAAAATAGTGAAATTATTTAGTGTTTATAGGGTTTAGGGTATAAATTTAAGGTTAGTTTAGGTAATATTGAGCCAATATAAATATCTTGTCTAAATATTCAATCTATTTTCCATAATATCTGTCGAAAACCCCATCGGCATGCGGTATGCCCATGAAAAATATGTAGTATTTTCGGCATGCAACATGTCTTTTTTTTTTTTTTTCGATTTGCCCATCGGCAAGCGATATGTCCGTAAAAAGAAAATTGCGAAACGACATCGGCAAGCAGCATTTTAAACCTTGGGTAGAACTTCCTCAACTTCTTCGACTTACTCCTCCTCGCCTTGAACGTAGTTCGGGTCCTTCGCATCATCGTTCTTATCATCATCATCGCTGCCATCGGGGTCGTTGGATTGGTTCCTCGACCTCGTTTCCTAAAAAAACAAAGGAATATTACAAGGGTTAAATTTTAATATTAATTTTAATATTACAAGGAATATTACAATTATTAAATTTTAATATCAACAATATTAATTTAATTAAATTTCATATAGTTAATTAAAAAAGTTAACAAAATTAAAAATGGTATTTTCTAAGTGTGGAAATAATTGTCAAGCTCTTTTAGACAGAACTCCCCGAGGTTCCAAGGCCAGATCGACTGGAAAGGATGCTATGATCTCACTTTAGGCCCAAGCTGTTCTAGACAGAACTCCCCGAGGTTCCTAGGCTAGCTTGGAGGAGATCGCAAAGCAAACCTTATTTAAAAACCAATCTTTCTAAGACACCATAATCCCTAAAAACTTTATAATTATCACCACACATAAAAATTACAATTTTTATTATCTTGTTTAATTAACTATTTAAAATTTAACTAAACTAATATGACTATGTAGTTATTAATTATTATCTTATTAGTTACTAATTATTAATTAACTTATTAAGTAAGTAAGTAACTACTAACTATAATTAAGTAATTACTATATGACTATTTATTTAACTTATTAATTAATTAATTAATTAAATGACTATATAGAATATATTAAGTAAGTAACTATTTATTATCCAACAATTTAAAATTTATTATTTAACAAAGTAACAAACTAAAATTTAATTAATTAACTACTTAAATTAAACTCGACTTACCTCGACGTCGGGGGAAACATAATGTTGTTGATGATGTTGTTGGACTTGGTGTTGTTGCTCGTGATGGCGGACTTGTGCTTGGTATTGTTGTTCGTTCCTAAGGCTATGCCAATCCGGAATACTTGTACCTTGATAATTAAGTAAGTTCGTAAAACCACCGACATGACCTTGAGAAAATAATAATTGTTGGTTCATACCGACGCCACCGGCACCATATTAAGGATGAGCTGGTAACGGTAGGCTAGAAGAACATCGGGACGTCCTCGAGAACGGTTGTTGCCACTCGACATATTAACGATAAATTAAACTAATAATAGCGATAATTTAACTACTAATAACGATAAATTAAACTAAATAACACTAACTTAAAACTAATAATAATAACACTAATTAAAAACTAAATAAACTAATAACAACTAAAATACCTAAACAATATATTAAACTAAAAATTGAGAGTATTTATATAATTATAAAGTAGCTAAACTATAGTCATATTTCGGAACTTTGAGAGCTTGAGAGAGTATGAGAGTGTTGGAGATGAAGAGAAGAAAATGAGTGAAAAAATTGGGAGTGAAATGGGGTATTTATAGGGGAAAATGTGTAGGAATTAGAGTAAAGTGGTGTTTTCGAGGTCCAACGGCTATTTTTGGGGAGCTGAGTGCAAATATTACCGTTGGGGCGAACGGGTCTATTTTTTTGGACACGTGTCCAGGCACTTATGCCGCGCCCCAACGGATCTATTTTCTGGGCCATTGATCTTGATGATCCAACGACCCAGATTAAAAGGGTTCTAATTTTTTTTAAAACCCCGGATATTTCGATATCCGGATTAATTAATATCCGGATCCGGATTGTTCCGGATCCGTGTTTTTCCGGATCTCGATATATCCGGATCCGGAGTTTTTTTTTTTAATTTGGCTTCCGGATATTAACCCGGGTACGCCATTTAGAGGGTTAGGTGAGACTATCATATTCTATAACAAGTATTCAAAGATTAATAAAAACTCAAGAGAACGTATGTAACGGATAGTGAACGTCTAGGGCTAAGCCTCTTTCTAAAAAATCTTCGTGTTATTTACTTTCAACACCATTCTTCATGCGAATTTGAAAGCAAATTAGAAACTAGTCTAACTAGAACAAGAAACGATCCTACATCCAAAACGTAAAAGTAGTATCTCCTTAATCCTTAATTCTACAGAATAGTAACTGTCGAAGACATTATCGGTTGATCACTACTGTGTTCTAGTTAGAGTTGGGACTCGCGGCGTCGCGACGAGTCGCGACCGAGTCGCCAAAAATCGCGACTGTTCCAGTCGCGACTCGTCGCGACGCCGAGAGTCGTGGTTGGTCGCGATTTTTCGCGATTTTATAGGCTATTTTTGCGGCAAAAGTAGCTGGTTTCTTGAAATGTATTTTTTTTACTTTTTATTTGAATTTAATTTTAAAACTTTATTAATTATTTCAAAATTATATGTAAGTAAGTTAATTATTTAAATTTGTTATCTACAATGTATTTTTTTCAAAATTAATATTAAAGTTTGTTATATTAATAATATTGATTTTTATTTTTAACATATTAATAATATTGATATAAGTTAATTATTTTGTAACAAATTAATAATATTGATTTTTATTTTTATTTTTAAAGAAATAACATATGTTAATAAATATTAGTTTGTAACATACTAATAATTTCAACAAATTTACTTAACATATAAATAAATACGAAAAGACGAGATATTTAAAAAAAAAGTTGTATTATTCATTGTGAATATTACAATAAGGTGGAAGAAAGCTGTAAATATTCAGTGTAAATATTACAAGATGCCTCACTAAAACCTCTCTTGTAAAACCCTCCTTAGGGACATAAAACCAAGAGAGGAAAGAGCACATCATTGGCGGTTACATTGCGTCACTCGGGATACAAGGCGTTAAACCTTTCAGTCATTAGCTCTAGTTCGGTTTGGTCGGACCGTTCGGCAATCACTCGGGTATGGTTGGGATTTTCGACAAAACTCAGCGGCACACCCGTAGAAATTATCCATTCGAGGGTCCATTTCCGTAAATTAACTGCAGAAAGGGCACTTACCTGTTCTGTGTTTACCTCTTCGAGCTGCCCGGTCGGGAAGCATGCTCTTGCGTGTCTTTTCAAGTATCCGGTTCCGAGGTCACCCATCGCGTCTAGTACTTTGCCGCATTTTTTGCACGTGGCGAGTTTGATGCGTTCGCCATTCTCCAACCGCCGATCTTCGTGGAAAAAATCCCACACTGGGGCCGTGTTTGGTCGTCCCCACGCCAGGGCCGAAGGAGTTGCGCTGTTAAAACAAAGGAATATTACATCGGATTAATAATAAATTAAGTATTAAAAAAAATATTACATTTATTATATCTTAACATTAATCATATTAATTAAATTAAATTTCATATAGTTAATTAAAAGAGTTAACGAAATTAAAAATGGTATTTTCTATGTGTGGAAATCATTATCAAGCTCTTTTTGACGGAACTCCCCGAGGTTCCACGGCCAGATCGACTGGAAAGGATGCTATGATCTCGCTTTAGGCCCAAGCTTTTCTAGACAGAACTCCCCGAGGTTCCCAGGCTAGCTTGGAGGAGATTGCAAAGCAAACCTTATTTAAAAACCAATCTTTCTAAGACACCGTATTCCATTAAGAACTTTATAATAATCACCACACATACAAATTACCATTTTTAATCCCGTTAACTTATTAAATCTCAAGAAAATCGTTTCTGATGTGGAAGATCAGTCGAAACCGCAACCACAGAGCATACTAAGACTTTCAAGAGACATGACAAATTAATTAATTTAACTAAAATAATTAAACTATAATATTTAAGGTTAAAAAATTAAACGAAATTAAATAATTAAGATAATATGATTAAATGATTATTAAATCTCAAGAAAATCGTTTCTGATGTGGAAGATCAGTCGGAACCGCAACCACAGCGCATACTAAGACTTTCGAGTGATTATTATGGAATAATTATTAATAATTAAAAACGGATTAATATTTATTAATCATTATTTATTAATAATTAATTATTTCTAAGTACTAACTTATTAATTAATAAATATTTATAATTAATGAAATAAACAAATGAATAAAGGTTATTACCCGGTTGAAGGACGTCGAGCACGTCGAGGACGGGCAACGGAGGCTTCACCGCTATCTTGATTGGAAGAACCGCGGTTGTAAACCCCAACATTTTATCCATGGACCGAGGGCGGCGTTTGAAAGTCGTCGGGATCGGCATCGTGGGGGCGTTGAGTTTCGTCGGGATCGGCATCGTGGGGACGTTGAGTTTCGTCAGGATCGGCATCTTCGGGGCGTTGAGTTTCGTCGGGATCGGCACCTTCGGGACCTTGAGCTCTGTAATCGGCACCTTCCCGAAACATGAGATCGAAAAAAGGATCGTTATTTCCCCCCCTAGATTGAGCCACCGCTTCGACCAATTCTCGGGACACACGATCGGGATTGGCTTGGTGGTGGGCCAACGCCCGGACTAGACTAGGTCTTAGAGACCGTACTGTATTGTCGGGATAATTTGGATTGGGAGGGGAAGGGAATATTTCTGACGGAAGCATAACGGGAATGTAGTTGTCGGGACAAGGCTGCGATGTTCCCCCTTGTAGAAATTGGGGTTGCAAATTCCTGGCCGCCCTTCGACCCCCGGAACTACCGCCGCTTCTTCGAGACATATTAATGAGAGAACTTTAGAAATTGAGAAATTTAGAACTTTGGAACTTTAGAGCTTGAGAGTGGAAAAAACTTAGAGAATTGAGAGAATTTGAGAGAGAGTTGAGAGATTGTTGGTGAAGAAATGAGGGAGGAAGAGGTGGTATTTATAGGGTTTGAGGAGAGAGTGGGGTGGGTGAATAATTATTGTGGTGGGTGAAGTGGGTGAATAATTGTGAGGAGAAAGTGGGTGAAAAAATATTGAAATTCGAGTAAAGTGGGTAATAATTGTGGTTGGGTAATAAATTTCGGGTAAAAAGTGTGTTATTTTCGCCACCAACAAACACAACTTTTCCCCTCACTCGGATAGCACACGTGTCGCGCTCTGATTGGGCGAGAGCATTTCACGCGGATCACCACGCGTGGTCGCGATTTTGACCCCGCGTTGCGACGAATCGCGATTTTCACCCGTTGATCGCGACGCATCGCGATTCGCGCCACACGCGTCGCGACGATCGCGACGTCCACAGTATGATCGCGAGTTTCAGCTCTAGTTCTAGTTGTGCTAGGTTGACTAGTTCTAGTTGTGCTAGGTTGACCCAGAAAAGTATAAACAATATAATTATATATATATATATATCAGTATGATGATACCAAAACATTTACTCATTAATTTTTCAAAAGATGAGGCGACTCGGACCCGTAATTTTATATCATTATCTGTGGCTAATTAATGGTTTGGTGTAGTAAAATGGAATGGAGGACACACTAATAGCCACCACAAATTGAATATAATATATTTAATTCCAAGTGGGGAAAATTAGTACAAAGAGAAGTGCGTTTCCATGTCAGAATTTCTCGAGTGGGAGACATGTGACATTATTGTATCCATTATCTGCTCAATGTTTTAGTCATTACGTTAGAAAATGGATTATGTTCACATTATTTCCTCTCTTATATTGAATAATCTGATTTTAATGGTTGACGGATTTAGAAAACTATATTACTACTTTTTTTTTTTTATATGGATCAATGAAATCAAATCTATATTCCATGACCATTGTTGTCGGTTTCAATTATTTCAAGGACTTAATCTATGTGCATATGTGTGTATTATAATTTATAATCAATTAATTATTCCATAATTACGTGTAAGAATTTTCATAAAACATATGTTAATAATCCCATAGTTCTATGTCCATCTTGTAGACAACAGAAGGGTGGGCGAATGCAACTCTGACTGCATCGTAGAGTAATTTTTGTCTTATTAATTTTTCTTTTTTCTTTTTTAGAAATAATAATAAAAAATCCCTACTAATTAGGCACAAGAATCGACCCGATCCTGCTCTAAATTTCGTTCAATGGGATGAGATATGTTTTGTGTTGAGGGCGATTCGTACCGCTCAACAATCACAAGATTACTCTTGTTCTTAAATGAAGAGCTCGGTTCCTTCCGTTTATTAACTAGGGAAATATAGAAATATGGTGACTTTTGTATTGATGATGTTGCTTTTCTTTCTTTTACAAGTATATCGTTGCCTTTCTTCCCTCTCTCCCTTAGAATCTCAATGCCCCTTTTACATAGGTTTCTCTCCCTTTTTATAGGCCAGTTTTCCCGCTTTTCTCGGAGTCCCATCGGCTCGTTCCCCCATGTGTCTGGCAAAAGCCTGGTGCATCCCTTTTTTGCGTGGTTCGAGTCTTCGGGGTTACCTCCGATGTGGCTGCATTAAATGCTCGTCCCATCGCGGCGTGCTCAAGCATTTAATGCTCGTCCCATCGAAGCCTCAAGCATTAAATGCCTATCCCATCGGTCACTGTCAATATCACCAGCACGTCTCGTCTCGCCAGAGTCTCCTCGACTCTTTCTCGTCGGGTCCTGGCGTCGTCGACTCTCCTCGTCGGGTCCTGGTGCCGTCGGCTCCCCTCGTCGGGTCCTGGTGCAGTTGGCTCTTCTCGTCGGGTCTCGGTGTCGTCGACTCTCGTCGGGTATTGGTGCCGTCGGCTCCCCTCGTCGAGTCTTGTTCGCGTTCGGGGATCTGCTTCATAGTCTCCATTCGTCGACCTTCAAGGCTTTCCTAGTGTTAAGAGGGATCCGACTTTAACATTTTGTTAGCTCCTGATGACGAGGCTATGTGATGAGTCCGAGTATTCCTTCCAAGTAAAAATGATCTTCACCATCCGAATCAGTAAAATAAGACAAGTGTTTAACTTCTTTCTAAAAGTATTTTTTTGAACATACAATTGAATTTACCACAATTGACCATTTAAAAAAGAATTTCCCTCTTCTTTACGGATACAAAATGATTTTTCTCACAACTTATGTGTCACTCTTAAATTAATATTTCATAAATTATACGTCACTTACAAGTTAATATATTGGGTTATTACCGGCATATGTTCATGTTCTTTTGCAAACATCCGATTTATGTTCCCGTTCTTTTTTTTTTTCGCGGCATATATTCCATAAGTCTTAAAACGTACTCAAAGTCAACCTCCGTTAACACTCCCGTCTATGTCCGTTAGTTTGTCACGCCCTTAGTACCGGCATATGTTCTCGTTTTTTGCAAATATCCTACTTATGTTCCCGTTCTTTCTATTTATGATTTTTTTTTTATCATTTAAAAAAAAGTACTAATTTTTTCAATTTTTTATTTTCTTAATAACATCTTTTAGACGATAAAAGTACCATTTTTAGATGATACTAATGATTTTTAAGCGGTAAAATTACTCATTTTTTTTAAATCTTCATTCTCTCATCGATGTAGAATTGATCTTCATTTTTAATCCAGAAATTCTCTTTCGTCGTGGAAGTCTTTGATCTCCGCTTCTAACAAGCTCTCAAATCCTTAATTACCAACCCTAACCAAAGCACCAACCAATCGAATTGCCACAAAACCACGGTTCTCACCGACACCCGCGAGCTTCCGTCGTGGGAGGGTTCGGTGCCGAGGAGAATTGGCATTGGGAAGAAGCAGTAAAGACACAAATGAGGTTCTAGTGGACCGAGGTTGGGATCACCATGACCGATGACTATAGGAAAGCCATCAATGACCTGTCTCCGAAGTGTTGAAAAATATTGCAATAAAAATAAAATCGAGATAGCGTCAAGTGGGTCAAAACGTTGAACACCCGAGTTCAACGCTTTCTTAAAAACGAAGTATCGAAAGCTATCTAGATATTATGAGTTTGCTTCCCATTAATTTTTCACTTTGTAATTTTAATTTTTATAGCTTCCCATTGTTTTATGTTGTGAGTCTTTGGGTAACGGAGTTCGACGAGTCTTAGTTCGCTAGCGAACTTTGAAAAGTTACGACGTTTGGGGTTGACCGATTATATCCTGGGAAGCTAATTGCCTAACGAAACGAAACTCAAGCACGTACATGAGGCGAATCAAGCTTTAAAGAGAGATTCCAACGCGTCTCGGGAATCACTAACATTTTCTATTTATAGGATATCAAGAACAATTTTCGGACAAAAGAGATAAGCCGATGCTCGTCAAATTCAATAACACATCGATATGTATTTTGAATTTACTCGCTACTATTTTTCTATAATTTATTTCTCATATATTATCATCTCTAGAAAATATACCTAGCGTTGCAAGGCTGTGAAACTCGGGCTCTGCTCGAACCAATCGGTGAAGATGAAGTTTGTCGAGGTGTACATGGCACGTGGCAAAAACAAACGGATATAGAGGGAAGTATTAACAGAGGTTGAATTTGAGTATGTTTTAAGACTTATGGAATATATGCCGCTAAACAAAAAAAGAACAGGAACATAAGTCGGATATTTGCAAAAGAACGGGAACATATACCAGTCTCAAGGGCGTGACCCATGGTAAAAACTAACAGACATAGACGGAAGTGTTAACGGAGGTTGACTTTGAGGACGTTTTAAGACTTATGGAATATATGCCGCGGAAAAAAAAGAACGGGAACATAATTCGGATGTTTGCAAAAGAACGAGAACATATGCCGGTAATAACCCTAATATATTTTACAATATCTATAACAAAGTGAAATTCTTTGAAAGGGTAGGGGGCAATTTAGTAAAAAACTCAAGTATAAAGAGATAAATAAAAGTGCACTAGTGAGTAGAGTTGGGTAGGCATTTGCCAATTACTCAATATATTATTAACAAAGATTAAGCTAAGTAAAAAAAGGGGAAGAAAATGAAGCACCACTAGTACATAATAGCCTCACCAAACCCACACAATATCCGTTCATCGAGTAATTATCGCGAGAGTACATTGCAGCAATAATATCTAAAATTTGAGCAAGATTGTCTTTTTAAGAGGTCTAAAATCTAAAATAGCGACAATAATACTTAATGTTATGCTTTGAGTGTTAGACAATTTCATCCATCCATTTTCTTCAATCAACCGTTGATACGCCCTGCAATGTGGTTCCTTAACGATGACACGTGGCTACTTGAGAGAGCAACACGAGTTGCCACATGGCCATGGTATTATTAACTGACAATTGAAGAAAAAAGATGGAAAAATTGTCAACACTCCAAACATAACATTAGCTATTTTTGGGATTTGGACCTAATGAGACACTCTTGCTCAAACTTTGGATATTATTGCCGCAATGTACTCTTACTGTGGATATTAATTTTATATATAAAAAAAGGTATGAAAGATAAGTCGTCACCTTCTTCACTTTATGTATTATATATGCGGCCACTCGGAGAAGTGAAACTTAACAAATAGGGTTTCATAATCACATACTTTGATTCTTTCTTAAAAGTTGTGGACGACTCATATACAACTAAATATTGTTTTTTTTTTTTCCCCTATATTTTAATATGATAGATGGGATAAATGTGGAAATAATTTATTCCAGGGATGTCATTTCATTGATTATTTTACGACTTTTGCACTGCTAGCTAGCTAGCCAATTCTTTATAAGAAATGTGCGGATTTATTCATTTTATTTTTAGAAATAACATTAAATGCCCTGTATTATTATTATTATTATAAAAAAAAAGATGACTGCAAATTTTTTTCCATTTGTTTCGAGAATAGTAAAAATGATTTTTTTTTTATGATTTTGTAACTATTAATAATTTTTTTACGAGAAATTTGTGAATTTAACCTTTCTATTTTAAAAATAATTGAAAACGACTTTTATCTAATTTATGATTTCAAAAATTACATGAATGACTTACTTTATGATTTTTATTTGTGCGGATTTAACTCTACTTTTTTGAAATATCAGAAAATGACCTTGTGTTAGTCTTTTAGCATATTTGACGGTTAATTAGCAGAAAATTTAATCTTTTTCAATTTAAAAATAAAGAATATTTGCAAACATTATATAAAGCTTCTTATAAGTTAAACATATTTTTCTTATCTCAGTAAATAATAAATTTTAAACATTTTTACATTTAAAAATCGATATAAATCGTATGTTTCGTATGTTAATTGAGGGTCAAACACTAAATTCATTCACACTATAAAGTATAATCATAATGAAATTATGAAGGAGACAGTTTCACTAATTTTGGAACTGACGGGAAAAATTCTCAAAAAAATAATATATATATATATATATATGTATATATATATATATATATATTAAAAGAGTCAATTCTCTTATTTCTAGAAAAGCGAGGGTCAATTTTGCATATCTTGTAAAAAAAAAAAAGGTCAAGAACACCATGTATTTATCTAGTATTGTAAATATCGACGGTTGAAGCTTTATTTAGAATTACAATTTTTTTTGCTTAAATATATAACAATCTTAACTTTACAAATGTAGGTGCATGTATAAATATTATATGCAAGAGCTATAGTTAATAAACAAAATAAATGTTAAAATCGTTTAAAAAGTTTAAGTGGAGAACAGTAATATTCTATTAGGGGCAACAGTTTAATATCAGTGTCTAGTGGAAACATTGTGTTGTTGATATATAGTCGTGTATATATATATATATCACAATGATATATATAGTGTGTATATATAAGTATATATAAGTAAAATACCTTGAAGTACATAAAATTCCACCGTATATTCTTAAATCTATTTTTTCGTGGTAAAAGTATCAAAAGTAATTTTTTCTGTCACCTCCAATTTTGGCTTCCGTTAGGAGTAAACGGAGTTATATACGCACTAGCTTATGCACCTGTTTATGCTCAAATATCAAAAGAAAAAATTAATGAAGTAATATTGTTTTTGTGTTGCTTTAGTAGTTGAACATACTGAAATTTTCAAGACATGTCCTTTGTTTTTATGCGTGAGATATTGAGATTCTTCTCTTTTTATTTTGCTTGGTCACGTATACTCTTATTATTTATATTATTCTTTATTTTCTTATTCTTTTAGAACTATTATAGGAAGCTTAGTTAGGATTTTGTTTCTTTGTTATTTTTTTTTTCTTGATATATTGTAGAACACGATACATAGCATTTTATTTATTGAATGAGATAAGAAAATTAATCGCACATTTGCTCATTCAAATTATAGGTTTTGACCCACTTGTAAAAAAAAATATAAACACATAAATAAAATATAGAAAGTTATATGCCGTTTAAATTAACTCGGTAAAATGTGCTTCGGCTGAACCAAAAAATGGCTCCGCCACTAGTTAGGACTCATCAGTCAAATGCCACTTGTCACCTTGTTAAACGCCCACATATTCCAGTTTCTCCCAAATTCAAAGATGCTAACCTCGAAGTCGGTGTTTGTAATCCCTAATTCGGGGTTAGCATCTCCGACTTCGGTGTTGTTTTAGTAAACAAACCATAGATCTTACGTAGGACCACTGTAATCCGACTTCGGGATTAGCATTAACGACATCGGTGTTATTAACTTCGTTGTTGGTGATGCTAAAAAAGGTGACAAGTTACATTTGACGGACGAGTCATAACGAAAGTCGATTGAAACTTAAGGTGGCATAAGAAAAGTTACTTTAAGTATTTTTTTATCACAACAAAATAGAATTAGAAATATGCTGTGCAATTTTGTGTACTTCAAAATATTTTTGCTTATATTTACCCATATATTTGACTTTTGCCCTTTGTCCCTCACCTTATTCTCTTTATTTAGTGCTTAGCTTTTGTTTGTCAAGGAACCTTTTTTTTTAATAGAAAAAAAAAAAACCCTTTTGCTCTAGTTTTCTATAGTTCTTTGAGTATGCCTCCTCAAAAAGTATAATTAGTAATGCTCCACTTATTTTTATCGCCATTGGACTTGAATTTATAAAATGGAATATTGTAGCAATATGATTGATTATGTATATTTTTTATAACAAGAAAAAGAAAAAAGCTAAACATTGTTATTTGTTGACAAAGTATCTATCGCAAGAGGCCTTAGATTGTATACAAAAATTTAAAAACCTACCCGAAGAATATCAAGCATAATTAACTTCCACATATATTTGTGAATCGGGAGTTATTACTCAAAGGCTATATATATATTGTATTTGGATTTATCGTCCAACTTGCACCGATAATATTGTTAAATCACTTTAAATACTTCTTAGTGTCAACACAATTTAAATACTTATATCAACCGCTCAAAATCACTACAAATTTCGTTTGCCCACGTCTTTTACTTCCGATTACTCTTATTAAACAAAATTTTCTAAATATTAATTGACACGAGAAAAATGTTAAGAAACCAAACAATCTCAACTTCCTCCTTAAAAAAAAAGTGTACACGTATTCAAGGTTTAATGTTAACGGGACAATTGGGATAGATCAAATAAAAAATTCAATTATACAACCTTCGGCTATTAAATTTGTGTAGCTGAAAGCTTAAAACTATACTGCTCGATTTTTTCTTTTTTCTTTTTTAAACTAAGTAGGTTCTTCATTCTACAATAGCGTTTGCTAAAAAAGCTTCCCATACAAGGGCCGGAAATTTCCTTGAGGTACAAAAACCTCCACCTGACAAACGGTTAGCCCACTGACAGAGAGTACGAGCTACCGTATTAGCTTGTCTAGAAATCCAAACAAAACTATAACTCTCGAATTCTCTTGCAGAGTGATTATCTGTTCAAAAAGAGGGATTAAATACCAATTTGAATAATCTTGTCATTGGCAAGACTCTGTTGGAAATAATTGCAGTTAAATAAAATTGAGATATATGTTCCGACGTTTGAACGTTACGTAGAACGGTCATATTAATTATGTCCGTTATGAATATTGAATTCAATTTATTACATTTCGGATTAATTGCAATTTATTATTAACGGTTATAGAAATTGATTGCTAATCAATTCATTGTCTCCCTTCGATACCTATAAATTGACGGTGATCTCGAACCTATTCGACAAACCGATAGCAAAACCGTCTTCCGAAAACTCTCTAGATACTTTGAATCTGCTTCTCGTTTTTTCATTCTGAGGATTCGATCTGTTATACTTCCCAACGTTTTCTTGTTGTGAGTCTTTCGGTAACGGAGTTCAAGAAGGTTCAGTTCACCGGTGGACTTCGAAGTGCTACGAAGTTCTCAGTTGTCCCGTTGTATCCTGGGAAGCTAATCACCTAACGAACCTCAAGCACGTAGAGTAGGCGAATCAATCTTTAAGGAAAACGTCCAACGAGCCTCGGGAATTTCTTACTATTTTTTTTGTTTTACAGGATCAAGAAGACATGATCGGATCAAAGCTACAAGCCGATGTTCGTCAAATCCAAGAATCTACACGATAAGTATTATGAAATTTATCTGCCACTGTTTTTGCTCATATTTGTTTCTCATGAATATCATCTATATAGAAATTATACATAACAATCTTAAAGCTTGATTTTTTTATTTTTTATTTTTGATGATCGATGAGAAAAGAGACAATGCAGTTTACACAAGGAAAATTTATTATCGAGTTGTTGAACTTAAAGGATTTCATTGAGGTTTGGAGCATAGAGTAAGACGTAAATATCTCAATGAAGAAGAGCGAAACAGAGCACTGAGCCCGAGTCAGCCGAGTCATCTGCCAATCTGCATGGTGTTCATACCTGGGGTTTTGACCTCCCTTCTCCTATGGTGTATTCCGGTGACAATGACGGATTCCGGTGACGGTAAGTTAATTGCTATTAAATTAATATTCATCTCCTTACATTTCGTTGATTGGTGAAACAGATTAGACATTGACTTTGGATGGAAGATATCGTCGGAGCTGGAAGTGATAGAAATTCTTAGGGAAGTAAACCTTCGTTAACAAGCGTGGTGTCTCCGAAATGCTCAAGAAAAACGAGGAAAAACTGAAGAGAGACAGACAAAGAAGGACGACCTTACGACGGGGCTCCCAATCGACAAGGCGGCGGCGCTGCAATCTCCGTCACCGGCGACTCGCTGGTATTGAATCAGAGGAAATGCCTTCATTCATTGAGAAAGACACAGTCACAATACAATGCCCAATACGAATAAGAACAACCAGATAAGTACCTGAGTTAATGCTATTAATATCATTAATATTGTTATTTACTCATATGGGCTATTAGTTCTTGATTTATTCGTTGATATATTGCATAAATGTGAATCAGTTGAATAAAAATACGAAGGCATTAATGGGGCGTTAAAGTATTCCTTATATCATGTGAGTTTCTTGCTATTGATATTGAGATACCATATGAGATTTTTTTTTTAATTTATCTTTTAATAGATATTCATATGTGACAACATTTATTAAACAAATAATATGTGTCAATGTATAGTTATATATCATGGGTATATAATTTGAGATGAGCTTTTAAAAAACAACAAAGTTAGAAATTATATTATTTATGGAGAAATAATATGTTCATGTAGTACACCCGATTATTGATCGTGGTACTAAACGTAAAGCGTTGAATTAAAATCGCGATTTTAATTCTAAGTTGGTAATTTTCTAAATGAAAGAGAATTATTGAAAAAAAAATGTAAATGATTTCTTGAGAGAAATTCTATGGTTTGCAAAATCATTGGAAAAATATATAAAGAGGAAATTCCTTCTTTTTTTTTTTATCCTTGATGTTCTTCTGCTTGTTGGTGCGCAAGTTTCGGTGTGACCACACGCAGAAGTAATTATCTAGTTTTGGGCATGTTTCTGCTTGTGCCTGCGCCAAAACCCACGTGCCTGCGCCCAGAAGGGGTGTAATTTTTACTGTCCGTGCCTGCGTCATAACTTGTGTCCCTAAGTACACTTGATTATCGATCAAGGTACGTGCATGCTTAATTGAAATTGTTGTTTCAATTTTAACATGTTATTTAATCATCAATGAGGCTGGAAGCGCTCAAATGACGTACATGCATACGTGCATAATATATATGACAATAATGTCGGGCTCTATTTATCACGAGATAAAATTGAGAAGTTCAAAGGTTTGTGAACATTGAATTCCAATTAATACCTGGAAATGTGGGGGCGTTTAACGAGAATAATTGCTTCACATTAAGTTCATGTATATGGGTCTGAGGACCATAGATTATATCTATGTACAGTATTTTAATAATTAAATTGAGAATTAACTCTTAGAGTGTGATTCAAAGAACATTGATATTCAATGGAATATAATAATTGGAATAAATAATGCATCGATTTACATTCTTGAAGGATTTAAAATCCATTAAGTAAGTACGCTTTCACCCAGATGCGGAAAGCTTCTGAATAAATGTAAAAGATTCACAATAGAATCTTTATATTGTCTTAGAAAAATACGACAATAAGGCCGTACGACTAAGAAAATATCTGGAAGATATTTAAAATGGTGAAAAAATTTGCGTCTATAGTTTGCATCGACTATGAAATTTAGTATGCAATTCTAGACATATATGTCGTAGACACAATGTCATTAGACAGCTACTCTCAAAGAAAATTATCATAATTGATCATGTTAATAAAATGATAATGTTGTGGATCCATTACTCAAAAGGGTAAAAATGAGAGTTGGTTGTGAAATCATCTAAGGGAATGTGACTGAAGCCCATCGAAAAATGAAGTTTTACAGTGGAAACCCAACCTAGCTGACTGGAGATCCCAAAAACTAGGTTCAATAGGACAACCTAGCTGTAAGACTTTAACGGATCACTGTGGGGATTACATCGTAGTTCATTCCTATGATGAAAAACAGTTATATGTATGGTTAAGGATAAGCTAGAAGCTTTTAATGATTCTTACACGTGGGTAAATGATAGCCGATCGGAGCATATGGTTTGCTTTTAGTAAGATCACCCATGTTATAGTGAAGTGGGGTCGCTTCAACGGAATTGTAAAGGGCGCAAGTTCTGTAAACTCTCGCAAAATCAGATGGTGTTCATGACCATGAACGAACACAATAGTGAGAACTGAATCTGTCTAAGGAGAATTTCGTGTGAGGTATATTCTCACTTACACAAACGGTCGAACAGTTCAAAGACATCGCGTCTACTGATCACCAGTAAGGAAATATATTTGCACAATGGAAGGTTCAAAGGGTTACACCTATTTATCTTATGCAGGATTTGACTGTCGAACTTTGTTACCTGAGTCAGGTGTAGTCAAGAGTGATCTGTCAATTTTATTTATGTGGGGGATTGTTGGAAATAATTGCAGTTAAATAAAATTGAGATAGCGTCGAGTTGGTCGAAATGTCAAATACTCGAGACGAACTCTCTATCCAATTACCAGGATATGTTCCGACGTTTGAACGTTACGTAAAATGGTCATATTGATTATGTCCGTTATGAATATTGAATTCAATATATTACGTTTCAGATTAATTGCAATTTATTATTAACGGTTATAGAATTGATTGCTAATCAATTCATTGTCTCCCTTCGATACCAATAAATTGACGGTGATCTCTAACCTATTCGACACACGGATAGCAAAACCGTGTTCCGAAAACTCTCTAGATATTTTGAATCCGCTTCTCATTACAATCTTTAAAAATTACCGCTACAAAGAAGACTTTGCTTTGCTAAAAATAAAAATAAATATTTTTAAGAGTATCATATGATTGTAATTTGTGTTTAAGCTACATCTAGCCTAGCCGGAAAATATCAGGCATAATTCCATTTTTGTTTAATTAAAATCGAAAGGTATAAAGAGAAATCATTTTTATTTAAATAGGTCTCGGAATCATATATATATATATATAGTCCCCAAAGAGGCATATATATGTACCGGTTTTTTTTTAAAACCCGGATACGGACCAGTCCGGGTCCGGGAAAAAAAATTTCGGTCTGGTCCGGATCCGGGTTATTTTTTTTTAATTTTTAATATTAAATTGGTTTTATTTATTGTTAAGTCCGTAATTTTGTTTAATTGTTAAAATCTAACATTTTGGTATGTTTAAATTCTGAAATTATTTTGTGTGTTTTAAATATTTAAAAATAAATATGAAATAAATAAAAACATACAATAACAAAAGAAAGTAAATATGCGTTTTTTATTCAACAAACTCGAAGGTCGGATACGGGAAAGTACAACTACAACCAAATGTCGAAAGGCAAACGAAGTTTCAAATTCAAAGTACAATGAGAAAACGAACAATTGAAAACGAATTACATTTGAATATGTGAAAAGTAATTCGCCAATTCTCGGTCAAACATATTGTTTTCTTGTTGTCGCTTGTTGGCCATAATCCAATCTCTCGAAAGCATAAGGATCTCGACCATCAATGACCTCGTATACTTGCGGTGAGGCTCTAACATCCTTCCGGGGATTGAGAATGCCGCTTCCGATGATACCGTTGAGACCGGGATTGTGAGAATTTCACGAGCCAACAAGGATAAAACCGAATACTCAGACCGATTTGCGTGCCATCATTGAAGGATGTCAAGTCCTTCGTTAAGGCACAGTGTCAGAGGAATGTTGCAGAGTCGGGCGTACTCGTCGACGGTGTTGCGTCGTTGACGTCGACCAGGAACACGAGATCCTGAATTGCCGCTTCCTCGTGAACCCGGTGAAGAAGTCGATGAAGTATTGCCGCCGCCGCGCCCAATAGCCGTAAGGTTGTAGAATAACCTGTGATTGTAAATGTATGGTGAATCACCGGCCCTGCGTCCGCCCTATATTGAACAAAAAATATTAACATTTAGAGTAATGTTAGGAAATTAAAAAACATTAATCTTAAGAAATAAAGTTAAAAAAATTACCTGAGTTTGTTGTTGAGGATTCGTTTCCTCCATATGATCTTCCAAGTCGTTAAATTTTTTCTCGTACTCTCGGTAAAGGGCATTCATCTTCTGATCCGCATCGAAGTAATTGTGAGTCATATAGGGCTCCCCCGTCATAGCTTCCGTGGCATGTAACACATCCTGCAGTTTGGAAAGCTTAAGTGTCGGATCCACGTTTACAGCGGCGCAACATAAAAATGGGAGCTTTTCAGAACCCCAATAATACTCGAACTTTGCAATCATCGGGGTTAGTACATCGGTAAATAAAGTATTACTTTTTGCATTTTCAAAATGACAAAGAATATCGAAAATAGCGGGCAAACTCTCTGAGACGTGGGTAAGTAAACATGAGATAAATCAATAGTAATTTGATTAAAAAAGTGAAGAAAAGCCTAAAATTGGATAGAGGTTATCCAATCGTCCGGAGTGAGGTCTTCGCGGTCGTCGTGGTCCGGGCCGTTGATCCAGTTTGTAAGAAGCTCCCGGTATGGTAAGACAGCATCCAAGTTCATGTAAGTCGAGTTCCAGCGGATCGGTATATCCGGTTGAAACGTTCTGACCTGGTAACTATGAGCCCTGCAATAATCTTCCTAAGAAATTGTACGCATAGTAGATGATCGTATATATAAAATTGTGTTCCTAATTTTGGCGATACTTTCGGAAATAATGCCAATACCGGATTGAACTATCAAGCTTATAATATGACATGCACACCTTTGATGAAAATAACCCTCCCTAAAATTGGTCAAACTTTCCTTCATTATTTCTACGGCATTGGCGTGGGCACTAACGTTATCTAACATAATGGAAACTACTCTATCCGAAAGGTTCCAATCCGACAAAACTTCTAATACAGCCTCGGCTACGTTTACTACTGTGTGTCTTACCCTCATCGGCCTAAAACCTATGATACGCTTTTCCATATGCCAATTATCGTTAATAAAATGAGCTACGATGGTAATGTAATCATCATTAGCATGGCCTTTCCAACAATCCAACGTTAAAGACACTTTGTAAGAAGATAGTTGGAACATTTCGTGTAAAGCAGGCCCTTTGCTCGTTATAAAATTTGATTATGGTTGTAGAGGGCGGTTTTCACCGCCCTTTTCCAGTCACAAGAATAATCGAAAGAACACAATAATGATATGAACACGAATATTCCTGATTTATTATATTCCCAAAAAGGACTCGGTTTCTCCCGTTTGATAGCTGGACACTCGGAGTATGATGAACAAATATACGATGTGCTCTCTAATCTCAATATAATCGGATTACAATAGATCTGTAATAAAATATACAAAGAAATCTCTCTTTTTCTGGAGTTTTTCTCTCTAAAAACTAGTTTCTCTCTCTCTAAAAACTCTTTTCTCCGTCTGGAGTCTCCCTTTTTCCTCCTCTTTTTCAATGTCTCTTCTCATAGTATTTATAGGCTGGGGACTTTGCCAGCTTTCCATCAATATCACTAGGGTCTCCTTTTTCTCCTTTTTTTCCTTCTGCTCTGTCACATCCAATCACTAGCTTCTCTAGGAGTGATTTGAGGGAAGAGCAGACTGCCAGAGTAGGTAGGTGGGCTTCAATAAATGCACATCCCGTCAGTTGTGTTGTGGATGGATTTGACGAAATCCGACATCAACAGTTAGTCCCCCATTTTATCAAGTGTAAATAATTGGTAAAATGAAAGACGAGTGTTGGTAAAATGAAAGACGAGTGTAACGGTGAACTGTCAAGGATATTTGCCAACTCCGTCGACCACTTTAGATGACGCGGTTGCCCCGAGAAACTTTGTCGGAGAACCTCATCATAGTCTGTCGATTGGTGGATTCCGTTCGGGAAGCTGATGCAGAATCCTACTCAGTTGTAACTGGTTGCGAGCTTCTCTTGGCGACACGCTCTTTGCGTTGATGAGCTCGCTTATAGTGACGAACTTATCGCAGCGATGAACTTCTTCCAGCGATGACCTTCTTCGACAAGCTCCTCGCGACGACGAGCTCGTTTATAGCGACAAACTCCTCGCAGCGATGAACTTCTTCCAGCGATGATCTTCTTTGACAAGATCCTCGCGACGATGAGCTCGTTTATAGCGACGAACTCCTCGCAACGACGAACTTCTTCCAGCGATGATCTTTTTCGACAAGCTCCTCGCGACAACGAGCTCGCCTACAACGACGAACTCCTCGCAGCGATGAACTTCTTCCAGCGATGGTCTCCTTGCGATGACGATGCCTATGTCACGGATGCAGTAACGTTTGCCTGACTCATGAATAACTCTTTCTTCCCATTGCTTTTCTTCACTGATCCTCGAAGCTGGCAATCGCTTTGCCGGCTCCTTGTCGTGCTTCCTTTATTCTTCTCGCTTGTGCGTTGTTCTCAGGTTCTTCTTCGAAAGTTGGCGTGGTTCCCTGGTCATGAGCCAGAGTACTCGGTCGTTATAGAAGACCTCGTTGGCGACGTCATTCGCTGATGGGAGCTGATGCGGCCTAGGCATCGTTGATTTTTCATCGAGAGACTTTCCTTATTCATTTAAACTCTGTAAACACTGTAATATATACTTCAAAGGTAAAAGTGTAAATGTAAATATATAATTTGTAAATATGAGACATATTTTGAAGTATGGATATACAAGTCTGCTTGTACTTTGAAAATTGCAAACTATTAAGAGGTATTGGTATATATATTCCCCCTCCCTTTTTGTGAAAGGGAGGAAGAGAGTATCTTGATTCAAATTCGTTACCTCGCTGTCTGTTTGTTTGAAGAATCACCTATCGTTCCTCGGCATGTGTGTCATCGTCGGGCATCACGCCTTACTCTGTTGTATAAGAAGAAAATCCGTGCCCGTCGGAAAGGAGTGTCCCTCCCGACGGCACGTTGGTCGTGATCGAGGATCACTGTTTTTGGGCACTCTCGCCTTTTAGCTTGGCACTCTCGCCTTGTTTATTTCCTCGGCACTCTCGCCAGATCGGGCTTGCTCGGCACCCTTAGCCGTAAATATATATATATTTTTTTATAATTTTCTCGGCACTCTCGCCGGCTCGGGCTTGCTCAGCACCCTTAGCCGTATATATATTTTCATTTTGCTCGGCACTCTCCCCGGCTCGGGCTTGCTCGGCACCCTTAGCCGTATGTATATTTTCTTTTTGCTTGGCAATCTCGCCGGCTCGGGCTTGCGCGGCACCCTAAGCCGTATATATATTTTCTTTTTGCTCGGTACTCTCGCCGGCTCGGGCTTGCTCGGCACCCTTAGCCGTATATATATTTTCTTTTTGCTCGGCACTCTCGCCGGCTCGGGCTTGCTCGGCACCCTTAGCCGTATATATATATATATATCTATTTTATTTTTGCTCGGCACTCTCGCCGGCTCGGGCTTGCTCGACTACCTTAGCCGTATATAATTTTTTTTAATAATTTACTCGGCACTCTCGCCGGTTTGTTTGTAATTTTGTAGATATATGTATATTGTTACCTTTTTTGCGATGAGGTCAGCCAACTTCGTCGTCGATTTTGCGCCTTGGTTAGGGTAGACCTCGTCGTGTCTGAATCAAACTTTAGTTTTTATGAGGGTCGTCATCGTCGGGCGCGTCTCAATCAGCTCTTCTCGAAATGTTGGTAATGGCGTCTCCGTTGATGATCTCCCGGTGGAGGCGAGCTTTATTTGATGACGAGCTGTCTGGTGACGAGCTCTTTTTGGTGACGACCTTCTATTGGTGATGAGCTCCTCGAGCTCCTCCTTGATGAGCTCCTCGAGCTCTTCCTTGATGAGCTCCTCGAGCTCTTCTTCGTGATGAGCTCCTCGAGCTCTCCTTCGTGATTAGCTCCTCGAGCTCTTCTTTGTGATGAGCTCCTCGAGCTCTCCTTCGTGATTAACTCCTCGAGCTCCTATTCGTGATGAGCTCCTCGAGCTCTCCTTCGTGATGAGCTCCTCGAGCTCTCCTTCGTGAAGAGCTCCTCGAGCTCTCCTTGATGAGATCCTCGAGCTCTCTATGATGAGCTCCTCGAGCTCCTCTTCATGATGAGCTCCTCGAGCTCTCCTTCTTGATGAGCTCCTCGAGCTCTCCTTCGTGATGAGCTCCTCGAGCTCTCCTTGATGAGCTCCTCGAGCTCCTATTCGTGATGAGTTCTTCGAGCTCTCCTTGATGAGCTCCTCGAGCTCCTCTTCGTGATGAGCTCCTCGAGCTCCTATTCGTGATGAGCTCCTCGACCCCTCCTTCGTGATGAGCTCCTGGAGCTCTCCTTGATGAGCTCCTCGAGCTCTTCTTCGTGATGATCTCCTCGAGCTCTCCTTCTTGATGAGCTCCTCGAGCTCTTCTTCATGATTAGCTCCTCGAGCTCTCCTTCGTGATGAGCTCCTCGAGCTCTCCTTGATGAGCTCCTCGAGCTCCTATTCGTGATGAGCTCCTCAAGCTCCTCTTCGTGATGATCTCCTCGAGCTCCTCCTTGATGAGCTCCTCGAGCTCTTCTTCGTGATGAGCTCCTCGAGCTCTCCTTCGTGATGAGCTCCTCGAGCTCTCCTTGATGAGCTCCTCGAGCTCCTCTTCGTGATGAGCTTCTCGAGCTCTCCTTCGTGATGAGCTCCTCGAGCTCTCCTTGATGAGCTCCTCAAGCTCCTATCCGTGATGAGCTCCTCGAGCTCTCCTTGATGAGCTCCTCGAGCTCCTCTTCGTGATGAGCTCCTGGAGCTCTCCCTGATGAGCTCATCGAGCTCCTATTCGTGATGAGCTCCTCGAGCTCTCCTTCATGATGAGCTCCTTGAGCTCTCCTTGATGAGCTCCTCGATCTCCTCTTCGTGATGAGCTCCTCGAGCTCCTCTTCGTGATGAGCTCCTCGAGCTCTCCTTTTTGATGAGCTCCTCGAGCTCTCCTTGATGAGCTCCTCGAGCTCTCCTTCGTGATGAGCTCCTCAAGCTCCTCTTCGTGATGAGCTCCTCGAGCTCTCCTTCGTGATTATCTCCTCGAGCTCTCCTTGATGATCTCCTCGAGCTCTCCTTCGTGATGAGCTCCTCGAGCTCTCCTTCGTGATGAGCTCCTTGAGCTCCTCTTTGTGATGAGCTCCTCGAGCTCCTCTTCGTGATGAGCTCCTCGAGCTCCTCTTCGTGATGAGCTCCTCGAGCTCTCCTTCGTGATGAGCTCCTCGAGCTCTCCTTGATGAGCTCCTCGAGCTCCTATTCGTGATGAGCTCCTCGAGCTCTCCTTCGTGATGAGCTCCTCAAGCTCTCCTTGATGAGCTCCTCGAGCTCCTCTTCGTGATGAGCTCCTCGAGCTCTCCTTCGTGATGAGCCCCTCGAGCTCTCCTTGATGAGCTCCTCAGGCTCCTATTCGTGATGAGCTCGTTGAGCTCTCCTTCGTGATGAGCTCCTCGAGCTCTCCTTGATGAGCTCCTCGAGCTCTTCTTCGTGATGAGTCTTCCAACATCTGTAACTTTCTCCTCGAGTGTCCGATTTGAGCAAATGACCTATCGAATCGAAGCTCAAGACATAATCTTCGAGAAAAAACTAGAAATCACGTGTAGATGATATATAGAAACGAGAATATAGTCCTAGGAGCGACGGGCGACGAGCAGCGTTTGACGAAGCCATCACTCTCGGCGACCAATCTTCCGGCGTCAATAACTTTTGCCTCGAGCGTCTGATAGGGGCGAATGACCTGTCGAATCAAAGCTCAAAGCTAGGCCTGTAGGAAAATGCGGAAATAATGCAGTTTTATTTATCAAAGGTAAAGATGAGATTAGTGCTCGGTGTTGTCGTTGTCGTCGTTCGTCGTCATCTCTTCGAGTTCCTGGCTGTGAGTTAGAGAAAAACTAAGCCCCTCGGTGGGCGCCAAACTGTTGAGGGCGGTCACCGCCCTTTTCCAATCATAAGAATAATCGAAAGAACACAATAATGATATGAACACGAATATTCCTGATTTATTATATTCCCGAAAAGGACTCAGTTTCTCCCGTTTGATAGCTGGACACTCGGAGTATGATGAACAAATATACGATGTGCTCTCTAATCTCAATATAATCAGATTACAATAGATCGGTAATAAAAAATACAAAGAAATCTCTCTTTTTCTGGAGTTTCTCTCTCTCTAAAAAGTCTCTTCTCCGTCTGGAGTCTCCCTTTTTTCTCCTCCTTTTCAACGTCTCTTCTCATAGTATTTATAGGCTGAGGACTTTGCCATCTTTCCATCAATATCACTAGGGTCTCCTTTCTTCTCCTTTTTTTCCTTCTGCTCTGTCACATCCAATAACTAGCTTCTCTAGGAGTGATTTGAGGGAAGAGCAGACTGCCAGAGTGGGTAGGTGGGCTTCAATAAATGCATATCCCGTCAGTTGTGTTGTGGATGGATTTGACGAAATCCGACATCAACAATGGTCTCGTGGTTTATATAATATGAGATTTCCCCATAGTTTATCGGCGTCACCTTCATCATCATTTCGTTAAAACCTTCTCCCTCGAGCGCCGATATCGACAAACCATCGCGTATAGTCCATTGAGCAATAATCATTCTATATACATCATCGGGTAAGCGACTTACCTCCTCCGCCCTCTTTTTCTTTTTGCAGGTCGTGGTGTGTTTTTCTAGGCGGCTGTTGCTGTTGTTCTTCGGATGGGCCAAAAATTCCTTCCCGCAGTGTCGACAAATCCCGAACCTATCTTCCAGCAGGGTTTGTTAGTTCCATATGTACTCGGCTCTGAAGTTGTTCTGCCAAACTGCTCCCGTTAATTTCTTTCGCTTCCTCGGCGATGGATTGGGGGGGGGGGGGGCAGATCGGGCAGACCCGGAACTAAGCATTGGCCACGTCCAGCTGCCGCTGCTGGTAGAACTTCGTCAACTTCATCGCCTTCCTCCTCCTTGCCTTGATCGTAGTTCGGGTCCTCCGCATCATCGTCCTCATCATCATCATCGCCGCCATCGGGGTCCTTGGATTTGTACATCAACCTCGTTTCCTAAAAAAACAAAGGAATATTACAAGGGTTAATTTTTCTACTAATTTAAATATTACAATATTAAATTTTAATATTAATCATATTAATTTAATTAAATTTCATATAGTTAATTAAAAAAGTTAACAAAATTTAAAATTGTATTTTCTATGTGTGGAAATAATTATCAAGCTCTTTTAGACGGAACTCCCCGAGGTTCCAAGGCCAGATCGACTGGAAAGGATGCTATGATCTCACTTTAGGCCCAAGTTTTTCTAGACAAAACTCCCCGAGGTTCCCAAGCTAGCTTGGAGGAGATTGCAAAGAAAACCTTATTTAAAAACCAATCTTTCTAAGACACCATAATCCTTAAAAGCTTTATAATTATCACCACACATAAAAATTATTATTTTTACTTATTTAATTAACTATTTAAAATTTAACTAAACTAATATGACTATTTATTTAACTAATAATTAAGTAAGTAAGTAACTATAATATGACTATTAATTAATTAATTAAACTAATATGTTTATTAATTATTAATCAACTTATTAAGGAAGTAAGTAACTAGTACTAACTATAATTAAGCAATTAACTATATGACTATTTATTTAACTTATTAATTAATTTATTATCTATTTATTATCTATATTACTATTTATTAAGTTATTAACTATAATTAATTTATTATCTATATGACTATTTATTTAATATGACTATGTTTATTTATTTAATTTATTATCCAACAATTTAAAATTTATTATCTAACAAAGTAACAAACTAATATTTAATTTATTATCTAACAATTTCAAATATAATAAAACTAAATTTTAATTAATTAACTACTTAAATTAAACTAAACTTACCTCGATGTCGGGGGAAACATAATGTTGTGGACGATGTTGTTGGACTTGGTGTTGTTGCTCGTGATGGCGGACTTGTGTTTGGTATTGTTGTTCGTTGCTAAGGCTTTGCCAATCCGGAATATTTCTACCTTGATAATTAAGTAAGTTTGTAAAACTACCGACGTGACCTTGAGAAAATAATAATTGTTCGTTCATACCGACGCCACCGACACCATATTGAGGATGAGCCGGTAACGGTAGGCTAGAAGAACCGGGAACATTATGTTGATTCATAACTTCGACATTATAATTATGTTGACTAAAAGCCGTCCCGCTATTAATTGGCCGCAACGACGGAATAATAGCCCGTCCTTTTCCTCGGACTTCGGTACGTCGTCGAGAACGGTTGTTGCCACTCGACATAGTAACGATAAATTAAATTGATGAAAAAAACTAAATTAAACTAATAATGACGATAAAATAAAACTAAGTTAAACTAAATAATAACACTAAATTAAACTAATAACAATAAAATAAACTACATTAAACTAAATAATAACACTTAATTAAACTAACTATAACACTAAATTAAACTAGTATTTGAGAGTATTTATATAACTATAAAGTAACTAAACTAAAGCCTAAAATCGCACACTTGAGAGTTTGAGAAAGTTTGAGATGAAGAGAGTGAGAGGTGTGAAAAAAATGAGGGTGAAGTGGAGTATTTATGGGGAAAATTGTGTAGGAATTCGAGAAAGAGGGGTAATAAAGAACTAACCACTTTTTCAAGGACCTGACAGCAATATTACCGTTGGTTTCCAACGGCTATTTTGTAGCAATTCGCCCCCCAATGGCTCTTTAATCTGACGATCTAACGGCTCAGATTAAAGAGCAGTTATGTTTTTTTTTTAAACCCGGAACCGGACCAATCCGGATCCGTGTTTTTCCGGGTCCGGATTGTTCCGGACCCGGATATATCCGGCTCTGGGTTTTTTACAAAAAAAAAAAAGGGGGGGGGGGGGGGGGGTTCCGGGTTTATACCCAGGTACGCCATTTTGGGGATTATATATGGGTATGTTTGAACGAAATTATTCCCGATTTTAATAAATTTCAAAATTATGCCCCAAAAGTGTTTGACTTAAAGACCAAAAGTGTCCAAAAAATTTTAGACAGTTTTTTCTATATAATTTTCTAAATTAAAACTGTCTAACCGTAAGAACAAAAGTGTTTAAATTAAAGACTAAAAGTGTTTATAATCGAAAACTGTCTAACTTGAAGAGCAAAAGTGTTTGACTTAAAGACTAAAAGTGTTGTTAGAGTATAATTTTTAAATTTATTAAAACCAAGAACAATTTTGTTTAAATTTGTATTTTGGAGTATACAAACTGAAGTTTTCATATATATATAGATATATAGAGTCTATATATATAGAGTGGTCTCGAATTTTAGAATCAGTAATACAGGCCATGCATAAATAATAATAGACAAGTATTGATAAAAGTCGTTCTTATCCATGTACTTTCAAACGTGTCAGGTCGTAAATCTATATATGATATGTGCATGTGTGTGTGTATATATA
This sequence comes from Parietaria judaica, assembly GCA_954871525.1. Lineage (NCBI taxonomy): Eukaryota > Viridiplantae > Streptophyta > Magnoliopsida > Rosales > Urticaceae > Parietaria > Parietaria judaica. The sequence continues at coordinate 15,857,590 of OX940869.1, forward strand.
TACTGTGTATGATATGATATGTATTATATACTGTGTACTGCTGTATACAGTCGCGCATATTTGTGCTCGCATGGCTCGCATTAACGGATTAATTAATGGGCCAATATTAATTAATACATTAATGAGAATTAAATCACTTTTGCTTTTCAAACTTCAAAGTTCAAACAAAGTGTGTATTTTAAAAAGCATTAAAATGCTTTATGTCCAAATATAGATAATGATTTCCATTATTATTGATTTTTGGTTTTTGCAAGGGAAAAAATCAATAATAATGGAAATGATCATTTAAATCATTTATTGATTTTTATCGGTTAAGTTCATAAAAAATCAAATCTTCCATCACTTTTTAATGCAAAATTGCTACTATACAATTTATTCAATTTTACTATATGTTATTTCCAACTTGAAGATTTATGTCCGCCCTCGTATATTTGTATACATCGGTATATTTAAGCATGAACGTACGATTAATTTATCATGGAAATCCTTAACCAAAAATAAGATATCATCAAAATAGAAACTGCGACTTTGAGTTTATGGGTATGCCGACGGATAACTAGTTTGTCGACCGGTTTTTTGGAATAACTTACCGATTAATTTCAAAGTTTAACAATATTTATACTATATATTTATAGGTTATAATTGTAATTATATATATATAAAAATAAAAATTATACTTGTAATTTGTTATAAATATAGGGTAACAATGACAATTTGTATAAAATTAACTTATTATTATTAATGAGGAGAGAATGAGATTATAAAAACTCCTACATTGATTATGTAATAAAACTTTGTTGGGGAGGATAGTGTACTCTCACATGAAAAAAAAAACTATAGAGATTTTGGACGATATTTTGCACTTTTCACACTTATTTGTACGTTTTCGAACTGCAGCTTTCAAAATAAAGGCATGTCGTGGGCATGTCGAGAACTTTTCCCGGGTTTTAAACCATGTTAAAAAGATTAGTTTTACATGTGGTGTAGCATTACGAGATGCATATGATTAAATTCATGCATAGCTTGGCTAGTAATTATCAGAATTCAAAAGAGTTACCGCATAGCATTAATATGAAAATTCCGCGTTATTTCTCGACATTTATTTTACACCAAATTTCTAGCATTCTATAAATAGTAATTACCTGAACTCTAATAGGAAAGTTCCTGGTTGTTTCAAATTTAACAATACTTCATAATGTTAAATTAAGTCTCTAAATATTAGTGCAAAAAAAAAAAAAAGTCTCTAAACATGTCTGTTCATAATTTTTTTTTTGTTGTATAAAAAACTACAAAAAGCAATTCAGAATTTTAAAAAATGAAAATGATCGAAAAGTATAATAAAGGGAATAAAAATGAAGAGCTATTTTTAAAAATTTACAGTTTTGTATATAAGAATGAAATAAAGAGAATAAAAAAATCCATTAATTTTTACTGTTTAAGATGTACATATTAAATATTAACGTACAATGACCACATAATGTGTAATGTATACAGTGAGAGCCACTTAATTATATTATAATTACACAAAGGGAAAATGACTACTTTCCACGTCATAAAAATATTTTTGGCAAAGGCACAAACAGACGAATCTTCCTCCAATTAAATCCACATTCACTCACTACCCAAAAACAAAACAAAACATACCTCCTATTTTTTTTTTTGCAAAAATATACTCACAATGTTTAAAACATACAAAAATTACACCATGTGTACTTAACTTTTCTTTATACATTCTTATCATGTTTTGTTTGCAAAATTCTAGAATGTCTCCAATTCTTTATACCTTTTAGTTTCATTTCTAATAAAAATATATCATCTACGTTTCAAACAAAGATATACAATTTATTTCGGGAAACAATAGACTATGTATATTGTCGTGCTTTATTTTGTAATCCTTAGTTATGTTTTAATGGAAAAGGACGAGTATTATACGTTCAAATGCGTGTTCACGTCTTTCCCATAAAAAAAAAAAAATTATTATTACCAATCCGCACTTTCACAGATTTTAGAGTTGTTTTATTTATTTATAATTTTACGAAATTTGAGGATAATATACTAATATTATCAAATTACAATTGAAAAATATATTTTAAATATTTTTAAAAACTGAATATATTTATGCAAAAGTTTCGAAACATAAGGTGTAAAATAGCAAAATTTTCCATTAAAATAAAAAAATACACGCACATAATTATTCCCTTCTATAAATTCACTTCTCTCATAAACCTTGTTTTTCACACCTCACATCAACAAACAAAAGCAAATACTAATACACTCTCAACATGAGATTTCTGAGAGAAACCGGCCTTACAAACATGGCATCAAACATATCTCCATCCCCATCTTCCGTGGCCGAGATGGCAAAAAGCCGGCACGTGTGGAAATCGCCGGTTCCGTACCTCTTCGGAAGCCTTGCCCTGATGCTCCTGCTCATCGTCATCGCCTTGGTTCTCCTCGTCTTCTCGTACTACAGAACCGCCTCGCGTGGCCAAAACCGATGCCCCGGGGAGGATGACAGCCAGCGCCGGAAGGCGGCACCGGCCCTCGACCTGCCGCCCAAGCTTGCGGTGATCATGGCCGGAGACAACACGCCCACCTATTTGGCCACGCCGGTTCTCACAGTACATGTTTGCTCGTGCGACCAAACCAACTCTTCGTGTGATGACAAAGATTAGTCCTTTATATATTTTTTTCTTTTCATTTTAGTCGTCGATATAAAAATTTTGGTCCTGATGAGTGATTATATTAGGCTATAGATGATATACAATTTTGTTCTTCTTCTTCTTAATTATAATAATTTTGTAAACCGATGATATGAAAATGAGAATACCGGAATTTTCTTTACATTTTGTCGCTTGTAATAATCAAGCGAACAATATTTCAAAAAAAATAAATATTGAAATTCATATATATTAATTTCTCTTCCAAATCCGTTATTAAGACTGTTATATTATGAATTTTTTAATAGTGACATAAATACTTATTATTTAGATTTTTTCGGTGACATATATTCTATATTTTTTACGGCCTGAAAATTTCTGAATTTCGGCCATGAAAAATAATGAATTGAGAATTTCAACTGTGAAAAAAAATTGTTATCGTACACAAATGAAACTATTGAGTACTTTTCCCGCTATTTAGTCTATTATGAAAGCCATCATTGCTGCAAATTGCAATAGAAAGCTGTCGAATTGATGAATTTGGTAATCTTGGGATAAAATGCTATTTAATGCGTAGTTATGGCTTAATATTTTGATTCTTATCACCCGTTATTTCTTCTTCATGAGTGAATTCCTCGCATCAATTCATATTCTTTTAACAAAGATATATAATTGTGAGGTTTGTAAGTAGAAATTCGTTAATTTAATACCCGATAAATTAATAATCATAATTTTATAATATTTTTGTATAATCTTAATAATAATTGACGTTACTAAGTTGATATTCGATAATATATAATAAAAAAAATTATTCTTTTATTCTATTAATTTATACATATTCTAATGGAATTATCTTTCACATTGTTTTTGTGAAAATTAATTTTGTTATTTCTTGTGTTGGCTATTTAGATAACTACTAAAATATTGTGTCTCTCACCCTTTCGCGTTATTTTAATGTTTTAATCGTAATCCGCGTAACTACGAAAGTCGACTGTATCAATTAGTCCTTGAACCTTTTCTCTATATAAGTTTCCCCTTCAAATTTTCACAATGTGCATGTTTGCATCCTAAACTTATCAATATTGTGCATTATTTCTTTCCTGAACTTTGAATTCATACCAAAACTCTATAGTAATAAGAAAATCCCACGATCTCTATAATATTAGTATATAAAAATTTACTGCATATTTATGCCGATACGAGTGTGGCTTTAAAAAAAAAAAAGAAAAAAAAGATGGAGGTCCATAATCTTACAATGCGAGCCTGAGTTCAAGAAGACTAACACTCAGGTAACACAAAATAAGAAATAGAGCTCATGATAATATAAATAAAAATATAAGAGTTTACAAACAAAATAAAGAAAGAGCAGAGAACTAACGGAACCGAAAGTTCTCTCTCATACAAATGTCATCGTCAACAAAGGGAGTGATGAAATCACGGTGGGTGGGAAGCCCACCAATGATGACCCGCACATTGAGCCCCAACACTAGCTAAGACATCTGCCACTTTATTACCCTCTCTATAAATATGGCTTATCCTGAACTGAATAGTGTCTAAGAAATGAAGACATTTCGACCATCTAGCTTGCAACTTCTACGGAACTTCACGTGATCTTTTCTGAAAAAGTTGAACAACGTAGCTAGAGTCACATTCTAGCCACACCTTCTCCCAATGGGGCTCCTTAGCCTTTTCAATAGAAAACATAGCATCAATCAGCTCAGCTTCAAAGGCATAAGCAGAGTCAATACGAGAAGCGAACGATCCATGAGGAAACCCTCGGTAGGTTCTGAAAATGCCTTAAGCCCCAGCCACACCTGGAGCACCAAGACAAGAGCCGTCAGTATTGCATTTTTAACCAATTTACGGAGGGAGGAAGCCAAACTATTGAAATAATATTTGGAGCTTCGATATGAGTGTGGCTAATATATGAATAAAGAAGATAAAATAAAACCTCTGAAATTTATTTTAATTATTATAAGTAAAGAAATATTATTCCACTTAGTGCTTGGAAAAAGAAAATCATTTATCGATAAAAAGAAAAGCACTAGAATACATTAATGAGCTTTTTAATACTAAGGAATAACCCTACCATTTACCGAGTACCAAGTACTTATTCCATAGATTCATTTCTTTATTTCAGCAGTTGAAAAAGTGTCAAAAACAAGAAGCATAAACCATTCATTCAGATTTGAAGTCTCATTGAAAACAATAAAATTTAATAGATAAGTCCATTCAAATTTTGATGAGCAATAAAACCTGATTTCTGAACAAAAATGACACATAAAGCATCTTGTGAGACATTTGAATGACTAAAGATTATATACGTTTCTCAAATTGATTCCTTCTCATTTAATTTGTTCGAACTTGTTTATATAGGGTACACAACTATTTTAACCAGAAACAAAATGGATTGTGAGTTCATAATTTATCAACTCATATTTGGGACAATTATAATTTTTTAAAATAATATTTTTCATTGCTCTCGACTTACTCATTAAAGAGAAAGTGATTGAAAATGAAAAGAAAAAAGTACGATTGTAATTTTTTTTTAAATAATATTTTTCATTGGTCACGACTTACTCATTAAAGAGAAAATGATTAAAATTAAGAAGAAAAATAACTTAGATCACTGAAGGTTAGAAACAAGTCGGGTTTGATTAGTGTTATCCTAGGGGTGTGCATGGGTTGGATTGAGTTAACCTAAGTTAAAATTCCAACCCGGTCATATCTTATTAGGTTTGAAAAGCGACCCAGCCCAACTAAAAAAATTTGAAGACTCAATCCAACCCAGGTCTTATTGGGTTGCGTTGGGTTAGGTTGGTCACTGAACTAGAAATGAACAATAATTTTTTATATCAAATAACAATTGTATTTAAAAATTCAATAAATAAACATAAATTTTAATATAATATTTTTAAAAATCCCGCTCAAAAGCTAAAATTACTATAGTCTCACTCATTCAATAACGGAAGAAGGAGTTGCCATTTTTTTTAATAATGAAAAAATTATTAAAATTTAGCATAACAATAATTTCTTTCAATTAGTTTTATAAAATAATAATAGAAGGGGATCCAAATGATAAAAATAAATTAAAGTAAAGTAAAATTATACAGAGGTGTTACGCTCTCTCAATAAACGTTGTAAACTAATTATGGATGGCCTATAATTTTCAACATAAATTTTAAATAAAATTCGTCATTTTAATGAATTTGATTTATTTTATTAGCAAAATATAATATTCATCATCCCGCAATTGATTATAATTTAATACAATTTTGTTTGCCTATCCCTGAGTAAAAGTAATTAACATCAGATTATATTTTTACACTAAAAATAAAACTCAAAAGTCAAGAAAGAAATGTTATTATTTGATTTTGATTTTTTTTTTCCTCAAAGAATCTTATTCCAATCTCTAGATAACATATTTTTAGACTCTACGAAAAAGTGGATATCCGTAAATGGAGAGTTCCACGTGGATCGACGTGGCGACTCGGAAGTGCAATTGGTATAATGATTGTAGTATTGAAATATTATATAAAAGTAAACAAAAAGTGCATTGGTCACTGGGATTAATGGATGCGTAATTTGAGGCTCTCATTTCATAGAACAAATCTCCACCTTCCATAATTAAGAACGGTATTAATCACTAATACTATACCACTAATTACTTCTTAAGAATTAAATACTCCTAATTTCTTAGAAAATGGAATTCATATATCATTAGTTTGAAAATGATCTTCAAACGGGCAAGTGTTGTTGCTCGAGGCTTGAGTGAATTAGGTTGGCCATGAGTTTGGTTAGGTCACTTCTGTACTTGATTCGCTCGTTTTGAGTCGGAAAAAAACACCCCATCTAAATTGATTGGATTTAATTAGTCTTTTGTACTCGAATAAAAAATTAAATCCACTAAACAAAATTCACTAAAGATTATATATATATATATATATATATCTAACAAAAAGAATTCAAATTAAATTAATAAGAAAAAGTATAATAACAATAAAATTATATTAAATTACATAGGATCATTACTCTAAATTAGATGTGTCAATTGGGTCGGGCCGGCTCAAGCCCACCCGCCCTGACTCGTAAAAAAAAAAAAAAAAAAAGGTTTGCCTCGCCTCGCTCCGTTTTTTTTTTACCGAGCTAGGCCCGCCCTTATCAAAAGGGTCAGGCTGAGTTATGTTTTCCCAGACCCGCCCCAAAACCGTCCTGTCTAAAAGCCCGCCCCGTCCCACCCCGCCCCGAGGACCATATAAACTTGGCCCGTGGCCAACCCCCCTCGCCCCGTTTAAAAGCTCACATAAACCACATTTTTATATAAAAAAAATATTAAGTTGTGATATTAATACTAATGAAAATATTAAAAAATACTCTACATATTTTATTATTATAGAATACAAAAGTTATCTTTATATTACCTAGTTCATTACTTTATTTGTTGTATATATTCCTATATAGTTATTTAATTTTTCAATTAAACAATTTCAACTTCATTAATCAATTTCAAAATTCGCTAATCGATTTGAAATTTTTTCGTTTTACAACTAGAGTTTTGGTTTACTATAATATATAATTTCTAAGAATGTGTTTAAACTTCCAAGTTGTGATTGAATTTTATTGCATTATGTTACTCGACTTTCAAAATGAGTATTCAAATATCGAGTAAACACAAATATATTTAAGTTATTATTGTTCTTTACTCTATTCATTATCTTCTATGTTTGTACTAATTTTAATTTGTATTGAATTTCATTCATACTTTTTACTCAAAGATTTAAATGATTATTACATATCAACCTAGAAAATCCAACCCTTTTTGGTTCGTGAAAAGCCCACTAAATTCAACCCATAAAAGACCACGAAATTCGAATCGTAAAAGCCCGCCCCGCCCCGTCCCGTAACATTGTGGGTTTGGGTCATGGGCCGGGTGGGTCTTGATGACTCTTCTAAAACCTGCGCCGCACATTGAACGGGGCGAGTCAAGCCCGCCCTGTTTAATATGTGGGCTTAACGGGTTTGTTGATGTGCAAATTCGTTCCTTAATCGGAATAATGAGGTCATTAATTAAATTTACCGTTCATGTAAATTAAGACCAAAGTTATGAATATAATTGAATATTCATACATTTGGGCTTGTGAGATACATAGCCCAGAGGCTCAATAAACACTTAATCATGTTTGGGCCCGAACAGAGTCAAAAGGCCCAAAGGGCAGAAGTCCATTTCGAGCAGGGATTGCTCAATAGAGATGTGGGCTGAGAGCTTCCGAAGGGTAAAATCCCGAGCAGAGCTTAATAACTACACCAACTTAGGCAAGAACCAACACTTGGCTAAAATCCAAGTACCATTAAGACCAACGACCTGAATAGCTCGAAGTTCGTCCCGAGCAGAGATTGCCATAAAGGGATCCGAGCAGAAGTAGATAAAGTACCCGAGCACGAGCAGACCAAGTCAACAACCTCGGTTCAAACCTCCAGAGCCTGACCAGGAAGATCGCCACGACCTTAATTCAAATCCCCACAATGTCAAGTCAAAGTCCACTACTGCGCAATTCTCTCAGAACGTGGCCCACGTGTCAGCTCGACAGCAAGTCAAGCTCCGAACTCGAAGCCATCACCAACGTACACTTCCAACGGGCAGAAATCAGAAGCCTATAAAAGCAAGAAGACAACCCTATCACACGCACGCAAGCATTTACTTCGAGAGAAAAGAGTCTGAGATTTGTAATTTCAGAGTGTTTTCTTTCATTTTCAATCAACTCGTAATTGGCTTGTGGTTCTGGTTGATCTCTATTTCTAAACAATAAACTTATAGAGGACGTAGTCAACTACCGCATTGGGACGAACCTCTCTAAAAAACCTTTTGTGTTTTGTCTTATTTTTAATCTTTTTGTTATTGTCGGAAGTATTGACAACGCAGAGGTCAGGATCCACAAAATTCTTAACATCTTCAAATCGAAATCCCATTCACCAGTCACGTGACTGTTGGTGTGCGAAACCACGTCAACAGGGTTGTGGGCCGGGGCGGCCCACCCCTGCCCACTTGACACCTCTACTCTAAATCAAACATATTTAACTAAATTAAAATATACTAAAATAGGAATTATTACTAACTAGATCTCAAATGAAACTAAAGCTTTGTGAGAGAGATTTCATAATGAGAGATTGAATGAAGTGTCATCAATGGATAGAAAATTGAGAATGAGATATATGAAAAAGAATAAGGATTATTTAGATTAAGACGAATTAAAACGAATTGATTTGGGCCATCAAGCGTGCCTAAAATGCTCACTCCTAGAATAATTCACTCGCTCGGGCCCGTTAGATGAAGGTTGCATGCACCCAAGAAAAATCTAGATAAGTTTGTCCACTAACATTTGCATGTTCGTCATGTATGAACAAAACATTTCTGGACAATTTTAGCGTGAATAGAACTTGTCCAATTAGGACTCGTATTTTCTTGTATGAGTTGATTTTATGAAGGTTGGATTTAACAAAGCTAGTTGATGAATCCAATGTCGTTTTCTTAAAAAACAATATCTAGAAAACTATATAGAATGGTAAGTGTTGAGGTCGGATTTGGTAATCCCTTTATTACGGCATAAGTATCTAAGTGTTGGCCTTTACACCATAAAGCAAACAAGTGTGCTTGATTATGATGGGTGTGTTAGGTAGTTTTAGGCCATACCCTAGGCTATACCTCACCATTTAGAGCCATACATTTGGCCATACCTCACTCACGAGGTAGGTATAATGCTTGTAATGTATATATATACATCCATTTTGGAGACAGAGAGAGGAGAGGAGGCATTTTTTAGAAAAGAGAGATGCTTGTAATTAAATGGAATCAAGAAGAAAATATACACAATATTTTTACATCGTCATTTCTTTTAGCGTTCTTAGTTAATAAACGGAAGAAACCGATCCCTTTTTCTTTAAAAACAAGGATCAATCCTTGTGATTGTTGAGCGTACGAAACGCGCTCAACAGTATCACAAGGATTGATCCTTGTTTTTAAAGAAAAAGGGATCGGTTTCTTCCGTTTATTAACTAAGAACGCTCAAAGAAATGACGATGTAAAAATATTGTGTATATTTTCTTCTTGATTCCATTTAATTACATGCATCTTTTTTTTTCTCTCAAAAATGCCTCCTCCCCTCTCTCTGTCTCCAAAATAGATGTATATATATACATTACAAGCATTATACATACCTCATGAGTGAGGTATGGCCTAAAACTACCTAACACACCCATCATAATCAAGCACACTTGCTTGTTTTATGGTGTAAGGGCCAACACTTAGGTACTTATGCCGTAATAAAGGGATTGCCAAATCCGAAATCCGACCTCCAGTAAGTATGGATTTTTAATTTTTGAATACGTAATTCACAACAATCTCCCCAAGAACGCAAGTTTCAATAGTAGTATATAATATATATATATATATATATATATATATGGGCGGACTCATGCCTATTTGGGGAGGCTCATGTCACCCCAACTCTAAAATCGTTCTAAAGCTATATTAACTATTCAGCCAATGGAAGAAAAAAATTCGCCATTGTAGCGTGAAGCAGAGCTCGAGTTTTTCTCTGTAATTTTTTTCTGTTATTTAAATAGTCTAAAAAGAGGTAGATTTGGTGAGCGTGGGGTCCACATTCTCTCTGGTCTGTAGCTGCTTTTTCAAATTGGTTTCTTTTAATTATTTCTTAATTATCAAATCAGAAAATTGAAGTACATCTACAGATTTACAATGCATGTGTGATGTGTATGACTATGTGCTGTGTTGATGAATTATAATAAATATACTTTTTACACACATTTTATATTATGAAAACATATGTATATGAATATCAAATGTAAAAAAAAACACGCATATAATATTCATCATAACATACATATTATCTAGTACTTAATGAAAGTTTAAACTGGATAAATAATATTAATATAATACATTATGATCAAAAGTGTATAGAAATAAGTATATGCTGATATACATACATTATGTGTCTTGCAATTTATATTTTAAGAAATATTAAAGTAATTAATAATAAGAGAGGAATGTCAATCAAAATTATTATCTTCCTAAAATGTTCTAATAATTAAAAATTATTCCAATATAACTTAGTTTGTGACCCCGAGTTGATTTCTAGGGTCCAGCCCTATATATATATATATATATATATATATATATATATATATATATATATATATATATTATAGGTTTAGTCATTTATGGTTATTTTTCTTACTTTAATTTTAACAGAGAAATAAAACAAATGTAACGGCATAATTCTTTTTAAGGATAAAATATTAAATTACAAAAACAAAACAAAAAACGAGTACTTAATTTTGGGTTCGTTATTCATCCTCTGTCAAATTCTACATGACGTGTTATGATGGAAGATAAATAAGACACAAAATATGAATTAGGGGATTATGAGGGAATCAATGTGTTGGATAAAAAAGAATTTTGGAGGTCATATAGGTTTGAAGGTTGATATTACAAAATCCTTTGATACTATGGATTGAGATTTTATTCTTGATGTTTTGGAGGCTTTCAGATTTTCTTAAAAATTCAGGGATTGGATTCTCGAGATTTTTTCTTCGGCTAGGATCTCCAATATGTTGAATGGTTCATCAAAATGTTACTTTAGGTGCAGAAGAGATGTTCGTCAAGGAGACCCTCTCTCCCCTCTTTTATTTGTCATTGCTAAAGACTTTCTTAGCCACCTCATCAGCAACTACGTGAATGAAAATAAATGGCAAGCCATGAGATACACTGGTAACACTTGTTAAGGTCGGATTTGGTCAAATCCATCCTCAACACAACTCGTGTCGTTTTGTTCATAAAGGACATGAGAGGAGGCGAGGAGGTTCATCACCCGAGGGGGATTATCCCCGAGGACGATTATCCCCGAGGAGGTTCGACCGCGAGGAGACACAGCCACGTGAAAGCAACCTGCGATGAAGTGTCCCATCACACTCGACAAGGAATTTTGTCATGATGATTATGCAGAGCCGAATGACCATTGACAAGATGTGAATTTAATGAAGCCGACCTACTCACTCGATGAGAAGCACCAGCGACGAGGCTTGCAGGGCCGAATGACGGCTGACGGGATGCGCATTTAATAAGACTCACCTACTCATAATGGCGGCCTGCTCGGAAGTGACATAAAGCAGGGATTAACCATGCTTCCCTCAAATCACGCCAGGAAGCGAATGATTAAAAAGGAAAAGGCGGGAAAGACGCGGGGGAAGTGTAATGCAGGCTCTATAAAAGGCAAGATAAGCCTCATTTGTAAAGGTTCGAAAAGAGAGAGAAAAAAGGCCCGGAAAGGAGATAAATAGATCCTGTAATAGAAAGGCTAACGAAATAGAGAAAATTTATGCTCATGATCCTTCATCTGTCCAGCTATTCAACGGAAGAAAGCCGAGCTCATTTCGGAAAATATAATAAAACATAGATATTCATTAATTGTTGTTGTTTATTTGTTATTTGGTGATTGTTGGTGATTATCTCTGTGACTGGAAAAGGGCTGTGAAAATCGCCCTCTATAGTTTGGCGCCCACCGTGGGGCTTTGTTTTCTTTCTAACTCACAGCCAGGAATTTGGAGGAGCATGACTTTATCAAACGACGCCGCCATCAGCAACGTGCTCGAGGTGATGAATGAGCGCGCGAAAATAGCGAGCAGAGTCTAGAGGGGCAACTCAAAAGGCAGGAGTGACGCAAGAGAGGGAAACGTACGGACTCCTTGCATTTAAAAGAGGTAGACGTATAGACGGCTAATCAGAAAAAGGAGCGCACGCGCATCAATGAATCGGAGTGACTCCCGAAGCGTTGAGAAGTGACAGCGAAACAGAGAATACGAAGAGTTGCGTGCGAAACAATCAACGGTTATAAAAGGGGAAGTTCGGAAAGGATCATGAAGAACAAGTTTGCGGAAGTGAAAACCAACTCGGTTAACTCCCAGATAAGTACCAATCTTTCCACCCAGAAAATAGAAAGTTCCTTTCTTACTCCGAAACCAGTGTGTGTTAGTGTTTTCGTGATACAGGTGGAGAAAGCATACGAAGAAAAAAATGGCACTCAGGGAGGAAATTGCTGGCCAAAGCTACACAGACGAGTCAGAGATGATCGTGGATGAAGGTTGGGGATGGCCCAAGGAAGACACGACGGGGGCACGGGGAGGAGATGATCACGAAATGACAGACTTTTGGAAGAATGAGGAGTGGCCGGAAAGCAGCGAGCCATATCCAATGGAGGAGGACACCACGGAGAGCCAGCGGGACCAGGAGGAACCGAGAATCCCAGGTGAACCACACCCCGCCTTGGAACTGGTCCTGCCGTATCTCATGCCCGAGGAACTCCTCGCGGTGGAGATGGTGTGCACGTCATTGCGCGATGAGGTTCGGGAGAACATCCTTCTGTAGCGCAACCTCGGTATCTACAACCCGTTGAGCGAGCGAATCGAAGACGAGAATCTCCTGAGGCTGGCGAGGAGGTCTCAAGGGAGGATGGAGACCTTGACGCTGGATGGGTGCTTCGAGGTCACCAACGCCGCGTTGAGAACAATTCTGCAGGACAAACCAACGCTCATAAAGCTATGCCTGCCGCGCTGCCACCGAATCACCTTAGACGACGTGGTCAACATCCTGTCCACCATCAAGCACGGAATAAAATTCCTGAGGGTCAACAGGCTATTTCCCAGTTTTGAGGGGTTCACTCTCGAGAAGGGGACCAAGGTCAGACTTGAGGACCTTCCCCCGCTGCTCGCGGCAGGGAATCCAACCGACTACCTCGAGCAGCAGGCGCCCACCCCACGCGGTCGTCTTCTCGACATGGAGTTCTGCAGGGGGTGCGACAGGAACATCCTGGTCTACGAGAAGTCCACGAAGATACGAGCAGGAAACTCCACCCGCCCGCCGTGTTTTGGCCGACGCCGAGATGGACTTGCTTGCGGTTTTTGCAGATCATGCTACATCCTCGGTACCACGTGGTACACCTACCTCTACACGGAATGTAACTTCGGGCGCCCCGTCGGAGACTCTCGGGAGAAAGTTGTGTCGTCAGCCTGCTCGATCGTCGAGGAATAAGCCCCGGAGTAAGGCACATACGCTGCTCGGCGCGAATGGAGGGTTGGAGATGACTACTTTTCAGCCTTGTTAGATGATAGAAGTTTGTTTGGTTTTGTTTTGGGTTTTTAATGTCTATGTTTGTATGTTTTCTTTATTTTTATTTATTTATTAAAAAACGAGCGAAATTATAAGTTGGCAACATGTGTGTGCAACTCTGCTCGGTGAAAGTACCAAATAGGAAGGAAAGTATCTTCGCAAAATATATATATATATATATATATATATATATATATATATATATATATACGGCTAAGGGTGCCGAGCAAGCCCGATCCGGCGAGACTGCCGAGAAAATTATAAAAATATATATATATATAATAAATAATATACAATAAAATATATAAATACGGATAAGGGTGCCGAGCAAGCCCGGTCCGACAAAACATGTCGAGATCCATATACGGCTAAGGGTGCCGAGCAAGCCCGGTCCGACAAAACATGTCGAGATCCATATACGGCTAAGGGTGCCGAGCAAGCCCGGTCCGACGAAAAATTTCGAGATCCATATACGACTAAGGGCGTCGAGCAAGCCCGGTCCGGCGAGAGTGCCAAAGAAGTGACAACCAAGGCGAGAGTGCCTATGGGGTCCTAGGGATTAGTCGGCTCGTACCCGATGAAACCTAGCGATACCCGCAAGAGACAACTACGGCGAGAATGCCAAGAGTGAAGGGACGTGTGAATGGTCCGAGACTGACGAAGAAGTTCCCGCGAGGCTCGCATTGACCCCACTGTCAGCCTGCAAAGAAGGAGCCAAGAGTGAGGGACCAATCCCAAAAAGAGGTAAAACTACAAAATGTTCAAACTAAGCTGCCCCATACCGTGCTCGACGAGGAAGGAAGAACCTCAAAACCCGGCGAGCGCGCTCTAGCGACACTCGGAGGGAGACAGGGGGAAAACGGAGGAGAGTTTGGAGCTCCGGAGATTTTCTTCTCCAGCCTGGCCAAATCAGCAAGGTATTCCTGCTCCAACCTGCGCCATCTTGGCAGTTTTGCTCGAAGCTCACCAACGGTCGAGCGAGTAGGTAGTCCCTCGACGAGCTTGATATTCGAGAGCACACCGCCCAGCAGGCACTGAACACGGCAACCCCCTCAAGTGCACCGAATCTCTCGGAGGCGTGCTTCAGCTTGTCTACCGCTTGGTGATAGAGGCGTAAGCGAGAAAATTCCTCCTCTATTGCCCAGCTCCGGGCTTCGTCGCGGTCCTTGACGAGTTTCCTTAGCACGGTCTTGACATGGAAAGAGATTTGCTCCTCCCGACCGGGCGACAGGTTTATAGCATCGGCGATTCGGTTGAAATACTCATTTTTCTGCCGGAGCTGTGCCGAGAGAGTGTCCTCGCACCGCTGATAACGCTGTCGTTCCTCAAGAAGGGACTCTTCGGCAATGGCGAGGAGACGTCTATATTCATCGCGCTCCGCCCTACACTCAGTGAGCCTAGTCCCTGTAATCTCGGGGAGAATATCTCCACTCCCCGATAAAGTCCTCGCCGGAGCAAGAGCAAGCATAGGCTCTTCAGCCCCTTCGTAACCTCCTCCATTGCTGGGGGAAAAGGCATCGGGGCAAAGAAAAACGGTACCACCTGCGGCCTGCGATGGAAAAGAGAGAGTGGAGATACGGAAGAAACAATAAAGAGGCCCGACAAGAAAAGGGAGAAGGGAAAGACAAGTATACGAGGGCGATAGCGAAAAAAGCTTAGTGACAGAAGGAAAAGGTAACCCGAGAAAGATTTCTTTTATTTATATGATAATTCACTTAAATGCTTGGATTACAGAGAGAGCAACAAAGTTCGGAATTTACAAAAAAAAGGAGGGAAATTGAAAGGGCAACTCCGGGAAAACGTCCTATACCGTGGGCTCCGGAGGCGCCTGGGTCTCGGTGTTCGAGCCGGATTCATCGCGCGGTGAGGACCCGAGAGCGGCCCCCTCCGAGGCAAGGCCTTCAATCCTCCGGCAGTCCAGGGTTGCCATCTTGCAGAGGGAAAGCGGTGGAGAATCAGGGTCCCGGGCGGACTTATTTTCCAGTTCTTCTACCACGGCCCGGTGCTTGACGCGGCTTTCGCGCCACGAAGGCAAGCGGGTATCGAGGCCCTCGGCGTGTGCCGCCAGGGGGATGTTGTCGACCAAAATGATATTGGCATGGTACGCGGCGGCCAAGCGGTGGGCATTGATGGATTAATCAAGAAAATCATACCTCGCCGAGAGGCGCTCCAGCTTGGCTTGGGCCTCCTCGAACATGTGCTCTCGGCGGTGACGTTCCTCAACTGCCTCGGCTCGCGCAGCCTCTAAGTCCTCGGCGAACTTCCTCAGCACGGCGTCGACCCGAGACACCAGGTGGTCTCCCTGCTCGAGTGGTACGCCGACAGCTTCACCAATCTGAGCGAGGCATTCAGCCTGAAGCTGGAGCTTATCGAAGAAACCCGCCTCCTTAACAGCAAAAGAGTTTTGCTGTTCCGCGAGTTTGGCCTCTGCGGCCTGGCGCAACGAGACTTCCAACTCCAAGGAGGATTTGGTCTCGTTGAGCTCGGCCTCGGCGGCCCGGCGCAACGAAGTTTCCGACTCCAAGGCAGAGGTGGTCTCGTTGAGCTCCGAGGAAAGCTTCTCGGCCTGCTCCCGGAATTTATGCCCGTCGCATGTGGAAACCTCAAGCTGTCCCCGGACTAACGTGAGCTCTGCCGACAACTCACCGGTCTCTCTCTCGGCCCTAGCGGTGGATAGCCGCTCGGACGTAATCACGTCTTTCAACAGGGCTACCCCCCGGGCAACACGGTCGACAAGTTCCAAGCTCCCCACGGGCTCGTTGAGAGGATCGACGAGCCCGTGAGAAGCTTCGGCCACGGGAAGTGCACCCGGAGGCGGCAAGGCCGCGAAGCTGGCTTGAGCCCGTGGCAACCCGGTAGGTATCTCCTCGGGGTCAAGGGATGACGCAGAAGGCCGCGCCGAATCATCCGCGGATTTCGGCGGCGCACTAGAAGGAGTGATGAGAGGTACCTGTGAGTCGGAGACGCCAGCAGATTCGGGAGAAGGCTGGATCTCTGAGCCCTCGAGGGCCTCGACACCAGATGCGTCAGAAAGGAGCTTCGGGCCAGGAGGACTAACCCCGGGGTGCGCCCCGGGCTGTTCCTCTTCAGATCCGAAGGGGATCTGTTCTTGGTCGCCTTCGCGCCTGACAAGTGCGAAGGTCTCTCCTCGGGCATCTTCCTCGCCAATAGGTCCCGTACCTTCCTCGTTCGGAACCTGGGTCTCTCTGACCGGAGACTGAATCGGAGGCGTAGAGGCCGCGGCCAGGCCCCGCGTCGCTTCGTCGGGGATTCCCCGAGGTGGTGACGGAGAGGACCGGATCGTGACCTCAGGAGCGGAAGGAAGAATGGAGCTTTCAGCCCCCAAAGGGGGTGGAGGGGGAGCATTCGGCGCGACGACCAGATGTTCGATATCGTCAAACTCCAGTCTCTCTCGTGGGTTCGCGGCAGGGCGCGCACGCCCGTCCGACACCAGTCCCGTCCTCCCCGTTGCGCCCTCTACAGGCACGGTGCCCGGGGCTCCTTTCGCTGTTCCTCGAGACGGATCAGCAGCTTCGGGCTCAGGGGTCGGGACGGGAACCTTCGCCTTCTTCGCGGGGGAAGCATCACATACCTCCTCGGCGGGTCGCTTGCCCGAAGAGCTTTCTTCTCGAGGGGATCTCTTCGAGGAGCGGGAAGCCTCCGACGGGGAGCGGGCGGCGGGATCAATTCTGGTTCTCGTCTGCCGCTCGTCACGAGTATCCTCGATAGGGTGTTTACTCGAGGAACAACCCTCTCGGGGGGTGAGCCCCATGTAGTGAGGAGCGTCGGATCCTGCCTGGGACCTCGACGGTCTCTGCACCTCCCGATCCCGATCAACGGGAGCGTTGTCCCTAGCAGCAACGGATTTATCCTCGGATTTCTTCTTCGGCCTTGGAGCGGGTTTCTTCCGCTCTACGGGAGATCCCTCCAGGGCAGGTTCGCGAAGGAAACCTTTCGGGAGAAGATTGTTTGGGGGTGCCCCGTGGATTCGAGCCAGTTGATAGACCCCAGACCTCTCGATCCGCCGATCCCCGAAGTCCTTACTCCAATCGCGCCTAGGGTTCGCAAGGAGAGCAGCGTGGATCTATTTGAACCACGCATCGGCCTTTTCGTTCTCCTCGGGCTTAAATCGAGGGAGGTCCACCCCCTCGAGCACCAAATCCCTCGGTAGGAAAGAGTGGTGGGGACCGAAGTTGGAGTTGTCCACACGAACGAAGAAATACTTATTCTCCCATCCGGACTCGTTCGACGGCGTGTTCGTAAGAATGTGCGGTCGAATGCGATGAGAAATGGCAAAGCGACCCATATTCTTCGGATTCCGAGAAACCTTGAAGAGGCGCATCAAGTCCTCGAGCGTAAGCTTCACTTTCTGCTCACATGCAATAGCGAGTGTGTAGAGAAGGAGGCGAAGGGTGTTGGGGCTCACCTGAGCGATCGGAACCCCAAAGGCGTAGAGGAACGCCACAACCAAGAGCGGCACCGGAAAGCGAAGACCGACGATGCAGAAGAACGACTCATAAACGCAGACGTAGTCGTTCTGAGGCTCGTCGGCGTATTCACCCTCGAAGGGAAGACGTGCGAAACAGAGCTCCGAGTCAGAACAGTTGTCGACAATGAACTTCAAACCCTCGACCGTCATGACGGATTCAGGGCTTCGGGTCTTAAAGACCAGGCCGGAACGGGAAGGAGCCATCAAAGCGTCTAGGAGAGAAAGGGGGAGAAGCTTGGAGACGAGGGAATAAGGGTAGCAACAGGAGTGAAGGTCTCGGAGGCGGTTTAGAGAGAGATTTTGAAAATATGAAAAATGCCTAAAATCCGAATATATAGAAGAGAAAGAAAGAATGGATAGGCGCGTTTGGATCCAACGGCCCAAATTTAAAAGCTCACTAACTCATCAACGGCTCGTGTCAAGGGCCCGTTATAAATCCCCATACGTACTCAAGTGCGAAAAGAGGGCATCTAATGTTGAAGGGACGTGTGAATGGTCCGAGACTAGCGAATTTTGGGAAAAGCAAACCAAGGTGGGGCCCAGAACCAGGTAACGGTCGGGGAAGCGAGAGAGTCGGACCTCTTCGGTCATTAACAAGGATCTTCGCGAAAACTCCTCGTTCAGCGTTATCGAGAAATCTTCATCGCTAAGAGTTTCGTCGGAAAAATTATATTTTTACCAAAACAATTATACTTTATTTTACCAAGTGTATACACTTGATAAAATGGGGGACTAACTGTTAAGGTCGGATTTGGTCAAATCCATCCTCAACACAACTCGTTTTGTTCATAAAGGACATGAGAGGAGGCGAGGAGGTTCATCACCCAAGGGGGATTATCCCCGAGGAGGATTATCCCCGAGGAGGTTCGACCGCGAGGAGACACAGCCACGTGAAAGCAACCTGCGATGAAGTGTCCCATCACACTCGACGAGGAATTTCGTCATGATGATTATGCAGAGCCGAATGACCATTGACAAGATGTGCATTTAATGAAGCCGACCTACTCACTCGATGAGAAGCACCAGCGACGAGGCTTGCAGGGCCGAATGACGGCTGACGGGATGCGCATTTAATAAGACTCACCTACCCATAATGGCGGCCTGCTCGGAAGTGACATAAAGCAGGGATTAACCATGCTTCCCTCAAATCACGCCAGGAAGCGAATGATTAAAAAGGAAAAGGCGGGAAAGACGCGGGGGAAGTGTAATGCAGGCTCTATAAAAGGCAAGATAAGCCTCATTTGTAAAGGTTCGAAAAGAGAGAGAAAAAAGGCCCGGAAAGGAGATAAATAGATCCTGTAATAGAAAGGCTAAGGAAATAGAGAAAATTTATGCTCATGATCCTTCATCTGTCCAGCTATTCAACGGAAGAAAACCGAGCTCATTTCGGAAAATATAATAAAACAGAGATATTCATTAATTGTTGTTGTTTATTTGTTATTTGGTGATTGTTGGTGATTATCTCTGCGACTGGAAAAGGGCGGTGAAAATCGCCCTCTACAACACTCTTTTCGCTTCGCACCTATTATATGTTGACGATGTTCTTTTATTCGGTGCCGCTTCAAAGAGTAATGTGCGTGCTATTTCTAGAGTTTTTGATATTTACACATCTCTTTTAGGGCAAGTCGTTAACTGGTCTAAGTTTAGGGTTGTTTTTAGTAATAAGCTTCCACTAACATGGAGTTAGGCATAATTAATTCATTAGAGTTCAAACAGATTTCTTTGCCGCTACAGTATCTTGGAGTTCCTTTATTTATGGGCGCTCCAAGAAAAAATGGAGACAACCTGTGGCGGATAAAATTTTGAGTAAGTTTTCTGATTGGAAAGGATATGCTTTATCTTTGGCGGGTAGAATTACTCTAGTTAACTCTATCATTCAAAGCTCTCTTCTTCACTCATATTCGATATATGCTTGGCCAAAAAATTTCTTGTGAAATTAGAAAAAGTTGTGCGAAACTTTATTTGGCGTAGTTCAATTGATAAACGAAAGTTTGTTACTGTGCCTTGGGATATATATTGTTTGTCTGTCTGTCTGTTTCGGATGGTGGGTTTGGGATAAAGAATTTGATCGCCCTTAACAAAGCTATGCTAGGAAAACTTTCTTGGCACTTTATAAGTTCTAATTCTTTTCCCTTGCGTTTGATAAAGAATCTGATCTTCAATGATAATGGTTCTTGCAGAACTAGCACGATATCATCTTCCATTTGGCGTTCGCTAAAATCGTGTTCCCGCTTGTTGTTGATAATGATCATTGGTTAGTAACTGAAAATTTACTTTGCAGAAAAAATGACTCTAGTCAGCTTCAAAATGTCAGTTATGTAACAATCATGTGGAGGACTCGGAACATATATTTGTTAATTTCGACTTTGCAGTTTTGATATGGATTTCTATTCCTGATATTTTGTGAAAACCAATTAACAAATCTTGTTCACTTTCCTTACTTCTTTCTAATGCATCATTTGTTAATCTTAGTCCTTGTATTTTTGCGCTTTGGAGTAACGCTATTATTTCTGCAATATGGGTGATTTGGCATACTAGAAATTCTTGCTTATTTCAATATGAGACTCCCAATATCAACAATTTCTTGAGACACGTTTAACGACTTACGAAGGAGTCTAATTTCCGTATGCTAGGGTTGACAAGCACTACAAAGGACTTAAAGATTTTGGACTTTTTCGCTGGGATGTTCTTTCAAAGAAAGCTCCAAATATCATTTTAGTAGTTTGGGTTTCTCCCTTCGTATCTTGGTTAAAATACAATACCGATGGCTCTTGTCTTGGCATTCAAGGTGTGGCTGGGGCTGGAGGCATTTTCAGAACCTACCAAGGGTTTCCTCATGGCTTGTGTGCTTTTCGAATCGAGTCTGCTTTTTCCTTTGAAGCTGAATTGATTGCTGCCATGTTTGCTATTGAAAAGGCTAAAGAGTTTCATTGGGATAAGGTGTGGCTAGAATGTGACACTAACTACGTTGTTCAACTATTCCAGAAAAAATCACATGAAGTATCTCGGAGGTTGCGAGCTCAATGGTCTAAATGTCTTCATTTCCTTCAAGGGAAAATTACGGCAAAAATACCCAACCTTTGGTCAATGTGCCTCCCGTGTACCCAACCTTTAAAACTGGCGGCAAAAATACCCAACGTGCATTGACCGTGACTTTGGAATGAAACCGTTAATTTTTCCGTTACCATTCTCCATGTGGCCGTTAGCGGCAAAAATACCCAAACTTTTTTTTTTTTGAAAAAAAAAATATTTTTTTTAATTTATATTTTTTTCTTTGCTTGATTAGTTATAATTACTTGAATTCCAAATACATGGAATAACACAAAAGTTAGTCAAAACATCAATTGATTTCTTAATGTGCATGTATAAGCTACATTTGCTGATAAAAGTCTTATTATTATGAGAAATTTTAAACATAGCATAACACAAAAGTCGATCATGATATCAATTATCAATTGTATATTAATTTGCTTGGAGAAACTAATTTGCCGACTAAACCTAATCATGAATAAAACAATTACATAGTTAATTTAAGGTTGAGATGCCAACCGTAACTTGTCATAAGTCCGGGACTTATAGCGTTATATACAACGCGACCCGGCTCCAAGTCTACAAAGCCGCCTCGCAAGTAGTCCTCGGCCCAGAACCGAGCGCTTGTTGACGCGCAACTTGACATAAGTTCGGAACTTATAGCGTTATACACAACGCGACCCGGCTCCAAGTATACAAAGACGCCTCGCAGGTAGTCCTCGTCTCGTACCCGAGCGCCTGTTGACGCGCAACTTGCCATAAGTCCGGGACCTATAGCGTTATACACAACGCGGCCCGGCTCCAAGTATACAAAGACGCCTCACAGGTAGTCCTCGGCTCGTACCCGAGCGCCTGTTGACGCGAAACTTGCCATAAGTCCGGGACCTATAGCGCTATATACAGCGCGATCCGACTCCAAGTCTACAAAGACGCCTCGAAAGTGGTTCTCGGCCCAAAGCTGAGCGCTTAACGACACGCAACACGCGATAAGACCAGGGCATCGGACAACGGCCCCGAGTGCTAAATATATGGCCAAAAGACAAATCTTATCCCAAGACAATCAGATAAGAAACGAGCAAAGAGCCAACATACAAGATGGAAGTAAAAGATTGACATTCACAGGTCAACATTACAGTTACACCACATCACAGGTTAACATTACAGTTACATCAGAAATGGTCATTCCTAATAAACCACGGCGGCTCGCTACAACGGAACATGCCCGCCTATATAAAAGGCGCACCTAAAGGCGCTACAAAACTCGTGCCACATGCGACAAGACTAGAAGCTACAAGCTCTATACACGGGTAAAGACAAACTCCCCATTGTTTCAAAAAAGAAAAAAAAAAGAAAAAAAAAGAGTAGCATGTCACGACGGACGATCATCATCATCCGTGGCGTCATCGTCCGCCTCGTCATCTCCGGCAGCCGCATCTTCCGCCTCCTCATCGGCAGGGGCAATGTGATCGACATCAGGAACATAGTAATCGGCCGCGACGAAAGG
The DNA here is from genome assembly GCA_954871525.1 of Parietaria judaica. Classification (NCBI taxonomy): domain Eukaryota; kingdom Viridiplantae; phylum Streptophyta; class Magnoliopsida; order Rosales; family Urticaceae; genus Parietaria; species Parietaria judaica. Next base: position 15,880,452 of record OX940869.1, read on the forward strand.
AGAGGCCGGGGGAACATGACCCCCGGCTCCGCCGGCCACACTCCCCGCACCTGTCGGAAAAGGCAGAAGACCCCACGGCCACTCATCACTGCGGTCCATATCTGCAAAAGAAAAAACAACCAGGTCAGCCACAGAGTATGACAAAATAATCAATACAGGAAAAGAAGCAGAAAAAACTACAACAATGGACCTCTCTTCAAAGCCTGGCATTGGATCGGCCACGGTCTCAGGGGACATCCACCCCGATCAAATCCAGGCCTCCCTCGTTAAAAAAAGAGGCAAAACGTCCAGGAATGGCAGACCCCGTCAAGAAAAAATTGACGAAGCCCCGATCCTCGACGCCGGTGCTCATGAACAACCGAGGGATCCCGAAACCTCGGGGAATGGATCCCAGATAAGTGCTGGGGACCCAAACCCATCGATTATGCCAGTCCGGGTCTAGGACCGGACCCAAATCTCTGACCCGAAAGCCCCAGACGGGCCTGGTAAAAACCCAATTGTTGACTCTTTGGTCATCCTGGGAAACAACGATGGGCAGAAGCCTCCGAAGCTGGGTAGGAGTGACATCTCGGCCTCGTCTCTCCCACCACATCGAGAAAATCCCGGCGGCAAACCACCAAGTATCCGGGCAGACTTGAAGCGGGTGCAGGTCCAGTGACATTAGAAGCCGCTCTACCAGAGAAGGGATCGGCAAAGAAAAACCCAGCCGAAGACTCTCCAAAAGAACCGCGACCATTCCGTCACGGGGATATCCGGGAAGTTCCCTCTCCGATGGGGCACATACCCCCGGCAAGACAAGACGTTCGGCCCTAAAAAAGGCCTCAAGTTCTGCCTAAGTGACGGAACTCGGAATGTTGACATCCGGGAAAAGTGCGGGAGAACGCAACCGATAAAGGTCGCCCTCACCCGAGGAGGCCCCGGCTCTCCTTCTAACTGTCCTATCAAAATGCGGACATGACCCGCCTGCTATGCCGGCACCATGATGTGGTCCTTCCACGCCATGAACTCCATCAGCAGCACCTGCGGTAGCCCTAACACTGTCTACATCTACACCGGGGGATCTCAGACCCGCTCCCGAAACAACAGAAAAATTATATGCGGGACCCGTCGTAGGGTGACCCGCCTCAGCCAACGAAGACCTCGACGACCCGAATACCGACCAGGGCATCGCACGGAAAACCCGTTGGAATTCCGGAGTTCTCGGAAATTCAGCCGGATACCACCGGCCGCCGGCATTGGCCGTTAACGTCACCGATATGGTCACCGGCGACGGCGAGCTCCGGCGAAGAGTGGGTGGCCGATTTCTCCATTCGGACTCGCGGGTTCTATTGAGAAAAGGTCGCTCGATTTCGAGTTCAAGACTTCGTTTTTTTGAAAATTATGACGAGGCTCTTGAAATGGGGAAACTAGATAACAAAAGGACAGACACGATGCAAAAATCGGAATTCAAAAATGCTACCCGGTAAAAAAGTTACGTACCTTTTACTATTCACCGGAAGAAAACAAGCTCGTGAATCCGAATGAGCCGTCCTGCCTCCAATTTATAAAGTTTCTCGGAAATTAAAAATTCCCGAAAAACTGGGGGGTTAATGTTACGGGTATTTTACGCAATTGATTTAATATTAATTAACAAAAGAAAAATTATTAATTTTTCTTTTATTAATTAATTAATTATAATCAATTTGTCCCCAAGTTATTCACCGGAAGCCCGCTTTCGAAAAATAAAGGGTCCAGATGATCCCATAAATATCAAAATACCCAAAATCGATATAAAATTTGTAAAAAACGGCCTCGGGAAACACCCGAACCTTCGGGGCACGCCGGGAAACACCCGAGCGGGCCCCACAGGCCCCCAAAGGCCAACCGCCACGTGGCAGCGCCTCTGCAGGCCCACCAATGGTCAAGGCCCTATTCCTACACGTGTCGAGCAGCTGCTGGACGCACCAGAGGGATGACATCAGCCGGGTGACTCACGCTGACGTCACCAGCTTGGAGGGCAAGCCTCTTATGCGCGCCGCCCACGTTTGCCGCGCGTGTGGGCGCGTCCGGCGTCATAATGGAGCGCCGATTGCGGCGTTGGATCGGCAACGTCCTGAGGATGTGAAAAAACATATTATTTTGCACCAGCGGCCTTCCGGATAAAGAGATAATTGCGTTTGAATCCCCGGGTTCTCTTATAAATAGAAGCTCGGTTTTCACTGAACAGTAACTCGATTCTCACACCGAGAACTCGCCCTAAACTCTCTCTACACCCTCTAGAACTCGCCTCCCCTCAAACATCACTCTAATATTGAGCGTCGGAGGTGAAGAAGGGGGTACCCCCCCCCCCCCCCGGTTTTCCCTGATCTCGGGTGTTGTTTTGTTCAGGTTCTGAGAGAGAGAAAACACATTTGAGCGGAAGTTCTGGAGAAGATTCTGGCACGATCTAAGACCCTCCTTGCCAAGGTTCTAGATCCGTGAGGTGCTCGTTCTATCCACTGGTCTTGAATCTCCGGCAGATATACTGACTACGCGGATAGCCCGAAGACCCGGATCTGTCCCCGTGACGCCGGTCGAGGGTCTAATCTACCAGGGTTCACTGGAAAGTCGATACTGTGACCCCCCTACACGGTGGTCAGGAATCCGTTTTTGGTGTCCCGAACCTGTAATCCGGGTCAGGCCAAGTCCTGGCCCTATTAGCGACAGGTAGTGGAGTTTACCACGGATTTTTGATCATCGAGTCAGCGGAGGGTCCGATTGACTCGAAAGTCCAGGAGCCCACCCCCTAACGTCATAAAAAGTCAACAAGACGATATTGGGCCCGGCCCAACACGAGCTATTGGGCCAGTGAATGTTTGAAGCATTATTTTTCTGCATCAATAGTCGTGATGACCGATATAACACTTCCTTCTCCATTCCCCAATATCCTAACTCTATGGTGTGGATTGTGGAATGTACAATTATTTGAAAGTTGGAGTTCGTTCTAATACTAATTAGTAAAGTTAAAGAGGGTCACCTACCAAAAGATCAAAGTTGAAGAGATTATTAAAACAAATTGATAAAGTTGAAAACGTCTCACTCTAAAAAAATAAAATATAAATAAAGGCTTTTATGCTAATTAACAAAATTGAGCGGTTTTCTTCATTTTAGTTCAAAGTTGGGGGGCACTCTAATATGTTGGAGTGGACTATGTAATCTAATTAAGGTTCTAAATACAGTAATTGAAAAAAAAAAATCGATTGTTTGATTTTACAAATTTATTAATAACTAAAGGGTTTATCGATTAACTTATCGTAAACTTTACTCATAATTTTATATAGTAATAATATTTATATTATATAAATAAAGGTTATAATTATAGTTTTATATAAAAAAAAAAGGTTAAGTTTAGAATTGGATACAAATGTGGGTTCAGAATTATTATGTTTTTGAAAAGTTTAAACGCAATTGAGAGTAATAGTGAAATATTTGAGAGAATATTCAAAGTTAATGGAATTGTGCTTAATCTAGATAGAAAATAAAAAATTAAATATAAATTCATGAAAAAACTTGGCTGTAGATTCATATTTTTACTCTTAAAACAAAAACTCGTCACACCAACGACAAGGTGTCTGTAAATGAGAAAAAAAAATGAAAATTTTTCGATAACTAAAAAAAAAAAAACAGAACTCGACGACAGATCTTTTACTAAATCTCAATTTTTTCAACCCTATAATTAATAATATAAGTTACATTTTGGTTTCAGAACTACGTATTTTGATCAAAGAAGCTTGTTTGACCTAGTGGTAAACCCACTATGCGACCTCACAATAAGTTATGGGTTTGATCCAAGCGAGACACAAAAATTATATATATATATATAATATTGCGGTCAACAATAGTTGTGGCCAATAGTACCAGTTGATAGCGAATGTATCTTATAATATAAATACATATATATTGATCAATACCACCACTCTAATTGAAAAAAAAAAAAAAAAAATACAAGTTTGGCCTAGTGATAACTCTACTACACCTCCATTCAAGAGGTCAAGGGTTCAAACCCTACGGGACTCAAATGAGTTTCCCTTTTACATATGTAAACTTGGTTAATAGTGTCACATGTTCTTACATTGAATATATCTAGTAATGCGATAGTACATTGTAACCTTGAACGATAGTGCTAACTCATTAAAAAAAAAAAAAAACTACTACCTATTCCAATCAATTCTAATTTCGAAGATAAAGACCCACTCAATTTTTTTTTTGAGTGATGTGTTTTTATTTGTTGCACTTTATCCGCTAGCTTTTTTAGGACGGTTCTAACGTTTTTATTTGTTCAAATTCAATTAAGGAATCAATTGCACTGTGAATATGCATATAGTAGCATTTAATTGTTGATTATTCATCATATTTATGAACCAATGCAATTATTTAGTTTACTCTAATATTATAAAAGTTACGGTATATCGAGAAAGAGAGAGCGTTTGAGCCTTACAAACGATTTCATCCTAACTATAAACGTCACGGAAATTTTTAGATAACAGAAATCAGATTCTAGTAGAAGTTTTTTTTATTATTATTTTATAGATTTTGAGTATTTTTGCCAAAAATTTAATATATACTACTAATTTTTATATACTTACGAGTATTTATGTCGTAAATTCTCGAGAGAGAGAGTATTTGAGCCTCACGAGTGACTTCATTAATATAGCCTTACACATGTCATTTAACGTTTTACATATGACAACCGAAATTGGGTACCTACGGAAGTCCAGTTCGTAGATTTTGAGTAATTTTGATGTTATTTTTAAGTTTGGAAAATATGCCGATAAGTTTCGTTGAGTAAACAGAGATATTTATACCACAAAATTCTCTTTTCATTTGACTTAGAAATTCAATTTTTGTGTTTTAAGACTCTTTTCACATTTGGTAAGAGTGAAATGATAGCTGTATATATATATATATATATATATATATATATTAAATTATATGGCAATTAAGTGGTAATTAACATATGGAAGCTGTGGTAAATTAGTGAGTGCCTTAGTAATAATGATTCAAGTGGAGAACAGCCTAGATTGTGTTTCCAGTTTTTGAATCTTTAGCCACCAAATCAGTCAATAAATCTGTAAACATGTGGGCCCATTTATGCATGAAGATATGTATGCATGTGTGTGTTCAGATATCAAAAAAATAGAGGCTACACATGCACAATTATTATATTCAAATATCAAAATATTATTTTGATAATTTGTTTTACACATGGTTTAACTTTAACCTCCTACATCAAAATGCCACTGGCAAGGTCTAAATAGTTAATAATATATTTATACATAAACAACTGCAAAATATAAAATAAAAACATAGACAAAACATAACGCTATCCTTTATCAAGGTCTTACTATGCAACTTAAAAATAACACTATGTACGACTGAAACATTTAAGCCGACTTGTCGAATCTTGCTTAAGAAAAGTTCGGAATTGGAGAATATCTACAAGGGAGACCGGGAAGCAGGAAGCACCATGAGAAATTTAAAGAGAAGACATTCCCCATCGACTACTCAGATTGGAGTACGCTATTTTGTATTTTCGCAGAAAACACGGTGTAATTTTTGTGGAGTACGCACCTCGTTAACGGGTCGAACTATACGTAAAACTTATATGTGTCTGCTCATGCTCATTGTTTTTACCATCCTTTGTGCATGTCCATCTCACCCCCTAATGTTTATCGAAATATAGCGTTAACACACTCAAATTCTGTCGTCCGAATTTCGTAACATAGTTAACGTACAGTAGAATTACAAAATTGAATCCGATTAACAAATTTTCCAATTGAATTTCAAAACCGAATAATAACCGTTAACCGCGGATACAGAAAATGAGATGGGAAGGTATATTCCTATAGGAGATGGGCTCTCACATATCCTGTGAGTTTTAAGGAATGGGCTGTCATGCCATGTATGTGAATGTCTGTGGCAAAACAACAGAAAATCATCAATTATGTGGCTAATAATTTGGGCATAATAAAAGAAGAAAAGAGGGCATTTTCTCTGCTATATAACATATGAGAGAACATGGGGTAGTTCTTTAGTTCTAATTCCTTCCAGTTGTACACTCCTAAGCTCATCTGTATTCAGCACAAAAGGCCAGTTTCTCACTTGCAATGACAATGACAAAAAGTGAAGAAATCAACAACTTTCTTCTTCTATATATTCTTTTGTGTCAAGGTGCAACAACCCCTTTTGTTTTATATTGTGTCACTTTCTCCCCTTTTTCTTTCTTTCTCCTTTAAATTGACCCTTCATGCTGTCCAGCATGAGGTTTTGAGTCCTCCCGAATTGACATTCCACACTTTAAACATTCATTCTTTTCAAATCCCATAATACCCTTTTCGATCTCCACTTCCTCTCGCGTGCTGCAGCGATGAGCGCGGAAGGGTGCAGCAGCAGCGAATCGGGGTGGACGATGTATATCGCGTCGCCGATGGAGGAGGACGAAGCCGACTCCAGCAGCGAGGACGAGAAGAAGAGGCGCCTTGCGTACCAAGCTTACCGCGAGAACGTCACCGAGGATCACGACATGGACACCGATGACTCCATGGCCTCCGACGCCTCTTCTGGCCCCACTCCCCACCACCACACCGCGCAGTCTCACCGTAAAGACGACGCGAAAGAGGCGACGCGCCTAAGCAGGAAGAAGCAGCTTCCTTCTCATCACAGCACCACTGCCAAAAAGGATCAGAAGAGGAATAGAGAAAAGAGCACCAGAAGAAAATGAAAAGTGCCCAAATCAAAATATGATTTCTTTTCTTCTAAATATCTTTTTATTTCAAGCTGATACATTGTTGAAACTTGAAGTTTCAGAAGTTTCAATGCAAATTCTTCACATGTATTTTTTTTTATATATTTAAATATATATAGGTTCCATAAGAGTGGACATATGGAGTTATGAACATGCCTTTAGAAAGAAAAAAAAATGTGCCTTGAAAAAAAAAATAAAAAAAAATCATCACAAGCTTAGATATTTAAATTTTGATACTCTTCCCACGTTTTAGAACAGCTAGAATGAGTCTTGTTGTCCACCATTATTCCCAAGCTTTGCTGTAAAAGATTCAGATCTTCAAACCGATTTCGATGTCTAAATTCCTCAACATCTTCCCGATTAAGACGTCGCAAAATCGTGCAATAAAATTCCAAAAAAAATTACCTTATCCAGTTTGGAATTGTGTGTTAAGTAAAAAAGAAGAAGCTGGAAAGGAATGACAACTAAATTGGAAGAGAATTTTTGTGGTAACATGACAGACATTAATGACTTGTATTATTTGCTGATCCAACATTTGGGGAATTCAATGATTACAGCTTGGCAAATTCCAGCTATTGGTTGCTCTTCAAGCCAGGAATCTTGAAGCACATTCTCTACAAAATAATGTGAATACTAAATTCATATATGTTTTAGAGAATGGAAGATTCAGCTATGTTCTATGCATCTAAGGATATGCTTGCATGTACAAAAGAATTCCTTTCACATTGTGTCTTGCTTTGTCTTACTCTTACATAGCACCTTCTCATGTGTTATACAAAATGGCTTGTTTTTGTTTTGGACAACTTTCTCATTAGACCCAAAAAAAAGATTAAAATCTCTTTGATATTTCAATTATTTATTGACCTAAATTTACATAACATAGTTATTACTAAACCTGTAAATATAGGATGAAATCCAGTATCCAGTATTAGTTTCAGTTATTTTGGATAAAAACCGGAACCAGAATTAATAGGTTCCGGATTTTTTCAGAACCAGAAATTCTAGTTCCGGTTTTAATCCGGAATCTAATATCTGGTTTTGGTTTCATACTATTTTTTTCGTTAGTTTTCAAAATCGACCGTCAGATAAAAAATATTAACATTTCAGATTGGATAAAAGAAAAACAGAATCTGAATTGTTTTAAAATCCAAAACTAGAGAGTTCTAGTTCCTGATTTAATCGGATCCAGAACTTTTCAATCCAGAAAAATTCAGAACCAGAACTTTCTGGTTCTAGATTTTTTCTGGATATATATCGGGATTCCGAAATTCTGAGTGCCATATTTTAAGCATTAGTTATATCTTTATCATGTTTTCTTGCTTTTAATATGATTGGAACTTTATAATATATATATATATATATGGAGTAATATTCTTATTATATTTTGGTCATAAATTTCATTTTTGCACCTTCGAATAGACTATTGGATTCTCGTTCATAAAATTATTGAAAGGTGATATTCGCGATTTTATTAGTAAAACACCGGTTACCGCATCCGTCCCTAGTTAGTGAATGACCTGAAATCTTTACTTCGTTGCCATTATAGACCATAATTAGTTACCGGCATTTGAATCTGACTTCAGTTTTTAATAGAAATGTCCCATTCTTTAAAAGTCAAAAACAAGCTTTTTTGATTGTTTAACCAAGAAACAAAAAAAAATGTTTCTAGTATGAATATGAATTGACACATATTGCGTTGTTTGACTTTGATCAACCTCTGACACAAGAACAATGCCTGGTTGAATTATGATCAACAGATGTAGGCGATATCAAAAGTCAAAAGACGATAGCGACGGAAATTTTGGTCCCGAGTCTAGTTTTGGCCAAGTCCCGGTCCATCATGGTTTTGGTCCAAAACAAGAAAACGGGACAGCACCCGATTAGGAAATCCCGAGAAACCAGAACCTGGCCAAACGAAGTTAAAAAGCCCGAAACCCATCCCAACTTTTCACCCTGTAAAAGCAACTTTCTGCAGTTTTCATATTAAATAAAATCGGATATAATATATTATGGATTGGATTCAGGGACAAAGAAAAACACAACAAATCTGCCAAAAGCACAGGAATCACACTCGAAGCGAATTTGAAACTTAAATTGGAAAAAAGATCATCTGCTAAGCACAACATGAGCAGAAATTATTCTAAGGAAAATTCAATGGCAGCCAAGTCAGACTCAGTACTTTGACTGCTTCGCGAGCTTGAACCACTCGGTGTGGAACGATCCTTCGCAGTCGGTTCTCTCGTATGTGTGGGCCCCGAAGTAATCCCTCTGCGCTTGGACCAGATTCGCCGGAAGCCGGTCCCTTCTGTATGTATCGAAATAGGCAAGGCTAGAGGACATACCCGGCGTGCTGATGCCCGCGTTGACGGCAACGCACACGACCCGTCTCCAAGCCGACTGCCTCTCGACGACCTCTTTCGCGAACTCCGGGTCGACGAGAAGGTTCGCCAGGTTGGCGTTTCGGTCGTAGGCCTGCTTGATTCGGTCGAGGAAAGCGGCGCGGATGATGCAACCGCCCTTCCAGATCCGAGCCAGTTCACCGAGCGTCAAACCCCAGCCTTTCTCGATGCTCTTCGCGCGGATCAGATTCATCCCCTGTGCGTAGCTGCAGATCTTGGATGCGTAAAGAGCTTGTCTCACGTCGTCAATCAGCTTTGCCTTGTCGACCTCTTGCTCGGTCAAGACGTTGTCAAGCCCACCGGCTTTGAACACTTTGGCAGCTTCGACGCGCTCGTCTTTCAGACCGCTGAGGAATCTCGAGTCCAACGAGGACGCGATTGTCGGTGCTGCAATCGAGAGCTCGGCAGCTTGCTGGACTGTCCATTTCCCGGTTCCCTTCATGCCGGTTTTGTCCAAAACCTTGTCGACCAAGTATCCTTCTCCCTTGTCGTCCTTGATCCCGAAAATGTCTGCGGTGATCTCGATCAAGAAGCTGAGAAGCTCGCCCTTGTTCCACTCGGTGAAAACGTTGTGAAGCTCTTCGTTGGAGAGCTTTCCGACGGATTTGAGCACGTCGTAAGCCTCGGAAATGAGCTGCATATCGCCGTATTCGATCCCGTTGTGGATCATCTTGACGAAGTTTCCAGAGCCTCCTTTGCCAATGTAAGTAACGCAGGGCCCACTGTCGACTTGCGCCGCCACCTTGACGAGAATGTCCTCGATGTGCTTGTAAGCCTCGAAGGATCCTCCAGGCATCATGGAGGGTCCGTTTCGGGCACCCTCTTCGCCTCCGGAGACGCCCATTCCGAGGTAGAGGAGGCCGAGCTCGGCCATGGCCTTCTCCCTCCTCTCGGTGTTCTCGTACCACTCGTTGCCACCGTCGATGATGCAGTCGCCTTTCTCCATAAATGCCGTTAGGGTTTTAATCGTCTGGTCAACGGGAGCACCGGCCTTGACAAGCATGATAATGACTCGAGGCTTCTGGATCGAGTTGACGAAAGACTCGGGGTCCTGGAACCCGAAGACAGGAAGGTCGCCTTCCTTCTTGGCTCGCTCGACGGTTTCGTCGACTTTGGAGGTCGTTCTGTTGTACACGGAGATCGGGAAACCTTTCTCTGCGATGTTGAGAGCCAAATTCTGCCCCATCACTGCCAAACCAGCAAGACCAATCCTTGTCGGAGGCGCCATCGTTTTGCCTGATCGATGTTCAAAACGTTATTATCAATTCATTCATTTCGGCTTATTGTTATTATACACAATTGCTCATGCTAATGAAGATGAAATCTAAATGAAACCGATCGAAAAACCCAAACAATCGAGATCGAAACACAATTCCTATTTGCTTAAATCATTGAAAAAATTCAAATAGATCTACATTTTCTCGATATACTTAAGCTCAATGCACCAAATCGAACTTCTTCAATGAATCAAGATATACATGGATCGAGCAAATCAAATTTATATTTTACAATAAACAATCGCTGGTGATGATAATAAAAAACTACTCAGCTGTATCAACCTTCAATTATAATATTTAATTAACAACTTGAATCTAAAATTCCAAGACAGGATTTTAGTGCAAATCGAGAGCTTTTCATACAATAATAAAGTGGCGAACTACTTAAAACTGAATCAAGCTTTTACCCAGAACGAGAAAAAGGAAGAGGATCGATATTTAATCAGAAAGTTGAAAGCTTTGGATACCTGAAAGTTGAGATTCGACGAGGAATCGGAGCGAAGCGAAGCGAGGAAGAAGAAGAGAGAAGCGAAGTGGGTTATAAAGAAGAAGAAGAAAAGAGGTCAACTTTGGTTTCGTTAGGTGGACAACTCGTGGGTAGGTGAGAGGGAGATTTATTCCACTCACTTTATTTCCTTTTTTTATTTATTACATTCTTAAACCTTACTATAATATAATTTAGATTATCACATATATTATTTTGTGAATTCGTGACGTCTCATGCCATATTTAATTCTACTCTTTTTTTGACGATATTATGTCATTCAGAGTTGTTCAAGCCAACGATTTGAATGTCGTTATGCTCGATAAATCGTTCGCTGTTATCGACGGACTAATCGTTTGCCGATGGATTTATCAATGAAAAACATATATAAGTTATCGTTTGCTGTTATCGAAACTTATCGAACTTATTGATGAATGAATCGGTTATCGATGACTATAACATTATAAACAATGTTACAAAATGAAATTAAAAGAAAATTAAAGAACTAACTTACTTTAACGTATTTAAAAAAAAAACATATACTTTTCCCACAATAAGGTCATAATTCGGGAAAATGTCAAATTACAAAACAAAGTATGTCAAACTCACAGTTTATAAATTATATACAATGCTGCAAAATGAAACTACATCAAAAAATTGAAGAACTAGCTCAACTTAACTAATTTCCAAAAAATATGTACTTTGCCGCAATAATTGAAAAAATCCAGGAAACCGTCAAATTAATTAAAAAAATTTGTCAAACTCACAGTTTCCCAATTATATATAATTTTAAAAAACGAAATTTCATCAAAAAATAATTCAAAATGTAGCTCAACTTCAACAATTTCCAAAAATTTGTACTTTTACTGCAATTATATAATAATGCGGACAAACCCTAAAATATCACCCAAATCTGCAAACAATTCGAACAAAATCACACAAACAATCTTATTTCATCTACATTCTATCATGAACATCAAATAAAGTCAATTTCATCCACAATATATAATCAAAATCACAAATGTACAACTAAACTTATATATAAATTAAACTTAAACTTTCCTTCAAGCTAATAGATTTCTAAGGAGCTGCAACAAATATAGAATAAAATTATGATCCAATACTAAAATTATAATCTACTAAAATTATGATCCACTACAACATTTAAACTTCAAATCTCTCATGATCCACTAAAAAAAACCCAAAAATACCTTTAAAATGCGAAGTTTATAATCTTCTGAAACTTGTTCCGTGGTTTGAAAATTTTATACTAAGGTTGATTTATCATGTTTGACCGAAAAGTCCTTCACTATTTGAATATTTGCACTTGAAAAATTTGCTCGATAAGTACCTTAATTTTTGACTCAAAAAATCGCGATAAGAATAAAAAGGCAACGGTTAAAGGAGATAACTTATCGAGAACCTTGTTTTCAGCGAATATCGCGATTTTTCAAACAATAGTTCAAACTTAAAACTACTTTTTTTTGCTTTACACATAAAAAATAATAGAGTTTACCGAGATTCTAAATACGCGAATTACTCACGAATAGTCTGCGAGTACTTTGTTTTTCCGAGCTATCGGTAACTTTTTTTGTTTTTTTTGTTTTTTATTACCTTTTGTAAAAAAAAAAGTACAGAATTGGAGACGGTAAATCATTAATAACTCCATGGCTACAAGATGGGCGAAAGAAAATCCATTCGGGGTCTAAGTCTCCCGAAGAAGCAAGTGTACAATGTATATTTTCTAGCTAAAATACCCGGAACCGGAAATTATCCGGATTGAAATACCGAAATCGGTTTGAAATCTGGTTCCGGGTCCAAATTTTTAAGACCCTCTTTTTATATATATAAAAGTGGTTTATAAATATCTTATAATATATAATTATATAATAAAATTAGAATATATAAAATGCGAAGATGAATAAGTAAATTTAAACCTGAAGCTTAAATATGATTATTAGAAAAAACACCCTCTCGATTTTTGTTATATTGTATTGTTATCTTCATTTTTAGACTTTTTATTACGTAAGTCGGTTCTGGTTCTGAATCTAGGTCTATAGTTTCAATTTCAAATACCTAAAAAATTGGGTACCCATAATTGAGGGTGGCAATTCGGGTTTTGTGTCGTGTTCATGGGGGGTCTTAGTTGTTGACGTGGTTTCCCACTCCAAACAGTCAAGTGTGACTGAGAGAATACATCTAGATCTTTACTTGTAAATTTAATTAATTCACAACTTTAGTACTTTATGTCATATTAAATAATGACGAATTTGTACATCAACATTAGTTGTTTTTTTACTTATTTTATGTAGACTCAAACCCGCCCAATTTATTAATTGTGTTAGAAGATGAGACCCAAAATTGCCCCATTTAAATACCGTGTTTATCGTGTCTACCCGTTTAACTCATTTAACTGATTAATTTATTTTAAAATGTATAAATTAATTTAATTTTTACTCATTTAACTTAATTTACTTAAGTGTATTAGTAAAATTTACTAACAATTTTTTTTTATGTTCATCAATTGTACGACGTAATTACTAAATTTAAAACATTAATGTCATACTTAATAACGTATATAAAATGCATAAAATGCAACTTTTTTCTCCTTAATCGTGTCCAATTGGGTCCTATCGTGTTTGTGCCGTGTTTACCTATCATTTAATCATGTTATACACGGTTGGACCTAGATCCATTTATGGTAGACCCAATCCCGTTTAAATCGCGTCGTAACCGTTCCGTGTTTCGTGTCCAGTCCCAAATTGCCACCCCTACCTAAAATCCGGGTACCCAATTTTCCCGTTCCGGTTCTAGGTCCGAAGATTCCAATAGGCAAGTGTCCCTCAACTTCTCAAGGCTAGCGGATGCCTCGGGAAAAGGATGTTCATGGTTTAGGTTTCCGACTGTGAGCAAGCTTATTCGAAGGTGCTCGATGATCCTAGCCATCTTTGTGCTCGGTAAGGCTTGCCAAACTGCTCGGGTAACAATGTGTCTCGGTGTCCGTATTGAACAATGGCTCTTGTAAATCGTACTCCCTGACGTACTGTTATTCCAGTAGGATTTGGGAAAGCCCCATGCATGTCCGAGTAACAAAAAAAAAAAAAGACAATGAACCCGATTGCTAGCCTATTTCAAACCATTCAGGCTGTGTTAGGTAAACTTTATTTTCAAGAACTCCATTCACGAAGGTAGTTCTCACTTCTCACATCATTTTGCCACATTTTGTAATTATGAACTACATTATAGTCTACGTTTATATATATATATATATATATATATCATTTTTTTTACAAGTATATATATATATCATTAAATTTGTGGTTAGCAATTTTCTGATTGGGATAATTTTCCGATCTCAATCTGCATAATTTTGATAGTGCTCTTTTCGTGACAATTGTGAGAATGATCTTTGGGGATTTTCTTGTAACCCCTGACCCGTGGTCCTTGATTGTTTGAACGTCTCGGATTGGGGAACTGTAAGGATGGTCTCTAGGTAAAACCTTTCCCTCTCGGGTCTGTGGCGCTTGATGTTTCATCGTGCTGTTAAATCGAGTCTCTATAAATGGAAACGTTGCATTGGAAATGTTGAGCGCCACAGACAGATTGGAGAGACTTTTTAGAAGGGT